>CM033644.1:116100687-116221509 GCA_019512145.1 Engystomops pustulosus | reverse complement strand
AATGTCCTGTATGATGTATGGGGGGATATAATGTACTGTATGATGTAAGGGGGGATATAATGTCCTGTATGATGTATGGGGGGATATAATGTCCTGTATGGTGTATAGGGGGATATAATGTCCTGTATGGTGTATGGGGGGATATAATGTCCTGTATGGTGTATGGGGGGATATAATGTCCTGTATGATGTATGGAAGGATATAATGTCCTGTATGATGTATATGGGGTATATAATGTCATGTATACTGTATGGGGGATATAATGTCCCGTATGGTGTAAGGGGGGAACTAATATCCTGTATGGTGTGTGGAGGGGGATATAATATCCTGTATGACGTGAAGGGGGATATACTGTTCTGTATGATGTATATGGGGGATATAATGTCCTGTATGATGTATGGGGATATAATGTCCTATATAATGTATAGGGGGCATATAATGTCCTGTATGATGTATGGGAGGATATAATGTCCTGTATGATGTATGGGAGGATATAATGTCCTATATAATGTATGGGGGGATATAATGTCCTGTATGATGTGAAGGGGGATATAATGTTCTTTATGATGTATGGGAGGATATAATGTCCTATATAATGTATGGGGGGATATAATGTCCTGGATGATGTATATGGGGGATATAATGTCCTGGATGATGTGTAGGATGATTGTCACCCTCGGTCTCTTCTGCACTGCGGCCGCACCCTCCCGCTGTTATCAGCCAGCACGTGTCCCGCAGCGGTACCGCAGCAGCCGTGCACACACGTGCGGCAGGATGACAGCGGCTGCTATGACAACTATTCCCGGCATTTCCTGTGCTGCAGCCCCGGATACAGACTGATACATTATATCCATATTACAGACCCCCACTTCCCTCCAGCGCCCCGCACATCGTATCATATCTTCTGGTGTGTGGCCCCTGGTACAGCGTGCAGTGTGGCCCCTCGTGCAGTGTGGCCCCTGGTGCAGCGTGAAGTTTGGCCCCCAAGGCAGCGTGGCCCCTGGTGCAGTGTGGCCCATGGTGTAATGTGGCCCCCGGTGCAGCGTGGTCCCCAAGGCAGGGTGCAGGGTGACCCCCGGTGCAGGGTGCACTGTGGTCCTTGGAGCAGTGTGGCCCCTCAATGCCCCGGGTCCTACCTGCAGCCTGGATCTCCCGCACAGACATCCTGATCCCTGCACTGACTGCGGCTGCTGGAGGAGAAGAAGAGGAGAGAGGAGTGACGTCACACCCCTCCCAAACCTGACTGCAGATACACACTGCACCGAAACCTCTGCCCTGCACAGCACACTACTATCTGTCCCCTCCCTGTCACTGATACCTGTCACCCTCTACTGTATAATATCACTGATATCTGTCACCTCCCCCTGTGTAATATCATTGATCTCTGTCATCCTCTCCTGTATAATATCTCTGATATCGGTCCCCTCCTCCTGTATAATATCACTGATATCGGTCCTCTCCTCCTGTATAGTATCACTGTTATTGGTCCCCTCCTCCTGTATAGTATCACTGCTATCGGTCCCCTCCTCCTGTATAATATCACTGCTATCGGTCCTCTCCTCCTGTATAGTATCACTGCTATCGGTCCCCTCCTCCTGTATAGTATCACTGCTATCGGTCCCCTCCTCCTGTATAATATCACTGATATCTGTCACCTCCCCCTGTGTAATATCACTGCAATCTGTCACCTCCTCCTGTATAATATCACTGCTATCGGTCCTCTCCTCCTGTATAATATCACTGCTATCGGTCCTCTCCTTCTGTATAGTATCACTGCTATCGGTCCTCTCCTCCTGTATAATATCACTGATATCGGTCCTCTCCTCCTGTATAGTATCACTGCTATCGGTCCCCTCCTCCTGTATAATATCACTGCTATCGGTCCTCTCCTCCTGTATAGTATCACTGCTATCGGTCCCCTCCTCCTGTATAATATCACTGCTATCGGTCCCCTCTTCCTGTATAATATCACTGCCCTCATGTATGGCTGTTGTACTGTGGGGTAGATCAATGTATGGCTGTGTACTGCGGCTGTAGCTCCAGTATGGCTGTTTGCACTGTGTCCATGTATCTACCATGAATGTCTGTCTACTCCGGCTGTAGCTCCTGAGGCTGTGTACTGCTCATGTAGCTACCATGTATGGCTGTCTACTATGCTGTGCTCACATGTATGGCTGTGCACTGCTGATGTGACTCAGGTATCGCTAGTACAGTGGCTGTATCCATGTATGCTGTAGCTCATATGGCTGTGACTGCGACTGTAGCTCCATGTATGGCGTGTACGCCTGTCGCTGGTAGCTCCATGCATGCTGTGTACTATGGCCGTTAGCTCCAGGTATGACTGTGTACTGAGCTGTAATCATGTATGGCTTTGCACTGCAGCTGTAGCTCATGTATGGCTGTGTACTGCTGCTGTGTGCTCCTGTATGGCTGTTGTACTGATGCTGTAGCTCCATGTATGTTGTTGTACTTTGCCTGTAGCTCACATTAGGGTGTGTAACTTGTGGCTGTACCTCCATGTATGGCGTGTCCTCTGGCTGTAGATCAATGTATGGCTGTGTACTGCGGCTGTAGCTCCATGTATGGCTGTGCACGTGCCTGTATCTACATGAATGTCTGTTACAATGTGTAGCTCCATGTATGGCTGTGCACTGCTAGTAGCTCCATGTATGGCTGTCTACTAATGCTGAGCTCCATGTATGGCTGTGCACTGCTGATGAGCTCAGGTATCGTTCGCTATGTACGGGCTGATCTCCATGTATGCTGTACCATGTAGGTGTTGTAAATGCGACTGTAGCTCCATGTATGGCTGTGACCGTGGCTGTAGCTCCATGCATGGCTGTGTACTATGGCAGTAGCTCCATGTATGAAGTGTACTGAGGCTGTAGCTCATGTATGGTTTGCACGCAGCTGTAGCTCCATGTATGGCTGGTATGGCTGCTGTAGCTCCAGTATGGGTGTGTACTGATGCTGTAGCTCCATGTATGGTTAGTGTACTTTGCTGTAGTCACATGTTGGCCGTGTGTACTTGGCTGTACCTCCATGTATGGCTGTGTCCTCGGCGTAGATCAAGTATGGCTGTTGTATGCGAGGTTGTAGCTCCAGTGGGCTGTGCACTTGCCTGTATCTACATGAATGTCTTTGTGTACTCGGCTGTAGCTCCATGTATGGCTGTGTACTGCTCTGTAGCTCCATGTATGGCTGTCTACTAATGCTGTAGCATCAGTATGGTGTTGTCACGTGATGTAGCTCCATGTATCGCTTGTACAGTGGATGTATCTCCATGTATGGCTGTAGGCTCCATGTAGGGCTGTGTACTGGACTGTAGCTCCATGTATGGTGTGTAAGGGTGCTGTAGCTCCATGCATGGCTGTGTACTATGGCCGTAGCTCCATGTATGACTGTGTACTGAGGCTGTAGCTCCATGTATGGCTTTGCACTGCAGCTGTAGCTCCATGTATGGCTGTGTACTGCTGCTGTAGCTCCATGTATGGCTGTGTACTGATGCTGTAGCTCCATGTATGGTTGTGTACTTTGCCTGTAGCTCCATGTATGGCTGTGTACTGTGGCTGTACCTCCATGTATGGCTGTGTCCTCTGGCTGTAGATCAATATATGGCTGTGTACTGCGGCTGTAGCTCAATGTATGGCTGTGCACTGTGCCTGTATCTACATGAATGTCTGTGTACTCCGGCTGTAGCTCCATGTATGGCTGTGTACTGCTCCTGTAGCTCCATGTATGGCTGTCTACTAATGCTGTAGCTCCATGTATGGCTGTGCACTGCTGATGTAGCTCCAGGTATCGCTATGTACAGTGGCTGTATCTCCATGTATGGCTGTAGCTCCATGTATGGCTGTGTACTGTGACTGTAGCTCCATGTATGGCTGTGTACCGTGGCTGTAGCTCCATGCATGGCTGTGTACTATGGCTGTAGCTCCATGTATGACTGTGTACTGAGGCTGTAGCTCCATGTATGGCTTTGCACTGCAGCTGTAGCTCCATGTATGGCTGTGTACTGCGGCTGTAGCTCCATGTATGGCTGTGTCCTGCTGCTGTAGCTCCATGTATGGCTGTGTACTGTGGCTGTAGCTCCATGTATGGCTGTGTACTGCTGCTGTAGCTCGATGTATGGCTGTGTACTGAGGCTGTAGCTCCATGTATAGCTGTGTACTGCGGCTGTACCTACATGTTTGGCGATGTACTGAATAGGAATCTTTGACCACAACTCTCTGGACACAATCCTTCAGACAGTTTTCAAACCAACTGCAAATGGCTCCTGCCAAACCACTAGACCATTTACACTTGGCAATTTACTCCATGTGGCTGTATCTTCATGTATTGCTTTGTACTGTCACTGTAGCTCCATGTATAGCTGTGTAATGCGGCTGTAGCTCCATGTATGGCTGTGTGACCTACGTCCTAATTGCTCTACGGAAGAGGATTCTAACATAACTCACGGGTGGCTGGACACCCTGGGGTGCAGCGCTCATTTCCCATTTCTATTGGTGGCCAGATCTGTTCAAGGATGTACAGGATTTTGTGGGTTCCTGCTCTTCCTGTGCCAGAAATAAGCCGTCTCATCTTAAAGCTGCTATTATTATTTAGCTGTTGCCGATACCCAGCTACTTGTGGTCGAATGATGGAAAGAGTGAACCAGACTCTGGGCTGCTATCGCCACCATTTTGTTTCTTCCCATTTTGTTGCCATGGTCAGAGTTTTCTTACAACTCCCTGAATTCTGCCGGCTTTGCTCCATTCTTCATCATCTATTGTCTGCACCCACGCCCTCCTCTTCTTCAACCTGTCTCCTTGGCTGTCTCTGAAGTTGAGTTGGTGCACGATCTGAAGTCCATCTGGGAGCAGACTCGCCTTTCCTTGATACAGGCTTCTGCTCGAACCAAGCTCCGGGCTCATAAGAAACACAGGCCTCCTCCTATTTTCTATCCAGGTGACAAAGTCTGATTCTCCTCCAGGTATGTCCGGTAAAGAATTCCTGGCTACAAACTTTTCTTGGGTCCATTTGAGGTGCTCAAGTGCATCAATCCTGTGGCCTACAAGCTGCGTCTTCCTCCAACCACGCGCATCACGAACTCCTTCCACTTATCTCTACTCAAGCCTGTCATCCTGAACCACTTCTCCCGGCAAGTACCTCCTCCTGAGGTTAACCCCACCGATGTCTTCAACGTAAAAGAGATCCTAGACATGAAGACAATGAGAGGTAAGCGGTTCTTCTAGGTTGACTGGAAGGGGTTCGGGCCTGAGGCGAGATCTTGGGAGCCTGAGGACAATGGCCTCCTGCAGAGATTGCTCCAGCCCAAGAAGAGGGGGAGGTACTCTCACAGGTGCTCCCATGACCCATGTCTTGGGTGACGGGCTCACTTGTGATTCTCCATGTGCCCCAGCACCTACTCACCCGTCCTCGCTCCTGCTTCCCTCCAGAAGCCATGCACGCACGTCCCCGTCTCTTAGGGCGCACGCGCGCCGGCTTCAGATTGGTGCTGGCCATACCCAGAATTCTTTATAATCCAGCCTCTCCCTGCACACCCTGCCAGATCTTCGTGCCGGTGAAAAAGCTTGCTCCCTGATGCCCTGCGTTCTTAGTGTGATTTCCAGTTGTGACACCAGTTCCGTATTTGACTTTGATCCTGTTCCGCCTGCCCTGACCTGTTGCTACGTCCCTGACTCTGATTGCGTGCTTCCAGTCCTGACCTCCTGCCTGCCCCCGACTATGCTTCTGCCTAACGTCTGTGTATCTTGCCTTGGCTGCCACAACGGACAAAGTCGCACCTGTTGAACGACCTGGTGGTACCACGCCGCAGCAGGTCCAACCCACTTTACTGCCGGCTCTGGTGAAAACCAGGTGCCACTTAGACTTCACGACAGGGGTTACCCCGAACATCTGTTAAAGGAGGCCAGAGGTTCAGCAGTTATAGGTACCACTAGACCTAGGGTACAAGCACAAAAAAGGATTACTTTTAGTCATCAATATCATCCCCTCAATAGCAAAATTGACACTATAGTCAGGAAACACTGGCGTATACTCCGTACATCATACCCTGATGTTGAGGAGTTTCAGAATTCACCCTTAATTTGCAACAAAAAAGCTCCAAGTTTACATAACAAACTGATACGAGCTGATACAGGTGGCACACAGAAACTGCCCAAACAAATGTTCTTAGCGACACAGAAGAAAGGCACATTTCCATGCCTCAATTGCTCTGAGTGTGTACTAATATACTCCATGGAGATACATTATATCATCCACACACTGGACAGCCCTTTAAGATACAGGGATATTACACATGTAATTCACAAAATGTGATTTATTCTATCAAGTGCCCCTGTGGATACCTATACATAGGAGAAACAATACAACCTGTCAAAACCCGCATCAATAAACACAAATCGACCATCAGATGCAACAATAGACTATTACCCATCCCTTACCACTTCCATGATAGGAAACACTCCATATCCCAGCTTAAATTTCAAATGATCGAACAGATTGAAACCCCCCGAAGAGGAGGAAATATTAAAAATCTTCTCCGTCGCCGTGAGGCGTACTGGATACACACTCTGGGGACCTTGGAACCGCGAGGGTAAAATCGCGATTATGACCTAAGTCTTTTCTCATGATCACAATGGGGGTCATTTACTAAGGGCCCGATTCGCGTTTTCCCGACGTGTTACCCGAATATTTCCGATTTGCGCCGCTTGTACATGAATTGCCCCGGGTTTTTGGCGCACGCGATCGGATTGTGGCGCATCGGGGCCGGCATGCGCGCGACAGAAATCGGGGGGGCGTGGCCGAACGAAAACCCGACGTATTCGGAAAAACCGCCGCATTTAAAAACCGAAAATGTGTCGCTTGGGGAGCGCTCACCTTCACCTGCTATGGGATGGTGCATTCCGGGGCGTTAAGATTATTTTCGGCGCTGCAGCGCCACCTGGTGGACGGCGGAGGAACTACCATCTTAAATCCCAGCCGGACCCGAATCCTGTGCAGAGAACGCGCCGTTGGATCGCGAATGGGCAGGGTAAGTAAATGTGCCCCTATGTGTCAATGGGGCAAATTTACTTACCTGGTCCTGTCACGATCCCCGATTCGGACGGTCCGAGGAAGATGAAGTCTGGCGCGATTCACGAAGCTCGTGCACCCGAGTTCCTGCGTCCGGCGTTGTCCGGCAGCCACTCCCCCGATTTGTGTGGCGTGCAAGCCGTTGCCGATGCACCAAAATCCCGGGTTAGCTGCCATTACCTGTAGGGGGTTTGGTGCCATTACCTGTAGGGGGTTTGGTGCCATTACCTGTAGGGGGCTACCTGCCATTACCTGTAGGGGGTTAGGTGCCCTGTGTGGCCAATTTTGTTGCCATTTCAACTGTGTTTTGTTTGCTCAAAATGGTAACGGGAACCTGTCATCAAGAAGGTAATTTTTTAAAATGTTGACAGGTTCCAATAGGTTATTGTTGGTAAATTTGAAAGATGCCTTTGTCAATATCCTGAATAATAATAGTGCTTATATATTACTCTACCTGGCCCCCCGTCAGCAGCAGGAAGTTCAGACTTGAGTTGTCATTTTTACTTAATTTCTGCCTCCCTTCCTCCTCAATCTGTCCCTCCCTCAGCCTAGTGATACCTGTCATCATTGAAAAATTACCTCCTTGATGACAGGTTCCCTTTAAAATACATAGAAGCATCTACATGCTCAGCATTTCTGTTGTGTTTTCTGGGGGTAGGTTGTGTATTTTTATTTGATACACTATAGCGAGTAATTTGACACAAAAAGTAAGCCTAAGACACACGGACACATAACGGCTGCAGCGCGAGGGATTTCAGGCCATGGGGAGATGGTGCAGAGGCTGCAGCAATATGATCCTCCTGATGAGCACATCCCATCCTGGTATAGCGTGTCACTGTATACACAGGCATGATGCAAGGATTCGCTTCAATGTAGTCACAGGCAGAATCTAAAGATCTTGGGTCCCAGTTCTGCACCTGGGCGATAGTGAGAGCAGATAGAGATACAGATTGTAACATTCTCTGTTACATATTTCATTGCTTCTTTTCTATCTGTTCATCACTACATCTATGAGTCCAGTGTTTTGCTCTCCTCTGCAGGCTGTAGCTTGGAGGAGGGACATGAGCGCTACATTATACGATAGACATGTCATATAACCGGTTGTGCAGTCCCGGCGGAGGTTACTGTGCAGAGGATGAGTCTCCTCCAGCCGGATGAATGTTTAGGAGAACACAGGGGGAGATTTATCAGAAGCGTCTGAGGTTAGACTGTTCTAGTTGCCCATGGAAACCAATGAGAGCTCAGCTTTAGTTTTATAAACAGCTGATGGAAAATGAAAGCCGAGCTCTGATTGGTTGCCGTGGGCAACTACAACAGTTGTGCTCTAAGAGACTTATGATATTTCTGAAGGTCTCCACTACAGATTGAGGGATTACCCAGAATATTAAGGCACAATGTAAAATGTTGTGTCCGCCGTTATAGTTTATAGAGGTTGTGGTTCAGACCATGTGGCCGACATCCACACCTAAGGCCGGCAGCACACGTGGCATTTTGAACCCATTTTTGGGCCGTTTCTAAGCAGTTTTTTGAAAACGCATCAGTTTTTGACCCGTTTTAATTAAGATAATTGGTAATACCGGTCAAAAAACTGCTTAAAAACTGCCCAAAACCGGGCTCAAAACGCCACGTGTGCCACCTGTGATTGGACCGCAGTTCAAATGTCTGTTCATTTCAATGGACATTTGATGTCTGATGTTAGTGTCCATTTGCACCACGACCGCTTGTGTTTCCGTTATTTGAGCGGTGATTAAGATGAAACCTATAATTCTTTTTTTTTGTGTAAAATAACAGAATCTGGTGTAAACGGACACTGACACAATGGGGGTCATTTACTAAGGGCCCGATTCGCGTTTTCCCGACGTGTTACCCGAATATTTCCAATCTGTGCCGATTGTACCTGAATTGCCCCGGGATTTCGGCGCACGCGATCGGATCGGAAATCGGGGGGCGTGGCCGAACGAAAACCCGGCGTATTCGAAAAAACCACCACATTTAAGAACGGAAAATGTGTCGCTCGGGACGCGCTTACCTTCACTCAGCCCAAGCCAGTGAACTCCAGCGCGTTCAGATGCTTTTCAGCACAGCAGCGCCACCTGGTGGATGGTGGAGGAACTACCTTATTAAATCCCGGCCGGACCCGAATCCAGCGCAGAGAACGCGGCGCTGGATCGCGAATGGACCGAGTAAGTAAATCTGCCCCAATCCGTTAAAAGTCCATTGAAATCGATTCACAGATCTGTAAGACTTCTTCGCTTCTTTGGTTTGTGTTTATTTAGTTGCTTCTAGTTTATTGTGTAGAAGCGCAAATAAATCTCCTCCGTAGATTTTGTCCGTGTTCTATCTGTGGATTCCAATTCTATAGGCTCATCCACAGCTTTGGTTCTCACAGCGCCGTGTATGAAGCAGGTCCTAATCCTAAACCAATGTTTGTGGCTTGGACAGTCTTTTCTGCTGTTCCCAGCAGGAGACGCAAACAACAGACCGTAGATTTAATGTCTGCTGCCCGATAATAAGAGGTCGTCTCAAATGTGCATTTCTGTCGGACTGTTCATGGTTTTCGGGATTTGCGCCACTGGGACAGGGATTTAGAAGGGGATTGTGTTGCACGCGATCAGATTGTGTCGCAGTTGCGCTGCTTTTAGGCGACCGGGGACCTGAGCGGGGAAGCGACACATGCAGGATATGGACGCACGATCTTAGTGACTCCCCGCACAGCGCATTATACACGGACAATGCACTTACATGCACCAGGAAGAAGAAGGTGAACTCCGGGGACCTGAGCGGGGAAGCGACACATGCAGGATATCGGACGCACGATCTTAGTGACTCCCCGCACAGCACATTATACACGGACAATGCACTTACATGCACCAGGAAGAAGAAGGTGAACTCCGGGGACCTGAGTGGGGAAGCAACACATGCAGGATATCGGGGGCAGGATCTTAGTGACTCCCCGCACAGGTTGAACTTACAATAAAACCTATTTGCATCAAGTTGACGAGTGCCGGTATCTTACTTAGACTCCGGTCCCAGGTGTCGGCTTACCTCATCGTCCGCTGTGTTCCTCCAGTGGGTCCACTACCCTTGGAGCCTGACACAATGGGTCTCTATGTATTGTTTTTCTTTTCATTGTCATTATGTTTTTATAATATGAGCTTTGTAAACAAATGACATGCTTGAATACTGTTGTAAAAGATATATGTGTTTATAAACGATAGCTATTAGATTGTTAAATATACGTACTTTCAATTTGACTCCTTCTAGCGTATGAAGACACAATGATCACGTGACACGCTCATTTGTATTTAATGATGCGTTCTGTGAACTAATGTTATATCCACGGGTAAGGACTAGAGATGAGCGAGCACTAAAATGCTCGGGTACTCGTTATTCGAGACGAACTTTTCCCGATGCTCGAGTGCTCGTCTCGATTAACGAGCCCCATTGAAGTCAATAGGAGACTCGAGCATTTTTCAAGGGGACCAAGGCTCTGCACAGGGTTTTTTGTGCTGAAAAACTCGGCTTATACACGAGTATATACGGTAATTCCCTATATTGTAGCTAACTGGATCCTTGTGTGAAATTAGCAAAAGGAATGTTGGGGTTATTTTTCCATACAAAACATTTGCAGATGAAGAAGTTTATCGGAATTCAGCTACATTCTTCACGGGACAGAAACTTACTGTGTAAAGATAGCAGTCATTTTATACTTATACCAGCCTGGTGGTCATTTAGTATCCAAAGCAAATACAGGCAGTCCCCTGGTTATGTACAAGATGGGTTCCATAGGTTTGATCTCAAGTTTTAATTTGTATGTAAGTCAAAACTGTATATTTTATAATTGTAGATCCAGACAAAACAATTTTCGCCACAGTGACCTTTGTAGTTTCAAAATTTTTTGCTGTAATTGGACCAAGGATTATCAATACAGCTTCATTACAGACACCTTACAGCTGATTATTGCAGTCTCTGACTATAGTAAAGCATCCATCGAGGTCACCAGAGCTCACAGTAGGCTAAGGGGTGCGTCTTTAACTAGGGGTCGTCTGTAAGTTGGGTGTTCTTAAGTAGGGGACTGCCTGTACTGCAGAAACAACAGGAATACAATAAAAAGGGTGGCACAGTGTATTGGTGGCGGAAAACCTTTGCTGCATATTACATGTGTATTTATAGCAGCTGGAGACATTGGTGCTACTTATCAGATGTAGTTTATTATGTCCCTTTGACATAATCACTGTTGTATTACATTTTTAGGGACTTTCATTGTATGTTCAATTAGTGTTCTGACTTTCAAGTATGGTAGAATGTAATGATTACTCTTAAACAGGTTTTTCCATCAAACAAGTTAGGCCCTATCTACAGAAAAGCAGCCAGCTTGCTGATCGTTGGGGGTCTCAGTGATGAGATCCCCACAGATCATAAGAACTGTGGGTCCGATCAGACTCCTTGTCACTCCTTAAGATGAGTGGAGCAGACGGCTGCGCATGTCCATTCTGCTCCATTCATCTCTATGGAGCTGACAGAGATTGCCGAGCACAATCGGAGGTACCTGGGACCCCATTGGACCCCCCGTTCAATGAGACCCCCACTGATCAACAAGTTAGGTAAGTATATGGACATATTAGTATATGGACGTATATCTGTCTGCAAGTTTGCCACCTGACAGACGTCCCTGTAGACGCCTATGGTACTGGGCATGGTACGGTCAGCGCAGCATGTCAGCACATGCAGGGTGCACTAGATTATTGAAGACTGCGCGCCATTATTCAGTAATCTGGTACACCCTGCACATTAGTCAGGCAAACACCATGTAGTGCAGTTTAAATCACTATTGATAAATCTGGTCCACTGAGAGAAGATAGGATCGAAGTAAGTGAAGAAATAAGTGTTTTCCTATGATAAAATACATTACAAGATTTCTTATTTTTACTGTTACTATTGTCATTGTCTATACTCTGCTGTAGCTACAGCGGTAGCAGCCATAACACCCAGTGTCAGGGGGCCCCGGCATCTGCCCTGAGGCACTGAAGAATGGAGGATGTGCACTACTGTATACATATTATCTTGCACATTGTACAGCATAATATGTATATAACATTACATATCTTCCACACTACACAGCATGAATGGGCAGCTCAAATTAGAAATGTCCGGGGAGAGGGAGGGGACAACAGAGCGACTAGATTTAAGTGTATATGTATAAATGTATATATCAACGCATAAATGTGTGCGCATGAGTGTATACATGTGTGAGGATACAAATATGTATATTTTCTGAGGAGATAGGGGGCCCCATTTAGAAGTCTACTACAGGGCCCTGCTTCTTCTGGTTACGCCCCTGATCATGTCCCTTATTATTATATTTTAGTCTGTCCCAGTCCATAATACTTTAACATTACCATTGCTTGTGTTGCATTGCCTGTGACAGCTAGCTGGTTTATATTTACACAGGAACATGCAAATAATAATATCATGATTGAAAGGACCACACGTTCTTAGTAACTACTTATAAAAAAAAATGAGCAGCTTTTGATCATCTGACATGTCAAATGATGACTAATGATTTGTATTTTTTGCTCAGCAATATAAATTATGTATTGTACCTAACTTTGGTGTGAGTCTGCAGAAAACGTGGATGTTTTCCATGATTTTATTCATGAGCTGTTTATTTCCATTTGTTTGAACGCATTTATCAAGATGACGGTATCTAAGATTGATGTATGTTGTTTACTTTTGAGAACAATTACATGTATTTAGACACAGGTGTTTTTATTCTGGTGCATCATGAACATGCACATTCTGTTACTAGTTCTGCAGCTAAGAAGTCTCAGCCTAACTACAAAAATGTGATGCTCATAGAAAGAGTAATGGTAATATAATGACATATGTAATAGGCCATATGTTGGATGGTGAGGATTACTCATATGTTGACTTGTACGCTATACAGTACCCTTCACTGATTCCTTCTGTAATGGTGGTACCATCACAACCTAATAAACTCTATAATGAAGCCAATACTCCATTTGTTCTGGCTATTGGTCATGTAAAGGTCAGGAAGGCACTTGCATTTACAGAGATAACTAACAGTTTCACAAGCTATTAAATTGTAATGTATACAGAACAAGTGCAAGTGTACGTGCAAGTGTAAGTGTAAGGTAACAGTGCATTACTAATTTAGTCAAAAATCTAGATGTCTTACTAATGCCTCCAATAAGCTAAAACTGAGCTACCTATTGCAAGTAATATAAATAAGTACAATGACGCTGGGAGAATGACAACAGTAAGATTTTTTATAACACAAAGGCAGTGTTGCGACAGATCCATGAAATGTGGTGCATGTTCTTCATGAATCTGGCGCCCCCTGCACTACCTCGACAGTGTGCACCAACTTTCTTTTGTGCACCTTTAACATGGGGCGTGCAACACAATTCTGTTATGATACAATTCTGTTCTGCACGATAAATGTGGCACACATTCCGAGTGTGCTCCAGAACTCCCACTTATGTGCAGAGATATGTGTTGCTGCGGGCATAATGCAGCCACGACACTAATGGGTCACAGACACTTCTTTCTAGTGCAAAGCCACAGTGCACAAAAAGCATATTTTATGAAGTTATATTTTATGAATAAACATAGTTTTTGGTAGATTAGATGCCCTCCTATAAAGATTTTTTATTGGATTGTTACTATTAACAATATTAGAAATCTATTAGAAATATTTAAATAATACATGTATTTACCAAAATAGACATGTCTCAACCTGATATATGATGGGAAGTACAAGCGCTATTGTGCTATGACTTCTGGACATAATTTAGGTTAATGTATGTAATAAAGCCATTTTTATCCCTTGACTTTGCTTACCATAAAGAGGATTGTAGAACTGTGTGTTTTGTGTAGATATGTTATTGTATAGGTTAGCAGCCTAAGTCTAAATCATGTTTAAAGTATTGTGTCCAGGTTATATATTATTATAAAACATTATTTTATAAACACTCATTGTGTACACAAAAATGCTAAAATAAGACCCATGTAACCTGTGTGTTTTGCCATTGGTGCAAGCAATTTACATTGTATCAATACCTTTTCCTCTTTTAATGTAACAGCTGTGGTGCAGGAGTAAATAAATGGGAGGGTTCTCCTATGACACTTAAACGGGCTCAACTGGTATCATGCCTATGGAGGAAAAGGTCAGTGACAGCAGTGTGGCCTTTCTCACAGTAGGCTTTAGTTAAATTTCTAATCCAAATACTTTTTCTAACTTTCTTTTATGTTTAATCCCATTACGATCTTCAAGTTTCAGTGCAATTTGATACTTTGTTGAAGGTTGCAATACAAAGACACAACTAGGGATGTTGAATCCAGCCTTCTAACAATTCTCATGCGTTTCTGTAATCCTGGATTAAGTTCATGGCTATTCATATAAAAAGTGTATAGCTCCTAGTAATGTCAGCATGAAGGGTACCAAAGATTACCCTTTCTTCAGTCATACTTCCCCAGTGATTCTGTGTGATGTACCCAAATAATATACTATGACAATTCACTGTCACTTTATAACATACAAATCCATTTTCATACCAATAATAGGAAACAATTTCCATCT
This sequence comes from Engystomops pustulosus, assembly GCA_019512145.1. NCBI lineage: Eukaryota > Metazoa > Chordata > Amphibia > Anura > Leptodactylidae > Engystomops > Engystomops pustulosus. The sequence goes on along the minus strand of CM033644.1, from coordinate 116,206,829 downwards.
CCACCAGTTCTGGCTGAGACAGGTGTGTATGTCATGGCCAGAGGTGGCTGGGCTACTGGAAACAAAGGAATAGGCTATGGTATGCTGGTTCTGCAACTCTTATCTAAACGCATTGTTATGGGAGTGCTGCATATAATTTGTCTGGGGTATGCTAAAAAGAAATGCATGAATAAAAGGGTTGCTGTATATAAATCAATTCATTTAGAGTGTCCATCTCTTTTCCTCTATTTTTAACAGCTGCAGCATTATAACAGAAACATGATGAAGGGGGACATTCCATACAAAATTTACCTGTATGGGCCCTGATATCTATGATGGAAGCCCTGATACAGAGGAGTTCACATACAACTGAGTGTCTAAAAGATGTCTATGTTGTATGGCTGGAAAACAAGTCCAGATCATCTTCTCTTTGTTCCGCTTCTTGGTACAGGGTAGTTATGCTAATATGGAGGGTTTTCGTAAAATGTGGGATTGTGCATATATGGCCAAATATCTCCACTTCGGACTCTATGCAAAAGACATTGGGGCAGATTTATAAAATGTGTCCTTAGGTTAGACAGTGCAGAGTTAGACGAGACAGTCTTATTCTCCACCAGTTTCATGTCTGGTGCTGGATGGTAAATCTGTCCTAGTATAAGACTGTCCAGTCGTACTCTGCACCTCCTATTAATTGGCTTACATTACGCCAGAAAACTAGGACACAATTCTGTCGGGTCAGCAGTATTTCTGGTGCAATGCCACACCCCTTTTCTTAAGGCCTTCCTCTTTGTGGAGCTAGTCGTATGAGAGCCAGATTTTTGTCTATAAAATGTGTTGCAGACAGTTTTTTTTTTACTGCAGACTACAATAGAACTAACAATGGGGAGCAGATGAATACATCTCCCCATTGTTTCATGAGTCTTGTGGTTTGTTTACATCCAATTTTGCAAAATTCAACCTTAAAGGGGTATTCTCGTCTGGGCATTCACATTCAGTTTCACTAATCTTCCATATATAAACATTTCTTCAATTGGATGTTATTAAAAAAAATGTTCTTGTGTGAAGATAATTTCCTATAAATATAGCCATGTTGTCCCTTAGAAACTAGATAGCTTCCTCGGTTACGACCACCTCACACTCTGGCAGCAGTGGCCAGACGTGCGCTATTGAGCCCTGCCTGACCTCCTGGATTCAGCGATCATTACCACAGGACGGCTGTGGGACCTGCAGTAACTCCCGGACATTTCATATATAAAAACCTTTTTGTTTATTTGTGCAATCCATCCAGCAGAGGTGGCCGTATCCGAGGAAGCCATCTCGTTTCTAAGAGACAAAATCACTACATTTATGAGAAATTATCTTCACACAGGAACATTTTTTTAAGAACATCTAATTGAAGAAATGTTTATATATGGCAGATTAATGAAACTGAATGTGAATGCCCAGACGAGAATACCCCTTTAATGCCTTGTTCTTTTTAGAAACAAATGGCTAACTCCTAGCAACCCTTTCAAACAAGTCATGTACCTGAACATGCATATGCTAACTGAGCCCTGTAGTCTTAGAAAATGTTTATATTTTTGCATTTTCTCTGAGCATTGCACAGTCTGCACCAACTTACATGCATTAGTATCTTTCTTTTTACTCAATAAATGAGAAATGAATTAATTGAGTTACATGTGGTCACATCTAAGGACATATTGTAAATATGAGAGAATACATTACAAGGGAATCTAGATGATGATTAAGATATAACACTGAGGCCTGTACTTACACTTAATCATATAGTTCTCAGTGCAACTTGCAAATTCTGTCTTGCTGACAGGTATACTATCAAGAGCCTATTACCATGTCTAGCGCATAACACTGACACATCTGTCCATTATCCAAATCCATTATACTTCACTACAGCAGAATGTAATACTTTTCAGAACATAGACAAAGTTGAATTAAAGTTCATTACTGTAGAAAAAAACCTTGTAAAGGTTTTATAAAGTAGTGTAATAGTAACATGCAGAAAGGTAGATTTCTACAAATATATACCAAAAGTGATCAAAATAAAAAAAAAGATAACAAAAATGAAACAAAGTAGTATTCCTTTAAATCCAATCAATTAATGTGAAGAATTGGCCCATAATATCCACCACTAAAATAATTTTTGATAAAAATAAAATGGTCCATTGAAAATTATACTCTTTTTATAGACACTGAAAAATAATACTTACAGTACTCTTTACCCTCCTGTCCTGGATGCCTGTCATTCCCTTAACTCCTTAAGGACACAGCCATTTTACAGTTTAAGGCTCAGCCCCAACACTGTTACTTATCAAAGCGATTCTGAGATTGTTTTTTCTCCACATGTTCTACTACAAAATCATCGCGTTTTCAAGCAGATAGATTTACCACCTAAATAAGTTGCTGAATAACATTTCCCATGTGTCTACTTTACATTTTCATCATTTTTGAAATGTCTGGATAATTTATTTTGATGTCACTATTTTCACCATGGGACTTTAACAAGCAATCATCTGATTGCTTGTTCATGATAACACTCTGCAATACTGCAGAGGCGAACATTTTAAAGGCGAACAGCGCCCCCCAAAAAAGGTACAGGGGGGGGCGATTGTGGGGGAAAGACCCCGCAAAGGCAAGTTAAATGCCACTGTCTTAAATAATATAATGAAAAATATTTCTATAAAGATGTAGTATCTTGGGAACTTTAAACCCTACCTAAACTGTTTGATATCTTAAAATGTTTATAGTGTATAGTGTATATGGTGTATATGGTTTCCAGTCTTTTAACGTTAGTTTAGTAACTCTCTTTATTGAAGTCTATGAGTGATACAAGAAAACCCTAATGGCATCATTGTCAAATAAACCCATCAGCTGCTATGACTCATGCGAATTAACAATTCCCGCCGCAGCCCTTTTTCGTTTTTGCTTTTCATTTTTCACTCCCCACATTCAAAAATCTGTAACTTTTTTATTTTTCCATGTACAGAGCTGTGTGATGGCTTATTTTCTGCGTAACAAATTACACTTCAAAATTGTGGTATTTATTATTCCATGCCGACCTACTGATCACTTGTTATAGAATTAAAAAAAAAATTTTAAATGGCAAAAAAGTGCCATTTTCGACTTACGGGACTAAACGCAGTGAAAAACCGTTATCATATTTTGATAGATCGGGCATTTTTGGACACGGCAATACCTAATGTGTTTATGATTTTTACTGTTTATTATTATTTTTATCAGTTCCAGGGAAAGGGGGGTGATTTGAATTTTTAGGCTTTTTTATTATAATTTTTTATTTACTTTTTTTTTGTTTTTACTATTTTTCAGACTCCCTAGGGTACTTTAACCCTAGGGTGTCTGTACGATCCTATCATATACTGCCATACTACAGTATGGAAGTACATGTGTATTTTACTACTCATACATTACAATGTGCTGATAGCACATTGTAATGAATGGGTTAACCCAAAGTAGCTTCGGGTCTTCGTGAGACCCGAAGCTACTATGGCGACGGATCGCTGCTCCCCGATGACATCACGGGGAGCGGTGATCCTCAGAAAGATCCTCAGAAAGATCACGGGTGTTACCGGTAAGCCATTGCTGCAAAATGCAGCAAAGACTTCCGGCTATGGAGAGGGCTCGGCCCGCGAGCCCTCTCTATGAACCGGGAGCCGACATGTGACGTACTATTACGTCACATATCGCTAAGGGGTTAAGTAAGAGAACGCCACAGAAACTGTATTATTCTCGTAGGGAAGGAGAATAAGATCTTAACTTCTATTCACATTTCATGATGCTTCCAGTATGTAATGTCTGTGTTGGAAGAATGACATGCGGGATGCATACTTGGTACTAACATGCTATGAAAGCCAGAAGAGTGTTTGTTATTGAAGCTGTCTGACCATCACATCCAAAAATGTAATTCAGATGATTATCTATATTCTCAATAAACCTTGTGACCTATTGCAGTGTGTTTGATGTCTTCTCGCTTAAATTGACTAAAGGAGAGTGATAGACGGATTAACCTAAAGGTCATTAATTTGGAAATCATTAAAGCAGATGTAAAGCTCAAGGAAAGATTTGTTTTTTCTTTTGCAAAGAAGAACTAAGCCCTGGATGCTAAGTTGTTACATTGTAGGAATGCACTATTTGTGAAGTACTGATGATAATATGTGTGAAATCACTTACTGACCCCCGGGATAATACTCATTGTAATCTATTCCTATTGCTAATGGCTAGTGTGTAGATGTAGTGTGTAGATGAAATAGTATATTCCTTTTCTCCTTAATCAAAATGTAATTAATAAAAACCTCCTAAAATGTTTTGCTAAACCTTTCAACAGCAATGACATACACTGAGCTATTTTATGAGGTCTAACTGCAGGTATGGAAATTCTTAAAGAAACATTTCCCTCTCGGGCATTTCTGAAACATCCTCCACATATATCACAGATGGCATATTCCCCCCCCCCCCCCATTATGGGGGTGCCTGACCCTCAGGGGGACCCATACAGTGGAATAATGTAGTTTCCCCTACACCAATTGTTACTAAATGATTGTTACTAAATGATCCACATCTACTTTGTGTGTTGATCTGCCACTTGCAACAGAGTTGTATGTTAAAGCAGTGCCAAGACCTAACTTTGCTCATGGGCAAATCTGTCAAAAAAGATCATAAAAAACCTGAGAGATGCAGTTTACACCTCTGGGACCCCTTTTTTCTTGAGAAAAGGAATCAGGTATCAATTAGTTATCAATTAGACATATAGGGGCATATTTATCATATGATGGAGCTTGGCGCCCCCCTCCCCCTTCACACCCCTCCACGCTCCACTGGCGTGAAGGTGGCAAATTGGGGCAAATAATCGCAAGTGGTAGCACTGGCGTGGTGCAGAGGTCCTGATAAATATGCCCCATAATGTGGATCTGATATATGAATATCCATTTGAAGGGATTGGACACTCTTCAATAAATCTCTTCTATTAGACATGTCTCTGCTTGTATATGTACCTTTACATTTATCTCCCAAGAAAGCTGCAGCCTTTCCTTGTTCTCAGCATGCTTCCCTATGCATACAAACACAGCTACTGTCTCGGTCTCCAAGGTGTTTATGTGATGTCATCCGCTCTTCTCACAGTCTGTCCACACTGATGAAGCTAGGGTGAGGGGAGGGGGAGCAGAATGAGCCATAACTTCTGCTGATGCAGCTCAACAGAGATCAGATATATTAAGAAAGAATCTTGGATGGTCTGCACACAGTACAAAAGTAAGTTGCAGGAGTACTTTATCACTTGTTGAACATTCAGGGATTATCTACAAGGCAGTAAAGACAAATGGGCAATTTATGTAAAGAAGTGGCCAACCTCTTTAAGGCCCCCATACACATTAGAGCAAAATCAGCAAATTTTGGCATTAATGAACAACCAAACGTATGTTTAGGGAGGACCCCATGACAATCCATATGGCATCAAGGAAAGAAATATTGGAATGTTGAACTTCAATGCCAGATCCTAATATCCATTGAGCGTGGGGAGATGAGTTACTGCCAGAAGTGTCTGAACAGATAAGAGCTTGACATGAAGCTTATATATTTTTTTTATTTAACCGGCTAAATAAGCTGACCTAAAATTTCCACCTAGACCACTTTTGAGGTGTAAGGTCACTATTTTATTTTCCCCTGCCGGTGGAAATGATAAAAAACTAGCACAAAGACAGGCAGATAATTTTTTTCCTCGTCGTACTTACTAAAACTACATTGAACAGGTAAATAAAAGAAGCAAGTGATACTTTATACTGTAGTTCTTATAGATGTAGAATTATTATATGATATTAACAGTGAATTATGAGACATTTGGGTGTCTTTTATCAGAACCATTAAAATACAAAACTTTGTTTCTCATATTTATCACATATTAGCTATAATCTCGGAAACCGGTCCAGAAATATAAATGCTGTGCTGTGATTGGTTGCTGTGAGCAACAAAAGAACATTTTTATTTTTGTTGGTTTTGAAAAATTCAATTGTCTTTAACGCGATTCTTCATTCTCTCATTTTCGTTACCTCAACCATCCCCTGTTCAACGGTGACTACAGAGTTAACAAATGATAAAAATACTGCAGGATGGGGGTGGTTTGTTTTATGAACATGACTTGAGCGGGTTGCTGGGACTGAGATTTGTAGACTAATTGAATGCTTATCCCGAAATGTAATTATCAGAATGATTAGTGAGTGGAATACATTAAAGCGATTATATTTAATGTGACCTGTGAGAAAATGTGGGACTGGCTCTTTACATTAGCTCTTACCACAGACCTAGTACTCCAAGGTAAAGGAATGGAAGCTTTCACAGCTTAGTAATGATTATGAGGAATAATTTTAGTCTTAGAAGCGTATTAGGCTTTGAGAGCTCTTTCTTTGTAATAAACAAGCCCTGATAAAAGCAGGCAGCAAACCTCTGGAATAATGTTGCTTCACAATATATCAGTTTGTCTGTTTGGGGCCTACAAAATAGGAATAAATATATGCTATAATATGTATGTACTCCTATGCCTTCTGGCTCATGTGTTGGCCAGTTTTAAATGTTGGTGGTGCTTTCACAGTTGTGGTAGCATCAGAAGGACTCAACAACCCACACTCAGCCACCCAGTGGCTCAGGGAGTACAGCTCATCCAGAATGGCACATGTTGCTGTGTCCAGAGGCTGGAGGCGCTACCAGACAGGTCAGTACACAAGAAGATGTGGAGGGGGCCATAGAAAGGCAACAACCTAGAAGCAGGATGCTTACCTCCGCCTTTGTGCAAGGAGGAACAGGAGGAGCACTGCCAGAGCCCTGCAAAATGACCTCCAGCAGGCCACAAATCTGCATGTGACTGCACAAATGGTTAGAAACCAACTCCATGAGGATACTATAATAATGTCAGTCCTTTCCAGAGGAAAGGTGGAGTACATAAAGCTGTCTGTAGGCAAATTCAGAAAATTGGACATGACTCGTTGCAAGTTTATTGATGCTCTATTGGTGGTCAAGGAGGCAGAAAGAAAATAATTTTGGCATGAATAATGCCCCTTTATTGAATCACTAGGTATAGGTGTCATATGCCACATTAAGCATACTTTAAATGATGTGGTAAAATGTATTGAGCAGACAGAAAATCAACTTTTAACTGCTATGATAATGAGAAACAAATACTCAGCTGTGACTCCTGGCCAGTGCTCAGTCTGGTCTCCCTGCATCCACCACTTTGTCACTCTATGCAGAAAATGGTGCAGGATTACAGAACCACACAGTATTAGGCCTCTTTCACAAATCCATTGGATGGATATATGTTCCCATAGATGGGTATGGCACCCAACAGCGGGTGGAAGATTTTCGTCTGAGCGCCACACCTCACTATGGAGAGGGGAGGGGTGAGCAGCACTGTCCAAGAGCAACATTGACACAAAACTAGCATAACGTTTGCCTGTGAAGTGTGCAGGGTGCGCCAGATTCAGGAATTGTGGTGCACGTTCTTCATGAATCTGTCACTCATGCACTGCTATGGAAGTTTGCACCAATTGTGGTGCACGTCAGACAGAATTGTGTCACATGGTCCGACTAAGCCCTAACACGCCCTTTTTGTTGTCCATTTTTTCTGTCTTGTTGGACACAGTGCAGCCGCGACACAAAACTTGCAAAAACAAGCCTGAATGTTATAAAGCAGGCAGGAATCTTATTAAGGTATGACCAATCCGATACAACCCACTGAAAAATTGATAGGGTGGATTTTTTTAAGATATTACAATACCCTCATTTCAATCAGATGGGTAAGTTCATTAAAGATCTCTATATTTAGTCTAGGCTTATTTGTAGCTTTAACCTGTAGTATTCCTACTTTTATATTATAATATAATATATTATATTATAATTCATAGACAGGGCCGATTGTAGCCCTTTTTCTGCCTGAGATGAAAATTTAATTGGTGCCCCCCATCTTAACCCCCCTCCCCCTGATCCCCTCTATATTGTATTTACAGGCAAATCTATAAAACACTTCTACAACCTTATTAAAAAATTCTGACAACATTGCAATAATTCTATGGTGCTGTACATTCAGTAAGGGGTTCACATTGCATTAAGATGGGAACAAATGCAAGTACAAAAGATAAAAAACTACAGAGATATGGTACAAGTGAAATGAGGACCCTGTCCATGTGGGCTTACAATCTATATGAATTATACTATGGAACTCTTATACATACCTTTGCATGGCCTAAACAAGATATGTGTGGATACCATTTAATTACCTTATAACTTTTCTATTAATGTATTTGTCAAAGGGTTCAATGAATTAATCTAGACCGCAACCACTATGAGGCAATTGAAATAGATACTGTGACACTACAAAATGTTGCTCAGTTTACTGTAGACCTTTACAGATTGAATTTAGTTTAGTGTAGCCACATGTTTAAAGACAAAAGAAGTAAGATGTGTGGCCATAACTCTAGTTCTGTTTGAGTATTACCAGGATTGAGTTTCCTTAGTGACCTTAATCATAATCCTTCAAACGTTGAACAACTGAAGATAACATGTGCACATTATTTATTACCTAGTGGATTTCACTTACTAAAGTGCTATTACATACCCTTACACCTTTATGTTTTGTAAAAGCCCTGGTATGTACTTATACTGGTTAAAACTAGATAGCATACTGGGAAATGTGGGATCTATTAACCAAGAGGCCATGAATGTATGAGAGCATATCTAAGCATTAGTGTGGGTAAGGTCATTTATTCCAAGAAGGCTCACTTGACCTTATAATCTAATTAGAAATCCATTTACATACCTGTGTATACTATACAGCCCAAACTATCAGTTTAAAAGTGAATCATTGTCCAACACATTAGCCATAAGTAATATATTGTAATTTATAAGACACAGTGAAAGATATTTTATTCTTACAGGTGACATAATAATAATAATAATAATTCTTTATTTATATAGCGCACACAGATTACGCAGCGCTGCACAAAGCATGTCAAATCGGTCCCTGTCCCCAATGGGGCTCACAATCCAAACAGCCTAACAGTATGTTTTTGGAGTGTGGGAGGAAACCGGAGTACCCGGAGGAAACCCACGCAAACACGGAGAGAACATACAAACTCTTTGCAGATGTTGACCTGGGTGGGATTCGAACCCAGGACTCCAGTGCTACTCACTCAGCCACCGTGCCGCCCATAGCAGGTGTTAGTAATATTAACCATGGGTTTTTTCCATTCAAGTACAAATCTTCTCTTGGAATACTGTAGTCATATGGGATGTTCACACATGGCAGATTTGTTGATGACATTTCTGATGTGACCAATTTATGTGAATAGGCCTGGATAAACCCATTCTATATAGAGGAACTGAATTCCAGCCATAGAGATGTCTACAAAAATCCTACCTGCTCAATACGGAGCATCTGCACAAACAAGCATTTAGTAGTAATGTACCAGCCATCAGCAAAAGCTTAATTGTACCTCCTTCAACCTCCACCACAAACACACACAATGAAAAATCACAGCTAAAACCAAGCATGATCAGGGCCTATTCAAGACGAAAAATAAAATGATTCTCTCCCCCATTAGAAATCATAACAAAAATTAGGCACAAATAAATTCCACCAGTAGAAAATAAAACACACCAAATATGTACCACCAGTGAAATACTGTAAATTATACCTGAATTGATAACACTACACATATAAATATGTAACTACTGTATAATGAATGTAACAAAAATATATCAATGATTATACCAAACACATAGATATCTGTAGTGACTATGCTGAACAAATATATATTTACCTGCAATGAATATACAGCACACATAAATATATCCCACATATATAAATATATACCAGCACTTAATACAATGCAAATATAAATATACAGGCAGTCCCCGGGTTACATACAACATAGGGTCTGTAGGTTTGTTCTTAAGTTGAATTTGTATGTAAGTTGGAACTGTATATTTTATCATTGTAATCCCAGCCAGAACTTTTTTGATCTCTGTGACAATTGGATTTTAAAAATGTTGGGTTGTCATTAGAATCAGGATTAACACTAAAGCTTTACTGTTACAGCTGTTTATTGTAGCCTAGGACTAAAGTACAATAAATTACCAATATCCAGAGGTCCGTTTGTAACTAGGAGTCGTATGTAAGTCGAGTGTTCTTAAGTAGGGGACCGCCTGTATATCAGTAGTGAATAATCACACATTAATACACCAACAACAAATATATTGCACACTAGGGCTGCCATAAGGCAGATACAACCATCACTTACTGGTCTTTTTTCAAGAGGACTCATCATGGTGTAGATGCAAATGCAACTTCTCCTGGTCCCGATTTTGCCACCCTTTTAATTTAGGCCTCTAAAACACATCTCCACACTGTATTCCTAAAAATGTCACAGTCGGTATAATGTCCTCCTAATAACAGCTACGTTCCAAAGTGCTCCTTTGTAATAATTACCCCTCAGAACTGGTGATGTGCTCCCCATATTAATGTAAAACACTCTTCAAAATAGTATAAATCTCCTAAATAGAGTTTCCCATATTTAGCACATGTTCATTAATGTTATAATATCACATGACCCGGCCCCCAGCAATGTAGCACAAGACCTCCTTAGTAATATAGCATGGCTCCCTCTTAGTGAGATTGCACAGAGCCCCCATAGTGATATAGCACAGCCCCCCCCTCATATTGAAATAGCACAGGTGCACCCTTAGTAAGACAGCACAGAGCCCTCTCTTTAGTCAGATAGCATAGGCCCCTCTCCGTAATGAGATAGCACAGGACCCGTTTATTCTGACATTACAGGACAACCCCCCATTCCCCAGCATGGTGACCAGTTAAAAAACTACAGAATACTTACCTCTTACAGCCTCCGCCTTTGTTTCTTCTCACACATGATGCCAGCAGTAGCATGATGACACTTCATATACTGATGATTACTACCAAGGGTCAGGACAGCACCCTCTCCCCAGCATGGGTGGCTCACTAAGTGATCTGCTATCCTCGCCCTTACCCTCCTTTAAAAATCCAAAAACGTAGGGGGGGATTTATTAAGACTGGTGTACATTATTATTGGTAGATTATCCCCATATTTTCTCTAGACCATTTTCAAGAATAACTTTAAAGCTTAGACTGTTGTAATGTAGAAAAAGACAGACACAGTTATCACATCATAGCCCCCCAAATAATTAAGGTAGTTGACATAACAACCATAACTGTAAACTGAAAACATGACTGGATCGTTTCCAGAAAAATATAAATTTCATTCCACCATGACATATATTGTAGAACTGTTTTTCCCAAGAAAAATATATTTCGAGTTCTACATACTTTATGTGCACATGACCATACCACAGCGCAGTGCAAATACCATTTTTCGTAATGATTTCTATGGAATTTAATATACAATAACCTCTCTATTCTTAGTATGTAATCAGTAATCAGAAGGCTTATAATGGTAGAATCCCATAGATGTCACGGAGACTTTATTGTGGCTCCACATGACATGGAGATTGTATGGAGCCATAAGACACTTATACCCTAAAAGTAATGTTACCTTTAGTTATAGCTAAGACTAGTAAGAAAGTTAATACAGAGAAACATATGTTCTTGGAACCTGATCAACATGTTGTGCAATAACTTTTTGCACTTCAGAAAACATTCATAAACATCTTATCATTACAGTTTATCTATCTGCTTCTTTTGTGAAATGATTCCATGGGAAACACATATATACACAAGTAAGAAGTCAAGAGAGGACATATATCATCATGGAATTTGATAACCAGATTGTTGAAAGTTTTTATTCTCTTACTTTGGTTCACATCATAATTGCAAGTGAAATATATACATGATTCATATATCTGTTCCTCTTATAGATAATACAAAAATTTGCATCCTTTGTAAATTACTGAAAAAACTATCAGGATTTTCAAATGGTTTTATGTACTCCATATGTTTTGGAACAATCTGCAGGACCAAATTTAAGGATTTGACTTGCATCACATCATATAACTTTCAGCCAACAGCTATTTCTTTAGACTCCACAATAAACATACGTTTAGGATTCATTCAGACCAGGGTCGTGAGTAGAAGAGAATGGGCCCCATAGCAGTTTTTTTAATTGGGCCCCCCTTAAAAAATACACATATTTATAAACTCATGTAAACACATTTTAATATACCGATATACAGTATAAAGACATACAGTATACACACACTACATATAGATACAGCATATACATACATATACATACAGCTCCCCTATATACACCCATGCAGCATAAACAAATCACATATACACACACATACAGCAAATACACACACATAAAATACCATATACAGGCATACAGCATATACACACATACACATTATATACACACCAAACACACATATAGCATACACTCAATACCCAAGATACTGGGGCTCCCTCACACTGTAAGCCCCATAGCGGCTGCTATGGCTGCTACCACTGTAGTTATGCCCCTGATTCAGTCTGCTCACCCGGACTGGATCCCAGGATAGCACAGGGTCAGGAGGAGGAGCGGTTCACCTCTCCTTCCTCCATAAGAAGACGAGTGAATGTCGAACTTGGTCATGATGCAATGACACACCGTGTGCTCACCGCATCATGACCAGGACAGATAGAAGTCTATGGGGAAATATGCAACAAGATCACAGGCCCGCAAACAGCCGTCTGAGTGAACCCTGATACTGTATAAGATATTGCTAGTTGATCTGACCAAAAAATTATGATTATGTGTTGTAAAACACTGTACAGTTAAAAAGAAAGGTGGTTTTAAGCGCATAGTGCACTTTACGCGCAAATGATTTCATTTCTGAAAGAAATTGTGAAAATTATGAGAAACTGATAAGGTATTAAGCTTCTAATACACTGTACTAATACATTTTCATTTCCATAATTTTGGAACTCCTCTGAATTCCAGATTACTCAACACTAATAAATGGGATCTCACTGCACAAAAACAAATTCATGGATAACAAAAGCCAGATAAAGTTGAGTGATAATTGAGCCCTTATATAAAACATTAGACATGTCTGAAAAGTCAATACCATCACATACTCATGGTTGCTCATCTCTTACGTGAAATTTCATATCAACAGGGCCACAATCAGGGAGGTTAAGTGTGCCTTCTTTCAGGGGCCTACCCAGTAGAGGAGGCCTTTAACTGCAAACTGAAAGAGCATGGCATCTGAAAACAGGGCATGGCTTTGATGGAAAACAGCCAGTGTTTCAGACATTATAAGAATGCTCCAGAATGTAAACTAAACCAGCTAATAGAAGGAGCAAAGTACTAATTGATAGTCTTATATTACATCAGATTTGTATGGCCAGTATGGCCAGTGTTGTGAGATGTCATCTCAGTGGGACTGAGGTAATGTGAAGTGATGGAAGTTACACACATCGTTACTATGGTAACAGAGCAAAGACAGTCTGTTAGATCATCACTGGGAGCAGATCATGGAAAAGTAGGGAGCTGTTGAGGGATCATGGGAGTTGTCAGTATCCTGTGTCGGCCATCTTGGAGATGAATCTGCCCACTTTTGAAAGCCAATAAAATTTTGTGAATCATAAGCTCTATTTTGTAAATAATTAATAGTATTGTTGTATTCATTAATACAATTTTAAATGCAGATTTACTTTAAATTGACAATTACATAGTCTGATGGTTCACAATACATGAGTTGAGCTTTAGAGGCTATTTAATATAAAAGATAATAATAGTATCATTGGTCAGTGGCATCTAGCCTGCTTCTTGACAGTTTCCAAATAGCAGATGTTATTTCTAAATAGCACACAGCATATATTATATATAGCATACATAATATTACATGCCATTGTAACATGTTATGGAGAGGTTCAGAACTACAAAACCTATGCAAGATGTCTTGTCAGCAAAATATTGTTTGGCACACAAACAAGAACGATTCTGTGGTATGCTGTTTTCTGAAACATGACCCAAATCTGTCATAGATTTCATTATTAGACACATTCATTTTGAATTGTATTTCGACTACTAACCTCTCCTAAGCATGAAGCACAATGAAGTATGTCATAGAGCCTGGAGTTAATTATGGAGCTTGATATACATCATAACAAGCAATTCCTGGTAAGGATCCTAAGCAATCATTGCTTTCAGACTAGTCCAATGGGAGCTTCATACAAAGATTATATTTACATATACAGGGAAGACATGTTAGGCTGGGAGCTAGTCCACATCTATCTAGTCATGTAATTCACTCATATGATTCACATGATTCCAACTCTTCAGATTTTACTTTATTTATTCTATTAATAAAGTAACATGGGCACTTACCTGGGCAGTTAGATCATAAATACCTATGTGGGAGATTCCCTGTCAACAAGAAAAACTATTAACAATATTAAAGATTAACAAATTTACTCCAGTAAAAATCTTGCATACTTGATAAAAAAATATTCTTGGACCCTATTTTGAAAAATCTAGAAGACCTACAGGTCCATATTACAAAGCCATAGACACACCATTCTTTGCTATAGGATGTAAATACAGGGGTTGTGAGCATATAAAACATATAAAAATATGGAGACGCGTTTCCCCGATTGTACCAAGCACGTCATTAGTCCAATATTATAGGATGTAAATGTAAGCCACCAAATTTTACTCTGGAAGTAATGTGGCAGGCGAATCTCCACTCTTACCATCTAGTCTTACTAACACCATGGTACAACCTTTAACTGTGGTCATAAAATGAAATATTTGCTATTGAATCCAGTAAAGAGTATGGTGCACATTTGCCACAAAAACAGAACTGTATAGCTTTGGGTGGTCCATTCATGTTGGACTTCTTCTCTAGATGCAATAGCCATGTTCTGTAGCATGGCACCATTTTGTTCTTGCAAACTGTTAGAGATCTGTATACACAATACATTTTTATTTGTCTTTATATGTGTGTGTTTCAATAATGAAAATTTTATTGTTTATCCCAAACAACATAAAGGGAAAGTCTGGTAGTTCCCAAGCCACCCCATGGCACAAAAATATTGCCCCTTAATCTGTTAACCATACAATAAGCTTCACAAATTAGGGTTTGCTAATTGGCACTGTGGGCATCACCTATTAAAAGTGATCTGTGTTGCCAGTTATGCACTAATAACAGAAAACTGTTCATCAAGGGCGGGGCTTGAATACTCTGGGCTGGACAAGATGTCTACAAAGAGGTAAAACGAGTGTCAGGCACATCCCTCATTGCACTATTCATACCTTACCCAAGCATTATAATGACATGCACTAAAAAGCTGGGGGGAAATTTATGAGAGTGTCAGTGTATCAGTAAATGGACTAGTGCAGAGTAAGACTCCACAGCCGCATAAATCATCCTGGATGAATTATCTGGAATAGTTTCCAACTGTGGAGTCTACTTTAGACCTATTAGTTGATCTAGTTTCCTGGTAGTTTTTTGGAAAACTAACTACATTTTCTGGTGTAAAAAAAGGAAAGTCCACATCAGCACAATGTCCAAAGTTCCCCTACAAGGGGGGTGCAGAGCCCTCAGAGTTCAGGGTAGGAACGCATGTATGTACAAAAGCCAAAAAATGAAGCAGCACTCCAAATCCAAGCAGGTAAAAGTGAAGAAGAGTTTATTCCAAAACTGGCGACGTTTCAGTGTGTTACCACCTTACTCTTCTTAACTTTTACCTGCTTGGATTTGGAGTGCTGCTTCATTTTTTGGATTTTGTAAATTTTCTGGTGCACAGACTAAGCCACACCCCTTTTCCTGAGGCCACAGCCCTTTGGGACAAGTCATAAAAAGGCCTGAAAATGGTATAAACCCCTTAATAAATGTGGCACATTTCATTTCAGGTACAAATTACTCAAGAATTCTGGCATAGACAGATTGATAAATCTCCCCCTCATGTCTTCCCTTACACAATTCTACTAATTACTCTGTGTAATACATATATTGGTGGTAGACTCCTGGTATCAATTATCCATAAAGTTGTCTCATGATTATAAGACGAGTTGTTAATATAGTCAAGACTGTACTTGTCATTTAGTAAGTTAAGTAAAATAAAACAATCGCCCATATTTCTTATGCTATATTAGGAAACACTACAGCATTTGACTTCCTATTAAATTTTACTACCTTTAGAAACATATCTCTTGTACCTCTTGAAAGCAGTAAATTACATACACAGTACATATCAGTACACATTTTTTATTATAGTTAAATATTTATTTTTACATTTTTATTAGCTGCCCTGTCAAAAATAAGTGATTTGAATGTACCAGTACGTAGGAAAGTCTGTTATGTGAACCATAGATAAAATACTGTAAATGTTAATGTGGCTTATTTATAACGTGCCTTTTATTGATATGCTCACATTCACTGTACCATGTTCATGTGAAGACAAATTCTATGGATTTATTTTTTTCTGTTATCAGTCAGTATATGATGGAAATATAATACTGTTATAAATGTGTAACAGCAGTACATAGGTGTAATGTAATGGACTGGTGGAAAATAATGGATGCCGTTGTTTTCTTTAAAATGAAACAGGTGTTGTGGGTGAAGAGAGATTTAACAGAGCATGAGGATTTGTGGGGGCGCCTGACATACTGGTGACTAATATATCTAATATATGTATAAGACATGGAGGGTTTGAATGAAGAGTCTTCATAAAGATGTAGATTTCTTCTGCATAATTCTGGCGCACCCTGACAACTTTTTTTTGGTGCACCTTTAACATAGAGCATGCAACACAATTCTGTTGGACACTGCATGATAAATGGGGCACACGGTCCGATTGTGCACCAGAAAGCCCCTTTAAATGAAGAATTTTGTGTCGCCTTGGGTATAAGTGCAGCTTATAGTGCAATCTAACAAATATGTCACAGACACTTCTTAAATGCTTGTGCCAACTGGTTTTCACTAAAAAGAATATGCATAGTCGCCCAATAAACTGGTACAGGGGCTTTAATAAATGTGGCCCAATGTTTGGAATTATTTAACAAAGTGGAATAAACTCATCACATAACTGTCCACCAAATATTCTTTCACCCAAAAATCATTTATGTCTTCTTCCCCAATTTTGTTTGAGATTGCAATTACATTATATGTTAAATTAGATGCTCCATTCACTTTCCCAAATATCTGTATATTCATTAATATGTTTTATTTCTGAGGTTTTCAATGCTCTTGTCTGTGCCTCCCATTCTCCTATGGTTGTTTTAGTGAATTGTAATGATATGAATTGTAGAAGTTAATTAAATGTAAATGTATTTTCTGCTTTTTGGTGAAATCCATATTTACATGAATTTTACAATAGATACTCTCCAGATCCAAACCTTAAAAACTTTGCATATTGTTTTTTCTTGTAGTCTAATAACAAGGCTATCTACAGACAGACTTCTAATAGATAATTATTAATACTGTAATATACAGGCGGCACTGAATAGTTTGGTTTTACACAAGACACTGCCCTGACCAAGTAACATAAATTGCAATACAGTGCCTGGGTGAATATTGGCATACATACAGTGCCAAGCTAGTAGTATAAGATGCCCAGGTGACTAATTTCATTTTACCATGTTCTACAATGTACTGTTGCCACAGGGCAGTATGGTTTTACCATATGCTGTACATCACTACTAATGTGGGGTAACTGGTAGGAAGGTACAGCAACTTTCCATATCTCTTTGTAGTAGCAATTCCAAGTTTCTCCCATAAAGTTCAGTGTGATCTAGGCTGCAGATCACCAGTATAGCTACCATAGAGGGAACTAAGATGTCAGATCTGTATGGTGTTGAGGGAGGCAGGTGTCAACAATATAACATTTTAATGGAACATCCTGAAAATCGAACTGTTTCTTTGGTATTAATATTTTAGACTAAATATGGTTCATTCTAAGTGTCTATAACATGTTTCCACCTGTCCAAAATGAACTCCTATTTTTGGGAATAAGACACATAATTAAGGCACATTTGGAAAGTTAGAAAGACACTCCTCCTACAATGAACATTAAAGTAAATAGTTTAGATTATTATTTATAGTGCCTCCAAATATGTGTTCAGCAGCATGGACGACATGCCACATAGCTATGCTCCACATGGAACTTTCCTAGTCGTTGTTGCAGCTTTCTGTGTTGATTATTTTGAACCACTAGAATTATTCTGATTGTAGCAGTCAATTTCTAAAAGATATCTGTGGTATTCTACATGACCAACTTTCCCTTGATACAACAAGGCTAGATATTATATAAAAACTTTTTGTGGCGCTTATCAATTTAACCTTCCAGTCACATGTGCTACCACAAAAACATTTTACACCAAAAACAAACTTAAAATTTTAAAGATATGGGGACCATACAGAGTGGATCTCAGACTACATATACACAAATTTAAATTATTTAATTTCATTACCTATTAAGACATATTTTGTACAAATTACATAAAATAGAACAAATGACATAAAATATCCAATAGATTCCAAATGATAAATGCCACAAAATTGCAGGAGAGTCTCTTGTCAAGCGTGATCGTAACATCTTCGTTTGAGGTTTTTCAAGTTATGCAGTGAATCTTATTAGTAGTGAAAAAATAAAAATGAAAAAATGGAAAATAAAAAATGAAAGAATAAATATTGTTAAAAGATACTTACACATTTCATTTATTTTGAACACATAAATGGATCAATGTCCAGGAGGCTCATGCTAACAGTATATTGGGCCCTATATCCGTAGGAGATGATTAAATAAACAGCTGTAGTGTTATAATGCAAAGTCACCCACTGCTAATAAGATGTTATGTATGATAAGGTACTCACGGTTTGCTGATTTGTACTCGGAACATCGATCTTTGTTTCCTAGTACTGTAATTTATCCTACCATAAGGTTTTTCTCAGTATTGTTCCGTCAATATGTTAGACAACGTTATTCTCGTTCAGCGTCTCTTTCAGATGGCTCCGTTCCACGCAACTCGAGTGCGCATGTGTGGTGCAATGGAAGTTACATCCGAATCGTAACAGCTTAACGGGTTAGAGGAAATTTTTTCTACAGCGTTTCTTTATACGGGATATCTTGTCTTTTGTCCCAAGGCTCTCTTCCTCTCTTTTTTAATGGTTTTTCTCTGAAACGGAAAACAAACTTATAACTCCATTATAAAGTGGGTTCAGTGCTGCATGAAATATTGCTGTTTGTTCTTTCTTGATGTTAGGCGCGTGTTGAAGCGTAATTCTTCTTCATCGGTTGCTTTATGTGGCTCCTTTAATTTCTTTCTTTTTGCTAGACGCATTTTGAAACGAAATACTTCTTCATCAGTAGCTTCATGTGCCTCCTTTAATTTAAGATTTAATTTAATCTAGTCATGCCCCCTCTGCCTATTACATGCCTACATTACTTGAGTATTCAGAAATGGAATTTTCCGTGTCCTGGGACTTTTGAACTTTAAACTGACAGAGAATAAGATAAATGTTTTTATGTTGTAATGTATTTTTAGAAAAAAAGTATATCAAGTCTGTTGCTAAATTGTGACATATTTCACCACTTTATTAAAATATGGAATGTACCAGAATATCCATAAAACTTTATATTCTCATAATCCTTTGTTGTCAAATACTAAGGAACAGATAACAGTTAGACCTAAAAATAGATATATTCCCCCAGAAATAATTCAGTTGTCAGGAATTTTCTGCAGGTTGTATCATTTCTTTTAGGTCATGTAAAGATAAAGCCTAATATTCTAGATGCTTTATTAATTCCTCGGAAATGCAGTAGTAATATTTTCAGGTGTTTCTACTTAGCAGTTAAGTCTCAGATTAACATGTCATGCGTAGTGAAATGATATGGATGTTCTTTTAAGTGCCTTGCTGTTAGGAGGTATTTCTATGAACTTCAAAGTATCATATTTTTAACCACTGCCGCATTAACAAGGATATAGCATGAATAATACATCTATGCAAGTATGCCGCACATGTGTTTCATGAAGAAGTCTGGCAGACTGTAGCATGCTAACTTTAAAAGCAGTTGAGTGATATGACCGATACAACTTTGATGTGCTGTTTGCCCTCGACATTGAGACTTGGAGTAAATACATAACATTTCAAACAATGTGCTATTTGAATTAATTGTTTAATAGTTGCATCAAATCTGCATATCTGAATGTTTGGAAGCATAAACATAAAGCAACAACAACAGACTTCATTGCATTTTCATTGAACTGCATTCCTTAACACTTGTAAGCTAACACATATGACAAACTAACATGAGTTTCTTTAAAAGTTTTTCTCTCAATGACCTCAATGATAAAGAAAAACTCAAAACTCATCTGCAGAAAATCTGAATTTTTAATAATAATGCCTCCACCCGCTTTTATGGCAGACTTTTAGTATAAAAAAGTTAATGGATGAATCAGGCCCATACAGAGGTGAAATGCAGACAATCACTTTAAGTTCTTCTTTAAGTTATGAGATCTTTGGAACAGCTTTGCAGTTTACATAGCATAACATATTTTACTTAATTGTATTAAATGGCATGTGAGTAGCAATGAGTGGATCCTAAAGTAAATCTACCATTTGTTTTTATGCATTATGAACCAAACATACCATGAGAATGCTGTAGCTACACTGATGCAGAAAAATATCTTGTTTAATTATGATATATCCTAATTATGCCCTCCTCCAGCATTCATAAGGCTACCTCATCCCGCCCCCATAGAGCCTTCCCAAGAGCCTGTGACATCATCCAGCTTTCCCAGTATCCTACAGATCATTATGCTGAATTATCATTCAGGAACTTCGGAAAACTGGGTTCAGACTGGCTGTTGTATATAAACACATTACTTCCACATACAAGGAGCTGCCTGCACTGTACAGGCAAGACTAATGAACCTGAGCTCGAAAACTCATACACAGCAGCTGGGGGATTGTGCAGTGATTGATTACTTCTGCTTGTCAGGGACAACATAGTGATTACAGTTTTCTGCTTATGCTGGGTCGGACAAGGCTGAATAATTTTATAATTGCTTTTTCAGCAAAACCACTCATTTCAAGGATTAAACAAGATATGCTTCTGCATCAGTTTAGCTATAGCATAGTCAATGCATGAAAGCAAATGGTAGATTTCCTTTAAGAACTTACTTATAAAAGCAAATTTGTTTTTGCCAGACCCAAACAGTAGCCCCAGCAACTATGACCAGTTGACTGTTTACATGCATTTAAATAGATGTTGGTGTGCACAGCAGCCATTCTCCTTCCTCAGTTACCAATGCATAGGGTGTATGTAGTTCTGCAAACTGTCAGCTCTATCTCTGCAAATTCAGCTGACAGGCTGAAGGGGGCATATTTTTGAATTCTGATAAGTGAAGCCTAGAAACACAGTTCTGAAGTCATTTTAAAGAGAGACAATGATTGCATTTCTAATTGCCACAAACACAGATATATCCGGAGTTAGATTCACAGTCAGGAGTGGGAATTTTATTTGAGAATCACAATCTCGACTGTAAATTTAACGGTACATATGTCTGCTTCTGTTGCTCTATGTGATTATCCTCTGTAATATGATACCAAAATTGTGTTTCTATTTGCCATGGTTCAGAAGATCCCATGACATCTATACATGTGCTATATGTAGGACATATATATGGCTGTATGGCAGTCATGTATGGCAGGCTTGTTTGAGGAATCAGGGAAAAGCAGGATACTGCCCATATCCTCCTTATGTGGGCAACATTTTCTATTTACTGAATCCACAGCAGTAATTTTGCAATGATTTATTTTATTTACCATTTACAGAGCCATGTAAAGGCTTGACATCTGTTGTACTTCCCAGCGGCACCAGTTAATAATTTTGCAATGTATTAGGAAGCTTGAATATAAATTCTTAATGTGGTGGAATGGACAAAAACACATTTTCTTACAGGCTATGTCTTTACAGCTTTCACTGTCCAGTCCAAATGACACATCTCTTATATTATTATGGTCAGTATGATCCTGGAGATAACAAATGTATATAGTTTTGTGTTATCAAAAAATGTCAAAAGCTTTGCACAAAAAATTTTCTTCATATGACCGTATTGTGACACCCATAACTTTTTTATACTTCAGTATACAGAGCTGTGTATTGTGGTCATTTTTGTGAGATGAGCTGTTATTTTCATTTATACTATTTGGGGAAATGTACAGCCAATTTTATATGCCAAAATGGCAAAAAGTGGCAATTAGGACATTTGAACATTCATTTTTAGGAAGTTTTTAAGGTGATGTAACTTTAGAGATAAATTATTATTGTACATCTTGTATTACGTTACTGTTTATGTCATGTGACTGTCCAGGCTGCAGTTGGGTTTTCCTTTTAACCAGAAATTAGATCTGGTGAAAAAGGTAGAGAGTAAAACATCTGTTGCAAAACAAACATTCCTTTAATGACATGACGGCAGCTGCAGTGCACATGTTACCCTGCGGCTTCCGAATATTTAGCAAATAAATGAACATATGCAGAGTATGTAGAAAACTTTATTTACAGAATCCATTACAATTTCCATTTACAATGAGGCAGGGCATCCTAACTGCAGTATCCAAACACAATCATATTTTCCTATAACTTACCTGTCAAATTATTAAGGAAAACCATCAAGCCATGGTTTGTTGGGGCAATTTGGTATTTTATCCTAAAGGCAATACATAGTAATAGAAAATTTTGTTGATTGCTTTTGCAACTAATGTGAAAAATATTAAATACATTTTTTTCCAAAAAATAATAAATAATGCAACCACCAGTACATACAGTTTTAAAATTAAAAAAACACCAACAGTAAACCCACCCAGCTATTGTACCTCTGAACCAGTGCAACAAGACCTGTATAAGCTATGTGACCCATGCTATAGCCAAAGGCCACCTTACATGCCTATATTCAGGCCTTTTTACATAGTTGAAAGGCATCTGATGCTTTACACAACATCTACCAGCAGTGTATGCAATCAGAGATATCTCCTATCATAGACACTTAATCTCCCTGATGTCAACTAGGACTACAATGGGGCTCATTTACTAAGGGTCGCGGATTGCACTTTTGTCTGACTCTTTGCCGTTTCCTGGGATTACACGGCTTGGACAAGTTTTTAACTGGTGTCTGTGCTGGGATGCCTCACAAATTGGGGTGCTTGTCGTCGGCCGATCGGCCTGATTTGGAATGACCGCGGGATTTAACTTTCAAATTGTTTCGCAAGCTAATGCAATTGTTTCGCCGCATTTAAAAACCGAAAATGTGTCGCTTGGGGAGCGCTCACCTTCACCTTCTATGGGATGGTGCATTCCGGGGCGTTAAGATTATTTTCGGCGCTGCAGCGCCACCTGGTGGACGGCGGAGGAACTACCTTCTTAAATCCCAGCCGGACCCGAATCCTGTGCAGAGAAGGCGCCGCTGGATTGCGAATGGGCCGGGTAAGTAAATGTGCCCCAGTGAACTCTGCCAGACCTGAGCGACACATGCTGGATATCAGGCACACGATTTTAGTGAATCGTGGCACAGTGCATTATCATCGGACAACGCACTTTCTGTGAACTCCCGTGAAAATGTAAGTAAATGTGCCCCACTATGTCAAATGTCTTTATGAGGGAAGGTTTACTTCAGTGACCAGTGTGGCAATATCCTTTATATGGAAATCTTAACCTGCCATAGTAAAATAACTATTAATCCTTGCATGCACTTAATAGTAATACATTGGCATTTCTATAGCTCAAAAATGATTTATTAGTATTGCTAACACTTTATGTGAATAAATTTCCTTATGGGGCTAAACATAAAAAAGTATAAGTTAGAGAGTGTATTTTTTCATTAGGGACAATACACAATTGAGCATATGCTAAGACCACTGACCTCTGATTATAATGGCATTATGTAAATATTTCACTTTAGTTAAATATAGAAAATATGTACTATAAAAAAAGATTAGACAATTTTAAAGAGACTTGGAGTAGAACTACAACTTATTTATAATCTATAAAGGAGATTTAATATATACAAGATATAAAATTTTAAAGGATTTAAGTATGTCAGCCTATTGCCAGCTAGATGTTGCATCGAATCAGTTGAGTTTGAATGATTATTCTTTTTACATGCAAAGCAGTACGTGATAATATGTTGCTTAATTTGGAATGCTTTTTATGTGTCTTGTGCTAGCATTTGATACCCCAAATGACTCCGCATATACTGTGTTGTCCAAACTCTGACTTCTGAATTCTTTACAACGTTCCCTATGTGAAGTTTCCAGCACTGCAGCCAAAGAGTGTTAGCTGTAATAAATGTGTGTAAACCCTTTAACCTGTTCAGGACTGACAAAATTTGTCCATATTTTGGACACGTTCGTTCAAAAACTTTTTTTATCTTATTAGGGGACATGGTTTTTGATGAGTTATGAGGGATTATTATTAGATTACTTTTATGTTCACAGTTTGTAATTATAAGTGATGAAACGTTGAACAAATAGAAAAGTTTTTGGTTTTTTTTACATTTACGCTATTTGAGCCGGGTTGTAATTTAATATTACCCTAAAAAACACATTATACATTGCAAAATGTTATATCACGTTTTAGGGTAACTGTTTGGGTATGGACCCGAACATTGTGGCTCGGGTTCGCTCATCGCTGTTTATAAAGGATAACTAGGTGTGGTGGAAAATCTGCAACTTTTTCTTACATTGGTTGGCAGGCAGGGTTAGGATACCCTCCAGGCATCCTGCTTCCCCCTCAAGTACCGACTGCTGTATTCTTGTGCTGGAAGTGCATGGCTTGTATGTATAAAGCATGAGGGGGAAAGGGATATAAGTGCTAAGGAAACACTGTTGGCTAGGACAGTGTAACAGGAGGCACGACCCACCAGAGTATTCTCTGGTCCTTACATGGGCAAGCTAGACACTGGGCGTAAATATACTATGGTCCTGGCTTTGGGTACTTAGACCACCTGCCATCTATATAAATGGGAAAACAAATAGCTCATCTCCATTTGCTTCATAATTATTATTTATTTATAGAGCACCATTAATTCCATGTTGCTGTACAATCAGTAGGGGTTCACATACATTACATTAAGACAAAAGCAGGTACAAAATACAAAACTACAGTGATCAGGAGACAAGTACGGGACTAGGTACATAACATCCCACCTTCTAAACAATAAAACTACTCCAAAGCATAATTTTACTACCAAAAATTAATTAAAGGAGTTACACCATTCTTTATAATAAAATATATAGATACATCAGACTTTATTAGATATGTTAAAAAACATTAACAGATACAATTGATGCAATAAGAGAACCCAATATGTATCGTCCAACCATGCTAGATCCCATATGCAGTATACCGGTTATATCCGCCATACAAAGCAAGTTTCCAACAATAACCTTAATCTTATGTTCAGTCATATTTAACAATAATCTATTATTCTAAAGTCTGATGTATTTAAATGTTTTAATATAAAGAACAGTGTAATTCTAATATTATAAACTGCTAATGGGTCAAATGGGTTACATTCTATTTCAATACTGTTGAGACATTTTTTGTAAGTGCAGTAAGACCTTACACCTGTGATTCCAGTTAATAGTTAATAAACCACACACCATTTCTCAGATTTATTTCAGTGAATAAAAATGACTAAACCACATAAAAGCTCATTTCATCTTAAGAAAGAAGTCAACCATCTTCCAAACAGTAATCAACCCCTGAAAAAATGATAAATGATACTTGAACACTAACTTCTTTTTTTTTCTTTGTGTTAATAAAGATTGATGTATGGGAAAGCATCTACTTCTAGAATACCTTTGCTCTGGACAGAATATTTATTTAGGCATGAATGAATCAGGTGACCCCATTCATCTGTAAGAAATAATACACATTTGGGAGGATACCAATAATGGTAATAACATGAGAGATGCACTAAGGCAATTTATTTTAGTTGGCTATAGAAATGTATATAAAAGGCAAACATGCAATTTATACAGTGTGACTGTCTGCTGTGGTTCTCAGTGGTTCCCAAAATGTCTGATCTATTAAAATATAATAAAAGTTATTCCTTGCATTTAACCTTGTAAATAGCGGCCACATGTCCAAAATGCCACTTTTTTGCCATTTTGAAACATATAAAAAGTTTAATAAAAAGTGATCAAAAGGAAGTACAATCCTCAAAATAGTAGAAATGAAAACACCATCTCGCCTCACAAAAAAATGACGTCACACAACTTCGAACACCTAAGTATGAGAAAGTTGTTGGCGCTAAAAGATGGCAAAATAAAGATTTATTTTTTTAACAGAATGGTTTAATATATAAATTTAGTATCTCCGTGATCATACCGACCCAAAGAATAAAGGAGACATGTCATTTGGGGCGCACAGTGAAATCTGAAAAAACCAAGCCCACAAGAAAATGTGTTATTTCACCAATTTTGCTGCAGTTGGACACTGCTACCTATTACACAGCATGGAATATTAAATTCAGTCACTGCCTAGTGCAATTTTCAGAAAAAAAAATTGGGGATTTTTGAATGTGGGGAGTAAAAAATGAAAATGCAAAATTAAACAAGGGTCTAGGTGGGAAGGGGTTAAAAGCACTTGATTTATTCATATTGCTGACAAAAGCATTTTTTAAATGCCATGGGCTGTTGGAACCTGTCTTCAGGTAAAAATGACCTTCCTGATGACAGGTTCCCTTTAATGAACACTGTAAAAAGACTACGTTTTGGTCATTTTGTGGTTAACATAAAGAAAATGACCCCTTAGTTTTACATACATTAGGCCTCATCCAGATAACAATATTCTGGTCAATATTTGTAAACCAGGAGTAGAGATTTACAGCTCTTTCCTGTTTATGTTTCACAACTGGTTTCGGCTTATAAATACTGTCCAGAATGCTGTCATCTGAATGAGGCCTTACATTCCATCTTTTTTTATTATGATTAAGGATTAGAGATGAGCGAGCACTAAAATGCTCGGGTACTCGTTATTCAAGACAAACTTTTCCCGATGCTCGAGTGCTCGTCTCGAATAACGAACCCCATTGAAGTCAATGGGAGACTCGAGCATTTTTCAAGGGGACCAAGGCTCTGCACAGGGAAGCTTGGCCAAACACCTGGGAACCTCAGAAAAGGATGGAAACACCACGGAAATGGACAGGAAACAGCAGGGGCAGCATGCATGGATGCCTCTGAGGCTGCATAATCGCACCATTATGCCAAAATTATGGGCAACAGCATGGCCATGACAGAGTGACAGAATGAAGCTAGATAGCATCTAAAACATGCAATAATTGACCCTGACACTATAGGGGACGGCATGCAGAGGCAGCGGCAGCAGGCTACATGTTATCTTTATTCTACGGGTTGATACGATTAGGGGGACACCAGACTTTAATATATTTTCTTACATTTTACTAAATTTGTCAAATAAAACCGTAATGTGGGGAAAAATCTATCATTTTTGCATTGCCGTCTTCCAAGTGGCATAACATGTTTAATTTTTTGGCTACGGAGCTGGTTGGTGTCTTTTTTTTTTGCGGGACATGTTGTACTTTGCAGCAGTACTCCAGTCATTCTGGAGAATGACCAGTCATTCTGGAGTACATATGTCTTTTTGATCCATTTTTATACCATTTTTTTAAGATTGAATAGGTCAAAATGATATTTTTTGTTGCTTTTTCAACAGTTTTTTTTTCATCGTACTGGTTCAATAATGATTTACTTTTATTCTACAGGTTGTTATGGACGCGGTGATACCATATATGTGGGGGTTTTGCTATGATTTTTACTTTTTTTTGGGTTATATGTCTCTTTATATGTTATGGGGCTTATGGGCATTTTTATTGATTTTATTATTTTATTTTTTAATGAATAACATTTTTTTGTTCTTTTTCACTTTTTCCACCACGGTTTTGGGGGGCCATTGTGGGGGAAAGATCCCCCTGAAGCATGTTAGATGCCACGGTAGTGCTGACCACGGCATTTAACGGGTTACACACCCGCAATCGGAGCCCACTCTGCTCTTGAGTGTTATACTGGGGTGCCGGCTATTAGTTACAGCCGGCACCCCGTGTTTCCCGATGCCGGTTTGGCTCCGATCCAGAGCCGAGCTGGCATCAGCGGAGGGCTTAGGGGTTAAATTCACATTTTTGAATTCTTGACTTTTTATGCTGTTTTTCACCCAAAGAAATTCTTAACTTACATTCTCAAAATGTCTGATTTATGTTGGGCTGTTTTTAAATACTCCACATATTTTACTAAAATGGTATGAGGTTTTTCATGTGCCATTAGTCCATTTTTGTTGAAAAACTACAAAACCCCTATTTTGATGAACCTGCTCACCTTTGAGGGCGCGATTACACGTTACGTTTGTCCTGTGTTTTCCTAGCATTTTAAATGCATTACAACAACTGAGGCAAGGTGCTTTGCCTAATGACATTACTAGTAACATTTCCATTTTCGAAACGCATGGTAAACGCAATGTTAATGCATGTGTTAACAAATGTACACAGTAAGGTAATTTGGCAAATCACCTCTCCATAGCTTGTGGAATGTGTGGTAACCTGTTGACGCTCAGCATCCTGGCCGACTCAATTCCCCTGTCAGGCAAACACCACATTTGGCAGGGGATCACAGAGCGGATCAATGGCCTAGGTAAAAATTGCACTTTGAATAGTATTTGAAATTTTTTATGCTCACTTGGATTTTAAATCTTGAAGGTGAGTGGCCTTTGTCTAATGTTTTTTTGTTTTTTTCTTTTGTTTTCAACTTTGCAGGAGTGGAATATCGTTCCGTTCCGGAGGTCCGCAAGAAGTGGTATGACTGCAGGAGGAGGCTGAAGGCCAAGCTGGCGAAGCACAAACAGTCAGCTCGGAGGACGGGTGGTGGCCCTAGTGTGGCCATGCGTATGTCGTGGGTGGAGCAGAAGATAAACCAAACGATACACCCCGATCAAACAGAAGGGATTGGGGATTTTGACACAGATGATATTGTTGTTGGTATGTACGTTTTTATTTTTTGTCTCTAATACTAATGTTTGGTTTCACTTTCAATAAATATTTTGCAATCCTTTTTGTAAGCGGCTACTGGGGCGTGGAGTAGCCAGACATGAGGCTACACATTGCGGCTACTCCACGCCCCAGTAGCCTCTTTACTCCTCCTAACCTGACATCATTGGCACGTAGCTCCTCGTAGCTGCGCGCTCTTGTCCGATAAGCCGGAGTACTCCGCATGCGCAGTAGCTTTGGCTTTGTTCCCAAGATTGCACAGCCACGTGCCTGCGCTCTGCATAGTCTACCTATGCAGAGTGCAGGAATTGTCATATCTGAAGGTTCATGGCACGGGAAAGGTGAGTCTGCTGTGCTCACCAACTAATAGCACCAATGATGCCACTGCCACCAATGTATTTTATGGGATTAGGCATATATGTTTGCCTGCTGGCCCCCCGCCCCTGGGCAACGAGCAAGGGCCCCCCGCCCCTGGGCAACGAGCAAGGGCCCCCCCCCCCTGGGCAACGAGCAGGGCCCCCCTGCCCCCCCCCCTTTCTTTTTTCCCCCCCCCCCCCCTTCTCTGTGTCTTACAGGACTGGGCCTGCTGTGGACTACTTTGGATTTGGTGGACTCCAGCGAGGACCTGTAAATAAATATTGATTTAAATGGCTGACGAGGGTGTGTCTGGTTTTCTTTCTATAAAATATATTTTTACAATGATGTGTTTGTCATTCTGTATAATTAGCCATAGTAACTAATGTTTGGTTTCACTTTCAATAAATATTTTGCAATCCTTTTTGTAAGCGGCTACTGGGGCGTGGAGTAGCCAGACATGAGGCTACACATTGCGGCTACTCCACGCCCCAGTAGCCGCTTATCAAAAAATACAGAATAGGGCCATAAAGATTTTAAAAGAAAAATGGTGGACGTGAGGATTAGCTTGAAAAAGTGCTTTCAACATGTACTATACATCCACCTCCCACCTGTTCTACCTTTCTAGGTAGATTCGTGGTGGTAGCTTCCATTTAAGTGTGGCTATCATGTTTAATTTAAGGTTACAGCACTCTATAGTTTTTGAATTGTAATTTACTTTGTTTTATCAACAGGGAGGGCTGCTCCACCCACGGCACCGCAGGCTGCACCACCACCAGCAAATGAGGCTGCACCCGGACCTCCATGTGCTTCGCCAGCCACTCCTCCTGCAGTCGTATCACTTGGTGGGTCCAGTGGGGATGAGGCTCCTGAAGCGGTGCCTGCTGAAGATAGGCCCATCCCGCTTGGCATATTTTCCACCTATATGGATAAGAGCCTGGAAGCGATGGGCCGAATTCAGCAGGAACTCCGAAGGCATGGCCGGATGGTGGAGGAGGGGTTCCAGCTTATTAGTCGAGATTTCCGATCTCTCATCAATATTCTGGAACTCCTCACCCACCAAGGAACTGCGGCTCAGGGGGGGAGTGTGAGTGTCCCTCCATTCTCCCCACCCCAGGTCCCCACTGGTGGGGATCCAGTGACACAGGCCAGCCCTGCCCCCGAATCCCAGATTCAGCTTCCAACTGATCAGGATTCGGGGTGCAGTTACACACCATCGCTGGCAGGTGCACTGGATCCCTCTCCAGTGGTCCTGGGCCCTTCCCCTGAAGCCACGTTCCTACTTTCGGTCAAGGAGGAACTTAGCTCCTCGGCTTCAAATCCACCGGGCACATCTGGGAGTTCTGTGGTGACGCGGCGGCAGGCAAAAAGGGGGAAGGGGCCTGTCCGTCGTTCATCACGTTCTTCCAAACCGTAATTTTCTTTGTTTTTTTTTTTTTAGCCTGTTGGCTGTCGCAATGTTGTGTAACATGCAACAGGCTATAATGACCTTGCACACAATGGGGGGTTTGTAGAGCATAGCCCCCCCTGAAAAATCCAGGCAGCGGAACCGACTCTTGAGAATTCCAAAGGTCCTCTCAATGGCACTTCGGGTTCTTCGATGTGCTCGGTTGAAGCTCCTCTCCTTAGGGGTACTTGGTCGCAAATCCCCCCCCCCCCATGTACGGTGTTGCATGTGTGCTGCACCATATTGTTGTGTGCGGCCATTGCCATCTATGGGGACGTGTTTGGCCACTAGTCTGCAGCTGTACATATGTCCCCCATACAGTAGTGTGAATGGAGCCTTAGTCCGAGCTTAGACTGACATTTTTGGATTATCACAATATCCGTTTTTTGCTCGGAATCGGCTTGGTTTTTCAGTGACAATAATGAAAGTTATTTGCAGTCTGTTTTTTGGGGATGTCCTTTTCCAGACTGTATTGTGAGGATAACCTGTTTTATGTTACAGAAAAAGTCAACTTTATGTTAACCCTTTATTTTGCACCCTGCTGAAGAAAGCTGTTTATTTTCATTAATGGCTTTGTTTAAATAAACCTAACCTAATTATCCTATTATAACAACAACTAGAAGTTGTTGAAATTGAACAAAAAAGTGAGACTACTGACAGTTCTGCAGGGAATTGCTGGGAGGTTAGTATAACGTTTATTATTTTAAGACTGGCTGCATAATAGGGGAGCCCTGTCTAGGTGGAAACTTCCGGACAAGGATCTTTCTGAGAGGAGCACTTTCTAGGGGAAAACTTTCTGGAGTAGCCATTTTTGAGGGAAAGTGAATAGACGAACACTGTCTTCGGGGGCATTGACTAGGGGTAAAATACTAGGGAGAGCACTTTCTGGGGGATTCTGCAAGGGGAGCACAGTAACTGTCTGGGAGCCTGGCAAAAAGGGGGTGGTAAATAGTATATACAATTTATGGGGTGAGGACTGTTTGGGGGGAGCACTGTATAAAGGGACACCTATATATATGTGGGGCATCACTGCATAGGAGGTTGACAGGAGGGATGAAGCAGGAGGGCAATGTATAGAGAGGAGGCTGTAAAAGGGGCTGCTTTATAGAGGGGGCAATATAAGTGGTGCTGTATAGAGGGGAGGCACTATAAGGGGTGGTATATAGAGGGGGTAGGATTGGCTGCTGTGTTGTAGTGGGGCAATGTATAGTAGAAGGGGGTTCGCTATAGCAGGGGACACCATAAAAATGTATGAGGGTGCACTATATATCAGGGGTTGCTGCATAAGGTGGCTGTATATAAATGAATTAGGAGGGTACTATATAGCGAGGGACCACTCTATAGTAGGAGTGCTGTGTATACATTCATAAAGGGGGTTGATGTATGTAATTTCATTAAGGAGGTGCTATGTATGGATATATATCCAGTTGACATTATACAGTAAGTGTAATGTGAGATTCTCTGCTCGATAGAGAAGAATCGTACCTACACTTCAAGTGTTTCCATACAACTGGGGGAGTTATCGTACCATTACCTTATCAAGTAGACCAATAAGAAAAAGACAGTAGAATATGAGTAAGAGACATAACCTGTGAGTCATTAGAAGTAGACTGTAATCACTTATATGTTCTACACTGTGTGAGGTCAGAATTGGAGCTAAACATTGTTCGTATTTGTGAAAGTAATTAAATATTTGCAGATTTTACAGCAGAATATAATGTATCAAACAGTGTGCTAAGCTTTGTAACAATGTATAACTTGTTAAATACCCCATCACACATTTAATGAGAGATTTGTCTTTGTTAGAAATACTTATTCACTAAAACGGCAGCAATCTACATCAACCCACAAGAGGGCATCAATGATACGTTATATTCATACACTGATAGCTACACATCACATATGTAGACTATCCTATACAAGTGTTATGACACAAATGGAACAGAAACAGAACTCTACCAAAATCCATCATGATAGGACATTTACTCATAGATCGAGGCACCATGACTATGGTAATGTTCCTTCTAAAATCAACTTTTACAATTCTGCTAATGAACCTGAGGGGTTCTGTGCTGTAGCCTCAGAGACTGTTAGACTATTCCCCACTCCCCCTCTGCTCATTTAGCACTTCCTCCCTCCTTCTGCCTGATATAATCTCACTGCAGCAGAGCGAGTTTCAGCACACAGCGGGAGAGGGTTGTTGTTCCTTGTACAGTGTAACAGCCAGTTAATTTGCAGCACAGAGGCCCTCTTGTAATGTCCGCTAGTGCCCTTAAGACTCATTATCATACTTTTAAAAGTTGTTTTTAGAAGGAGGGATGCCATAGATAACAAATATAAGAAGATTACTACAGTCATGGTGCCTGGATCTACGAGTTTCCCTGGTTTATCATGATGGATTTTGTTGGTAGATTTCCTTTAAGTAACTAATATTGTTTAGCTTACAACAATTGTAAGTAGAGGTGATCAAGCAGGAAAACATATTGGCCATTTCCATTCTAATTAAGCTCTACATTTAGTATTCTTTGGTAAATATCTCAAACATTAAAGTGGTGGCTGACAAGAATGGGGATATTACAATAAGAATACTTGCTGCTTTCTGGCTCCCCATCGCTGTTGACACATCTTGCTGGGCGGACATGGAAGGCTGGATGATAGTCATGTCACTGCTGAATGCCAGAGATCTTCTGCTCAGGGCTGTGGAGTTGGTAAGCCAAACCTCCGACTCCTCAATTTCTTAAACTTTGACTCCGACTCCAGTTCCACCAAAATGGTCCCGACTCCACAACCTCAACTCCACTTTCCTATTTTCCTGGTCAGTCTAGCATTCGCGCCACAAAACTTGGGCATAAACCTCATAAATACACATGCAAGCGCTTTGCACGTTCTTTCTAGTACAAGGTATGACATAAATGTGTTTATACTACAATAATTAGCTGTGATCTTTTTATATTCAACAGGAAGTCTCTTGGTCATCTTTATTACTGTTACAAGTGTTTCAGGGTTTCATTACAATGGTTGTATTTAAACCAGTATATATGCCTTTTCATTTCTATGGAATGGCGGTGTGAAAGGAAATGGGGAAGTAATGGTTTCTGGTGGTCGGAATCTGGTCAACCTTGAAGTGTGTCTCAAAGAATGTTGACCCTCTGCTTATGAAAAGAATAGAGAATCTGAGAGCGTTTTTCAGGAAAATTAAGGCCCTTAGCATTGAATGAAGCAACTTTGAGGAAGCCATGGTTACAGTATCATTATGACCATAGAAAGGGGAGAGGATTGAATGAATAGTAAGGGAGGGGTAAGAGTACAGGAAAGGAAAAGATGAGGGGGAAGAGAACCAACAGGAAGAAACATAAATAACAACAAAAATAGGCTACATGAGGATAGCCGGGGTACAGCTAAAGGAGTTCTTTTCAAACAGGCAATGACTAACCACATTGGGGCACATTTACTTACCCAGCCACTGGAGTTCACCAGGTACAAAGTGTCTGATGATCTGGAGTGATTCACTAAGATTTGTCACCCGATATCCTGCATGTGTCGCTTCCCCGCTCAGGTCTGCCAGAGTCCACCTTCTTTTTCCTGGTGCATGTAAGTGCTTGATCTTGCGACACAACTTGAATCTTTAATCCCGCTCTCAGTCCGAATCAGTCGGATCGTCTGACACCCCCCCCCCCTCCACAATCGGATCAAGTGCGACACAATCCCCAGTTAAATACCTGTCAAAGCGGTGCATAGCCCGATAACTTCAAAAATCCAATGAAAGTGCAATCTGCGGACCCTTAGTAAATGAGCCCCATTATCTTACAGTGGTTATACCAATTGGGAGTAGTTCTATGAAACAAAATGGGGGTCATTTACTAAGGGCCCGATTCGCGTCTTCCCGACGTGTTACCCGAATATTTCCGATTTCCGCCGCTTGTACATGAATTGCCCCGGGTTTTTGGCGCACGCGATCGGATTGTGGCGCATCGGGGCCGGCATGCGCGCGACAGAAATCGGGGGGGGCGTGGCCGAACGAAAACCCGACGTATTCGGAAAAACCGCCGCATTTAAAAACCGAAAATGTGTCGCTTGGGGAGCGCTCACCTTCACCTTCTATGGGATGGTGCATTCCGGGGCGTTAAGATTATTTTCGGCGCTGCAGCGCCACCTGGTGGACGGCGGAGGAACTACCATCTTAAATCCCAGCCGGACCCGAATCCTGTGCAGAGAACGCGCCGCTGGATCGCGAATGGGCCGGGTAAGTAAATGTGCCCCAATGTGTTTTACTTAAACATGAAGGCAAATGAAAAGTCAAAAATCACAATGGGGCACATTTACTTACCTGTCCCGTTGCATCTGCCGATCCGGAATGTCCGACGAGGATTCAGAGCTGCCACGATTCGCTTACAGCGTGCACCCAATTTCTTGAATGTGTCGCTTCCCCGCTCCGGTCCCCCAGAGAACACCATCTTCTTTCTGGTGTATGTGAGTGCTGAGCTTACGACAAAATTTGAATTTTAAATTCTGCGGTCTGTCCAAATCAGTTGGGTTGTCCGACGCCACACCTCCCGATTTGTGTCACATGCAAGCCAGCGCCGATGCGCCACAATCCGGAAGTATTCGGGAAACCCAACAGGAATGCGTCCGACGGACCCTTAGTAAATGTGCCCAGGGCTACTATGTAACATCCTGGTTGAAAAGAATCTCAAAACCTAAGGTTGTGATGGTTAGTAAAGTTGAAGACAATGCTAAATACTACATTATTGACCCCCCCATTCACCTACTTACAACCTAAATTAAGAGACAGGCATTGTCTGTACCCTATAGAACATGGATTTAGGAGAAGCATCAGAACGGAAGGAGACTTCTTGTCATCTATCCATGGAGAGATCTCTGCAAACTCTTTAAAACTGTAGGCAAGGAGTTCTGGGGTATTTGGAACAAATTGGTATACCTATTGTGGACTGTAGAAAACATTTCTTTTCTCAGCATGTTTACCTGCCAGTAGTTCTTCACTTCTTAGTACATATGATTCTCCACAATTTTTTGAGAGTTTTTCTTAGAAAGCAGCAAGTGCAGTAATCGTTTTTGTCCACAATTAACTGTACCACATGTTTCTGTGTCATGACATCTAAGGACAAGTAAAAGAAGGATTTCTGCTGCACACCAAGTGGAGTAGAATGGAAAGGGTTTGTAAACTCCAATTACACTGATTGTGTTGCAAATTTTGGTTTTTATTATACAAACTTTCAAACGAGACGTTTCGGTCAGACAATTGACCTTCATCAGACTCTGTAAATACAGTAAACATCCAAATATATGTGATAAACATATACACATACATCAGACTTCCATGGCTCCCTCCATTACGGCGATGGTCTTTTTAAACCCGTCAGGCACACAGGGACAGCAGCGCTACTCCCCAGAGCGGCTGAGACCGCCATCCACGCATCATTGCGCCACTCTTTGCTATAAGCAAAACTTATCTTGATTCTCCTACACAAACTGGTAAGCTGCCTCCTGACCTTTTTTTCCCTTTCAGGTTATACTAAGTGGCCAGACCTTGCCGTGTATACCTACAGCCTTTATATCGACACAACGGAAATTCGGCACCATATATACCGCTGTGTGGAAATTATGACTGAGATACCACCAGTATGATGCAATGTTGGAATTAACGCCACTTTCACCATGACTATATTCCTGTACCCCCTCTGCTCGAGATGATTCTTTTATATCAGCTTTGCTATACTGCACACTTAGATACTGTTTTTTTGTATATATGTATATAGATCTGATGTATGTGTATATGTTATTCACCTATATTTGGATGTTTACTGTATTTACAGAGTCTGATGAAGGTCAATTGTCTGACCGAAACGTCACGTTTGAAAGTTTGTATAATAAAAACCAAAATTTCCAACACAAACAGCGTGACTGGAGTTTACAAATTTCCAACATCTAAGGACAGTGAAAAGTGGGGTGGAGGAATAAAATTTATCCACATACATCTGGGAGATCTAGAGCAGGAGGGCAGGTCATCAGGGAGATAGGTGCATTTCCAGAGCAAGCATGTAGAGTGAAAGGGAATCCCCAATTATATGAGATATTACAGATCTGCACCAGTATGAGAAGGGGTCGAAGCATCAACCTTTGTTGCCGAGCATGGCGGCAGAGGTCAGGATATAGGGAGATCCAGGCTCCATCAAAGTCCACCATTGTTCCTGCCTTTTTGCATGATTTGTTACTTTAAAAAGTAATAATGCATTCGACAAATGACACCTCATGAAAGATGTTTGCTTTTCACTCTAAGTGCTCTATGGTAAACAAGCCAGTTAGGGTTGGATTTAGATCAGCATGTTAGAGCAGGACAGGAGCTTTATAGACTCCCTTTTCTAGGGGAGAAGAGAGCTTCAAGAGCACAGGTGTCAAACAAAAGTCAAACACAAGTCCTGCCTGCCCATCTCGTCTTTCTGTTATCCGGCCTTTCTCCCTGCACTAGTTAGGGGCAAGGTATTGGGATGCTCACCTTTCCTCACCACCTTAATCTGGCCAAAACATAAAACTACTGCTAGAGGAATACCATGCAAAGCCAGATTCAAAAGTCTCCTATTCACTCCAGACCTGTGCTGGTCTGTGTGCTGAGACTTTTTTGCATTTTGAGACTTTAAAAAAAAAACCCCAGTCAGAAAATAATCTAGAACATTTATTAAAGGGTGAAAGCCACATTAATGAATCTGATGGGCAGCGGAGCTAGGGGAAAGGGCGAGAAGCTGTGTCGTCAGCAAGCGGGATGGTGGCTGTGCCGGCGGGTGGGAGTTTGGGCAGCTGCGCAGGTGGGTGGAAGGGAAAGTGGGCAGCCAGCACAGGTGGGCAACTCTATTGGTAGACCTAATCCGCAGAGTAGCCAGGGCCCCATTACATTGCAGGTAGAGGGACCCCTGTTACTACTGTGCTGTTGCTTTCAGCAGGGAGAGAAGGGCCCGAGAGATTAGCACTGATAAATTTTGGTTCCACTGTCCATTCCATTTGCCATCCTCTGGCCTGGCTGCTACGGCTGTTGTTACGCCCCTGGGGCACTGGTGCTACTCTGGTTGGCAAGGAGGACCCTGGCTAACATGGGGGCCCTGTGGTGCCACTTTGGTTGGCATGGGGGGGCAGTGGCTACTGTGGTGGACACTCTGGCTCCTGTGGGGGGAGATCAATGGGAGAACTCTGCTTGAGCACTCTAGCTACTGTATGACTATTGGCTGCTGTGGGGACACTGTGACTATTGGCCGCTGTGTGAGGACACTGTGACTATTGGCTCCTGTAGGGGCACATATTAGCCATGCCAGTATCTTAGGTCATTTAAAGCGTAACTGTACCTTTGAAAAAAAACAGAATGATGCCTACTTTGTGCTGCTCATCCTTTTCTTTTCAAAGTTATGGCATTTTCTGTTCTGAAAGTGTTTGACAAAAATCTTTCTCACGAGCGTTTCAGTGGATGGAAACTAATGTCTATCTCTCTATGCCCTGAAGCTGAGGCCAATTAGACTGCCCACAGATCCCATGATGCCTTGTATTGTCTCTCAAAGTAATTTAGCATTAAATCCATTTAGTTTCCCACAAGTAAATCCACTGAATACTGCACAAACACTATGGGGGTCATTTACTAAGGGCCCGATTCGCGTTTTCCCGACGTGTTACCCGAATATTTCCGATTAGCGTCGATTTTTCCTGAATTGCCCCGGGATTTTGGTGCATGCGATCAGATTGTGGCGCATCAACACAGGCATGTACGTGATGGAAAAGCCGTATGAAAACCTGACAGATTCGGAAAAAACGCTGCATTAAAAAAAAAGTGTCGCTCGACATGCGCTTACCTTCACCCACGATAGGACGGTGAACTTAAGTGCATTCCGATGGTCTTCAGCGCAGCAGCGACACCTGGTGGACATCGGAGGAACTGCCTTGTTGAATCCCGACCACAGAGAATGCGCTGCTGGATCACGAATGGACCGGGTAAGTAAATTTGCCCCAATGTATTTGGTGACCAGTCTGGTATCTTCCATCACATGGAGGAGCAGGGGACATTTAATAAGTGGAAGAAATCAAAAGTAAACCAGTTACATGGAGTCTATAGCCTGTGCTGTGTGAGCAGTAAGGGTTAATAGCTTATCTGGACAGAGCTGATACTGCCGATGACAAGGTGGGGGAAGTGAGCAGAGAGAGGGGCAGAGACAGACAGAGAAAGTTTTGTAGAATCACAGACTGGGATGGAGGAATTGATAGGGAATAGGGAGATCTTGCACCTCACTATTCTGTGAAGGAGATATCTGCATTCAGTGTTCTGTAGGCTTCCAGCTCTGCTACATTCACTGAAACATGACCTCTTCCCCTGTGAGCAGGAGGCAGCAGCTCCCCCCTCCGCCCAGGAAATCGACAGAAAAAAAAGTGTAAACAAACTACGGATTCATAAGCATTATCAGCACATGGAGAGCAGGCAGCCATTACAGCAATGAGGTAATGTGAGGGCTATAGCAAGGAAACTACTGAATATAGGAAATAAAGATAATAGGAAAAGTTATTTTACATCCCAAGAGCTATTGATTTGTGAAAAATAAAAAACAGTAACTCTTTAAACATTTTTAAAATTTTTATGTATTTAACCTGCATTTGGTGGGTCTTTCCCCCGCGATCGTAGACAACCCCCCCCCCCCCGCATGCGCCGTCTTCGGGAGGCGCCGTTCTTTGCTATGGCAGCCCTGGGGTCCGATGCCTGCTGGCAGTGCCTGAAAGATGGCATCGATGAAGTCATCTTAAAGGCACAGAGTCAGCCTATGCACGTGCATAGGCTGACACTGCTAATACCCTGCAATTCACCAGCACTGCAGAGTATTATTATGAACAAGCAATCAGATGATTGGTCTATAGGCGGTCCGAGCTGAGTTAAAGGGCCAAAGCCACTTTAATAATTCTGAATAGCTGCAGGCTTGAAAAATAAAAACTGTCTCAAGGAGCCTGCCTAATGATAAATAACCCTCATAGTGTTTGAACTCTATAAATAATGTGCAGAAAAGTTCATATATGTGACATTGGTAAATAGTTGATCTGTCAAATTTATTCCAATGTTAACAGAAGAAAAGTACAAAGTGGTTAAGTGTAATAGTGGGAAATCTTTGTGGTTGGATTTCTCAGCATTTCTGCTTTCCTATTATGTAAAGGAAAATGTCCAAGCCTTGGCACTAATGAACTTGATAGAAAATTCAGTGCCTCTCACCACAGCATGAAGCCTCCTGATTAGAGCCCAGATTCTCGGCCCCTGTGAAATTAAATCCAAGTTCTTCTCCAAACTTTTTAAGCAAGAGGCAAAAGCATAAATTAATCTGAATAATTTACTTTTAGAAGAAGCATCAGACTTTTTATAGTGGAACATGCATCAGAGATTGTGCCCTGACTTCAGAGAACATGAATACTGTACTCTTCATATATTCTTCCCTCATCTCATATTTCTGTTTTATTACAAAACATGTCCCAGTTTATATGTAGAAAAGCACATTTCCCCAGTATATATGTAGCCCAGAACATGCCCCCAGTATATATACAACACAGCATAAAGTTTAAAAAACATTAATACTCACCTACCTGCGCTTCCTTCAGCCTCCTTCTTGCTCCCACATTATTCTCCTCGAGGGCATCAGCAGCGTGATGACATAGTTGCCAGCTTCCTCTCTATGACAAAGGCAGCGCTGCCTTGGTCAAACAGTTGGAGCAGGCTGGGTGATGTTACCATCCAGTAATGAGCGGCATATGCGTCTAAAAGACACACACCACTGATTGCTATTGAGGGCCGGGCCAGCCCCTCACAGAGTAACAGCAAAGGTGGTACCCTAGGTGATTGAATACCCTAGGCTACCACACGTCACAACCCTATTTCCTATAAAACATCATCCTTTCCCTTTTGCAGTAAAATATCCCCGAAAATTATGATGTGGTTGAATAATTAAATACTTATTCCTCCCAAGTATTTATTGTGTAAAGACAATTCCCACAAAATGGGTATTGCCACGTCCATAACGACCTCGGCTAAGAGAATATTGGGGCACATTTACTTACCCGGTCCTGTTGCGATCCCCGATCCAGACTGTGTTGTTACATCCATACTGTGGACATAAAAATGTTTAAAAAAATAAAACACAATGCTTCCCGTCCCCTTCTTCATACAACACCAATGTTATCAGTATTTTTATGACTAGAATGCCACTAAGCTTGGTTTGGTTCTCCCATCTCCTGACAAACAAACTTTCATAACTTGGCATGAACATAGTCCCAATTGCGGTCCTTCACTTTTACATATGGAAGGCATTCTTCATATTGAACACGATGGAATCTCTAATCATTTCAGTCTGTATATTTCACAAATCATTGCATGATTTTGTTTTAAAACATTCAACTGCTTTACAGCCTTTATTATGTTCAATTACTGTATACAGTGAGGTCACATGCAGAGTACCCAAAGGATTCCTATTTTGCTTAATCTAGTGTAAAGTAGGGTTTTTTTTTTTTATTTCAAGGTACTTTGGAGATACCCTTAAAGGAAACCTACCACTTGAAGTGGCAGGTATAAGAAGGAAATACAGAGCACCAGCTTAGGGTGAGCTGGTGCCGGAGCTTATTTTTGTTAGTGTTTTAAACCGTTGTATCGCGGTTTAAAACACTTTTTAAACTTTATAGCCGAAGCTGCTTCGGCGCAGGGAGGTACGCGCTCGGCGCTTACCATGCGCGCGGCTCTCCTTCACTTCCTATGTAGCCACGCGCACGGTCGCGCGCATGGTAAGTGCCAAGCACGTACCTCCCTGCGCCGAAGCAGCTTCGGCTATAAAGTTTAAAAAGTGTTTTAAACCGCGATACAGCGGTTTAAAACACTAACAAAAATAAGCTCCGGCACCAGCTCACCCTGAGCTGGTGCTCGGTATTTCCTTCTTATACCTGCCACTTCAAGTGGTAGGTTTCCTTTAACGCAGCATACACAGCATAGAAATGGTGGTCACACAGGACCCCTGAAAAGAGAATGATACAAAGGAGAATGGATAGTTGTATGTTATGTATACACACTCCACTTCAAACAAAAGGATCATCTCCACATGATCATATACAGGAGCATCCATCGTAGTTATACTTGTATAAAAGTAAAATAGGGTTTTAATCATGGAGATAAGCTGCTATTACCTATGTTGCAGATTACTATACAATTGTCATTTTTTGTTCTTGTGATAATAATAGGTTTTTGCCATATTTATATTTGTTTTTGGTCATATTAACATTTGTTAATGTAATTAATTCCAAAATATTGAAATTGTGTTATATTTGCTTAGAATATTCATTTAGTGGATGGAAGTTTGATTTACATATAAGGGAAGTTTTGCTTCACTGAATTAATACCAGACTGTGTTATTTTCTGTTTAAAACATTTTGAGAAAATATGCATGAACTCCAATAAAAGCGGCCGACTTATGTGGTGCAAATATTCAAAAGAGGATCAAAAAGCGATCCCAGAAACTCCAGACCTGTAAGTTAAGCTTTGGGGGAAAATATTTGAGGGGTTCATTGGAGTATGTAAATCCACAGCACCTTATAACAAAGCATCAGCATGGGTTTATAAGGGATCGATCCTGTCAGACTTGATCGGAATTTGATCAGCTTCTGTGAGGAGGTAATTTCCAGTCTAGACCTTATGGAAGCTGTGGATCCTGTGTATCTGGACTTTTCCGAGGCATTTCATAGAATGCCACATAAAAAGTTGGTACATAAAATGAGACAAGGGGAAATGTGTGTATTTGAGATACCAATTGGCTTAGTGGTAGGGTTGTCATTAAAGGGGTATTTCCATGAAAACACATTTCTTAAATGTACTTAGGATAACAAAATAACACCTTCTCTAATTCTATGTTTTTGTCAAAAATACAGCAT
Source organism: Engystomops pustulosus (assembly GCA_019512145.1). Lineage (NCBI taxonomy): Eukaryota > Metazoa > Chordata > Amphibia > Anura > Leptodactylidae > Engystomops > Engystomops pustulosus. The sequence continues at coordinate 116,164,052 of CM033644.1, read as the reverse complement.
TTCACAGATATAATTCCAAACTGTCTCTATCAGTCCTGGTGTACACAATTTTAGTTGCCTCTAGACCCGACCCTCTATCTTCTGAGATTAGAGTCGGCAGACATCTTGCTTTTATGTCTGACGCTGCGCCAAGCTTCTCTCTGCCCCCTGCCTCTAGACCCCACCCTTGTATTCCAGGACGAGCTCACACATACACACAGAGGCTTCCTGCTGGCAAACAACAACACATCTTGAGGTATCTAGCAGAACTGTGTGTGTTATAGGTGAGTTAGCAGAGTTAAGAATGTCATTGTGTGTAATATCCATCACATGGATCTCATCATCTCTGATCTGTCTCATCTCTCTTTTCTATGTGTCAGATACTAGTACACTAGTTCAGAAGCTAAATGAAAGTGTATATAAACCTTTTTCATCATCAAAAAAGAAAAGAGGAAGTTGGCACTCACAACGTCTTAAAATATCATCTTCTTTATTCTTTACATCGTAAAAACAGCATGCGTTACAGGGACTAGTCATTTCGCACATAAACTAGCGCTTCATCTTGCCCTATTTTAAAACGTGGTGAGTCCAAACTTCCTCTTTTCTTTCTTGATAATGGAAAAGCAACCCTTTTCTGTATTCTACTAAGTTTGATCACCACCATACATATACATATACATGTCATACCTCTCCAACAAGAAGAATTAAGACTACAGAGATCCGGACTCTCCATCTATAAAAAGGTCTAAAAAGCAGTGCCCCTTCCATATCTTCCTGTTTTATGTATATAAACCTTGTACTCTGATAATCTAACCACATTGCCAGCACACAGCACTACAGGGATCATAATGTGTTTAGAGCAGGGGTCCCCAAACTTTTTACATAGGGGGCAGTTTACTATCCCTCTCAGACCGTTGGAGGGCCAGACTAAAGTTTAAAAATAAAAAGCGGTACATGTGACCACATCCGTAAAACACTGGGATACCCCTCAATTAATTATTTAATATACTGCGACCCCTTGTGAACTATTTTATATTTTGGCCAAATTAATTAATTGGGCCAATTAATTATTAGATATACTGGGTCCCCTCTCCATTAATTATTGAATATGCCCCTCCCATTAATTACTAGACTGCCCCTCATAATGAATTATTTCATATACCCCCACCATTTATTGTTTCCTATGCTGCCTCCCCACCATTAATTACTTCCTATGCTGCCTCCACCATTAATTATTTCCTATGTTGCCCCCCAACATTAATTATTTCCTACGCTGCCCTCCACCATTAATTTATTCATATGCTGCCCCACACCTTTAATTATTTCATATGCTGTTAAACCCTGTACTCACCTAAGTATCCCGCTGCGCATTTTCTATCTTCTTGCTGCGTCCGGGCAGGAAGGGGTGCGTGGCTGTGTGATGACATCATCGCGCAGCCACGCATCCTAATTCATGGAGCGATGTGCGCCGGGGTTGTCTTCCGGCCAAATTGCACCAGTAATAGTGACAGGCAGGAGCTTCCTGTCCGGACAGAGGCTCCTGACTGACTGTTGGCCGTAGTTTGGGGACACTTTAGTTTAGGGATATTACACTGAACATTACTGAGTGATAGGAGTAGCAATAAAACTGAGTAATATTATAAAGTAAAAGTTAAAAATCAGTAGGGGATTTAAATTTGAGAGTTTTATGGCACATTTTCTGATTGGGTTGAAGTTAAAAGTGGGCTCAACAGGGTCACTATTGACAGAATTCCTGATTTACAATATGTTTATCAATTACGCCGCAACTTGTGCAGGGCCTGGCGTAGAAATAAACGCAGCCGGCAAATTTTCACAGTGAAAAGCGACACATGCAGGATATTGGGCACACGATCTTAGTGAATTGAGGCACAGGACAATGCACTTTCGGGGAACTCGAGTGGCTGGTTATGTAAAAAAAATGTTATCACAAAAAAATGTAAATATATTTGTGCAATAACACTCTGGTATGATTTTATGTGCATGTACTTTAATAAATTTCTTACAATACTGAATCATTATAACAAAAGATTAGAAATTAATTAGATTTGCTTTGTGAACATATAGATTGTTAGGATATCTTAGTGTGCTTTGAATTCTATGTTCTTTTCTATTGCATAAAACGGACGTGTGGGAATATGAATACATGTTACCGTTAGTACACATCGCTTATTTATACACACAATACATTTTTTAATCTCCTCATTGAGATTCAGGTCATGGACACACACGTTATTCAGTATGTAAAAGTCTTCATGATTGATGAGATATTCTCATAGAAACCAATTCAATGCATTGTTTTCCCCTGTACTTTAGAATTCACTACCGTTTCTAACATTCAGTGGCCTTGCTTTTATCTTTTGGCTAAAGACTAAAAGGAAGGTTCTGTCAGTTCTCTTATACGTTCCTATAGGTTCTCAGTATTGTTCAGACTTGAAACAGCTTCACCCCAAACTGCACAATTAGAGGAGTTTGAAGTACGTGAAGCTTTTATCCATAGTTAGGACTCAATCTTGCCTTATTTTCTATGCAGAAATAAATATAAAGAAAAATAACATACTTGCATCCATCTTTATCTCTTTCACACATACTAGTTTCCTTAATGTCATAATGCTGACGGCTGCAGTCCCTTCCTTCATGTCTAACATCAGGAAGCTATCATGGCAAAGCATATAGCAAAGTTTATCTGAACATGGCAAGTACTTTTTAATCAACTCTCAAAGCCAGAAGTCAGAGGCAGATCTATTTCATTGAAGAAACCAGAAATTGCATTGGATAAACAGCATAGATGCTATCTCATATGTTTCCCAAAGGAAATGTATTGATGCATTTTACATCTTGTATTTGGACTTAATTTCCAAAAATGTGTGCATAAGGCAATTTTAACTACAGGAATAGTAAAAAATATAACTATATGAATTGTATATAAAAAATAAGAGAGGAGCATTATTGTCTTGATTAAATACAACACTCCCCACCCTGAAATATGTCACCTACAAATATGTCACAAGATTTGCAAAGGTTCCCTAATACCTTACAGATATAATACTTTTCATGCACGGTGGAAACCACTCAATGAGTAAGAACATGTGACCTACTCTATATATAAAAGTTCATACATTGTTTCATTCATTTCCTATTTTTACCCATCAGATATGCATTACTTTATGTACTTTAGTACTTTTTTTGTAGTTAAGTTAAATATGTATATACTTTTTTTGACCTACAATGTTTCCCAATAATTGAGGGCATCTCAACCTTTTTCAACCAGGGCCTCACCAAAGGTCAAAGTTCAGACCAAAATTAAAAAGGTATCTCAATAGCTATCTTTTTTTTGTTTCCTGAATCCGGTACATTAGTGTCAAATCTAACTCAACCTTGCCAAAAACTAATTAATGACTCACACATTTTAAATGCTATCTGCATGGTATATATCATGCATTTTATTACTGAACATGGGGAACTGAGTAGCCAACTCTCCTGGGAGAGGACTTTTATGCTATTTGTATAATACAGCATCTACAAACTCAGTTTTCCAAAGAGGAGATTTGCGTGTCCCTACTTCTGGGTTCTGAGCATTTGACCTTATGTGGTCAGGCACTTGTCCAAAATCTTTTGCATTTGTTTGCATGGGTTTCCTCCGGGTCCTCCCCCGCCATGGGGACAGGGACCGATTTGGCAAACTCTGTTTAGCGCTGTGTAATCTGTGTGCGCTATATATATATAAATAAATAATTATTATTATGGGGTTATTAGTTCTTATTTGGAAAAACACATATACAACCATATGTGAGCCTAACTGATTGTGCTAGGATACCACAAATGACCCCACAGACCACCATTCAAATACTGAGCTATATAAATGCAATAAGGATAAATCTTCAGTTACTGGGTATATAATTAATTTCCTCTATAATTGGCATTGCAATCTTAAAGCAAACAGATCAGAAATGTCCTTGCTTGATAACTCTTTTGAATAAATGTTGTTTACATCCCTCAGCACAGAACTGGGTGCAGCAGTGATCTGCAACTATTCCTAAATCTTTACTTCTTTCATTTACTTGTATTTTATTATACCAAAGGGTGTCTCTTTATCTTTACGAAACAATTAATATGCAGCATCTTAGCTTCAGCCTGATTGAAACACATTAAATGTTCAATTATAATTCCAAACAGTAATGTGCAAACTTCAAGGGTGATCGCTGGAGCATCACCCACCACCCAGTTAGATGAATGAGATGCTCTCCAGTTATACAACTGCAGAAGCAAAATGCAGGCTGAGCTTTGGTTCTTTTAAAGGAAATGCAGATTTATTAATATCATTGTTGCCCTAACCAACAGAGTGTGAAAGAATGTGAACATCTGCCTGATGTTTACATTTGACAGTTTATGATTTTGAGGGACATGACTGAATCTGGTTATTTTAAGAAAAAGATGATCTCATGGTATTAAGGGAGTCTGCCAAATAGCTTGCATACAGATAAATGTCTTTGTAGTAGAGAGCATAGAAACCTGCATAAAATTGGCCTTCTTTCCTTAATAGGCCTACATGAACAAAGATGAGCTTGTTGCTGACCAAGAGCTGAATGCTTTGTTTTGTAAGGCTGCCTGAATGTACTGCACTTTGCTAAAGAAGGAGGTCCTGCTCCAAAGAATTAAAAAGTAGAGGGTGGGGGAGAATAGTAAGCGGAAACCAGACAACAAATCAAAGTGCATACCCTTCTGCTAGATATTTGTGTCTAAAGTGGGCTGAAACCTCTTTGTGAATACCGGTCACATTTCAGGAGTTGAATAAAAATGAAAGAAAGGGGAACTTTAATTAATGTGATGCCTTTTGATTTGTAGAGCAAAACTGCCAGAGCAGATGCAACGGCAAAGAGGATTAGATTGTCCCCTCCATGACGCACTGAAAATGGCCCCTGCTTCCCACCTCTCTGGTAACCCCTTTCTGAGGAGACGCTTAAGACTCAGCACTCCCAAAGAAGCTGTTGTACTGGAGTACAATGACCATCTCTCAAAGGCCTAGACAGTAGATGTGAGGAGAGAGCTAATATTTCTATAGTTCTCACTTACTGTAGGAATTAGATTGTGGTGTTAAAGAATTCCAAGCAGGTCATTAATACATGAACTCTTATTATAAAATACTTACAATTCTAGGATTGTAGCTATCATTACTTCCTATAATCACCCCTACTAAGTTTGTCTTACACTGAAAACCATATAGTGCAGTCAGAACGTCAGGAGTTGTTTCTAGAAAATGCACCTTTACTATTCTGAGAGAGAAATCAATAAACTTAACTGGCATGAAGACCTCTACAAATTTTAAAAGGATTGAATATAGCAGATGGACCTAAAACATCATAGATGTAGAACCAACAAAAGAATAATGGAACAAATATCCACAATGTTCATGTAAAGTAATCCTTCTCGTTTACTAATACATAAACACCCAATCACTCAAACCCTGTTAGTAAATTGTGACACTAGACACAATTCTTTTCTGTTTGTAGAGTTTTAATCTAATCTATCACTTCAAGGAAATGGTGTCTTTTGTCTCTTATTCCCAGGCGGGTTGTGTGTTCAAGGAGCAGGACAACACTAGTGGTTCCTGAAGGGAATGGAGTGATGATGGAGTCTACAGTTGGGAGTCTGTTCCTTATGGAATAGATATACTGCTTTGGCTTAATCCCACACCATGTTTTTCTTACCTGAATATTTAATAAAAAATATATTTTAATATTCTACACCTTTATAATTCTACAAGAGGTTATTCCCTCTGTAATTTCTGCTGTTCATTTTAAAAGGGCAATGTGTTCCGGGAATTCCTCCAAAAGTGCTGAACATTATTATAATACTATATATACATAAAATGTGCTGAAAAACCCTAGCCTGGCTTATACTCGAGTCAATGCAAAAAAAAACTCTTTCCGACACCCACTGCAGGTCCTGTTTTATCTTTAGCTCCGGCTCCATCTTCAGGTCCAATGGCTGCGTCGCACACACCAGACGTCAGCCGCTTGCCGACATCATATTGTCGCCGCCATCAGCACACACTATGATGTCAACAAGCGGCTGACCTCATGGTGTATGCCACGGGACTGTGTGGGGAGCCGAAGGGGGGGTGGGAGCTGAGGATAGAAGAGGACCTGCGGGGGTCGTCGGAAAAGTGTGTACAGAGTTATTTTGTTATTTTTTAGGCTGGGCAGGGGGCTGCTGGCAATATACTGGGGGGGGCAAACACTGGCCATATACGGGGGGAGACACTGGCTATATACTGGGGGGCAGGCACTGGCTATATAGTAGGGGGCTCTGGCTGGCTATATACTGAGGGGCAGGGGGCTGCTGGCTATATACAAGGGGGGTACTGGCTATATGCTAGGGGGCAGGGGTCTGGCTATATACTAGAGGGCAGGGGGCTGTCTATATACTAGGGAGCTGCTGGCTATATACTGGGGTAAGGGGGCTACTGGCTTTATACTATGGGGCAGGCACTGGCTATATACTAGGAAGCATGCACTGGCTATATACTAGGGGGCAGAAGCTGGCTATATACTGGGGGCTATATACTGCATTTTCCACATTAGGCTTATACTCGAGTCAATTGTTTTTCACAGTTTTTTGTGTTAAAATTAGGTGCCTCAGCTTTTACTCGGGTCGGCCTTATACTCGAGTATATACGGTAATTATTCCCCGATCTGTGACTCTATCACCAATGAATTTTCTGTTCTACCAAGTTAAATAGACATAGATTTTAAACACACCAGCGTCGCTTTGTTAGTGACAAGCAGAAAGAAAGGAAGAATACTTTTTTTTCATAATGAACTATGGTTAAGTGCAACTAAACGAAAAGTGTAAGAAATTTAAGTGTCTGAAAAATTGTATAAAAGAGCAAGATATATGGGGCACATTAACTAAGGACCTTGTGCCGGTTTTCTGATGGTTTTTGCACATTCTATTATGTGTTCCCAACACATATGTGGGGCAAGCGACCCTTTTGTGTCGTGGCTGCACTATTCTCCACGCAACACAAATTTCTGCACGAAAAGGGGCGTTCCGCTGCAAAGTGCACCAAAATGTGGGGCAGCACATGAATCAGACTACACATAGTGCAGTTTGCAATGCTTTTAGTAAATGTGGCCCATTATGTAAGGGATTTAGTGAACAATATATTAAACATTATTTATACCATAAGAGAACTTTAAGAAAAAACAGCTCTCAGTTCAGAATGAAATCTGTAGCTATATGATATACAGTATTTAACAAATTATTGAAGCCATACATTTTGATGACTTCTAAAGATTTTAATAAACTGGATGAGGTGGTAAATCCATCTCATAACTGGCTACACTATTCAGCTTAAAGTGAACATTCTTTAGTTTTTACTTTCTTATTCACTGACAATCTTATCATAAAATCATATTACCTCTCCTATTTTAATTATAATAATAATGAAGGAGACAGATGGGTGTGATGAAAAAACAATCAAGCGAAACAGCGCAACCATAGTTGTACCATACGGACAGAAAATGGCGCTGGAATAGATGTCACACATTAATGTCTTTTTGCTCCAGAAGTTTAGACTTGAAGTACGTGGTGTTTTACAAAGCACAATTCAAGAGACAGAAAAATAAGTGTATAATTTTTTTTGTTGCAGATGATTGTTAAATGACCTACTTCTATATAACTTGCGGCATACATCCTTGGAATGCTTATTTTCGAGAATCACCTTATTCATATTACAGATAATTTATTATTTTCCTTAGAGCTATCGTCTTGATTAGAATATTTGAAGGTAAATACTCATCAACTGTTCTACTTAAGTAAGAGGATTACTATCTACTAAGCAATATTGTCTAAGGTGAAGCCAGCTAAATGAGATGCACAAAATGTACCAAGCAGAAGAAAATAGTGTATTACTGTGTGAACTATTCCTTTTACAAAATGCTTGGCACAGTGGTTTAGATTGGTGGCTTTTATCCCTGTCCTCAAATGCCCCTCTCATGCTGGACTGTGAGAACATCCTTGATTGAAAATAAAATATAATTGTAGTCTCACTGGATGTAACTTCAGACGTAAAGCCTTACGTATTACTTTCAAGTGACAGACATCTAAAATGTATGCACATATTGCATGTAATACACATTATATGTATATCCGGATATACAGTAGGTATAGAAAGTATTCAGACTCTATATAATGTTTCACATTTTTGCTCATTAATGTTCTTTTAAAATTAGTGTTCATTAAAGTTCTTTTTTTGTTCATTGATGTTCACTCTGCATCCCCTCTTGACACAAAAAAATTAAGATATTTTTGTCCATCTAGTTAACAAGAAAAACTGAAATAGCACATGGTCATACGTATTCACACCATTTGCTGTGACACTCATATTTAACTCACACACTGTCCATTTCCTTCTGATCCTCCTTGAGATGGTTCTATTCCTTCTTTGTAGTCCAAATTTGTGTGATTTAACTAATTGGACTTGATTAGTGAAAGCACACACCTGTCTATATAAGACATCACAGCTCACAGTGCATGAAAAAAAAATAACAATCATGAGATCTAAGGAACTGTTTAAGGAGCTCAGAGATAGAATTGTGGCAAGGAACAAGATCTGGCCTGGGGTACAAAATAATTTCTGCAGCACTCAAGGTTCCTAAGAGTACAGTGTCCTCCGTAATCCTTAAATGGAAGACGTTTATGATGACCACAACTCTTCATCGACCTGGCCCTCCAGCCACACTAAGCAATTGTGGGAGAAGTGCCTTTGTGGGAGAGATAAACCTCCAAGATCACAGTGGATGAGTTCCAAAGATGCAGTAGGGTGATGGGAGAAAGTTACATAAAGTCAACTATCACTGCAGCCCTCCACCAGTCGGGGCTGTGCATGGGCAGATTGTGCTGCCGCAAGCCCCTCCATAATGCAAGACTTTTGATAGCCTGCATACAGTTTGCAAAAAACACACATAAAGGACTCCCAGACTATGAGAAACAAGATTCTTTGGTTTGACGAGACAAAGATTGAACCTTTTTGGTGTTAATTCTAAGCAGTATATATGGAGAAAACCAGGCACTGCTGATCACCTGCCAAATACAATCTCAACCGGGGGAAAACATGGTGGTTGTAGCATGAGCCATAGGTTCATCTTCCAACAAGCCAATGACCGCCAATGACCCTAAGAACACAGCTAAAATAACAAAGTAGTGGCTATAGAATAACTCTGTGATCATTCTTGACTGGCCCAGCCAGAGCCCTGACCTTAACCCAATTGAGCATTTCTGTAGAGACTTGAAATTGAGACAAAAAAATTTGAGTTTCGGATAATTGGGCAATATTTTCTGTTACAGGGTTCACTGCCGGTAAAAACCATTTTATATTTTGATAGATTGGGACGTTTGGGATGCGACCATAACTAGCCCATTTATGATTTTATCTGTTTATTCAGGAATGGGAGTAAATTGAATTTTAGCATTTTTTTCTCCAGTTTCTTTTTTACTGTATTTGCAGACCCCCTAGAGTACTTTAACCCTAGGGGTCTGACCATTCCTGCCATATACTGCAATACAGATTTACTGCCTTGAGTTTTGTGCAGACTTCAGACTGTCAAGGCAGCATATTCTCCCTTCATTGAAATTATCATGGGGAACAACAATACACACCAAGATCGGGGAGCAAAGCGGCACTGAGATATAATTGCCTCCGGTAGCTTTGCTGGTGGAGTTTGAGTGGCTAACACCTGCGATCAATGCCCACACTGATCGTGGGTGTTGCCGTTGAATGTTTTCTGCATAATGCATGAAACACCTGGTCTGTATGAACAGGGCTTAGCCTTTGAGTCCATACGTCCTTAACAGCCTCACAATGAACAGCCCCTCTCCATAGGAAACATTGTTGCACGTCCGCAAACACGTGAAAAGATAGAACATGTTCTATATTTTCCCCGTGTACGGTACAGTGTGCTGCCGCTGGATATACGTCCCCACAACTGTTATGTGGATGCTGCCTTTTGGTGTTAAAGGGTAAAATACTGACACTAAATTAGGTCCAAGCACAACAGTTGCTTTTCATTAATTTATTATCGTCAGAAATTAAATAACAGCTTACATGTGAAGTTTCAGCCACTCAAGCCTTTTTCAAACACTGTGAATTGAAAGTACAAGATTCCAATAAGTAGGAGTAACATAATGGAATATATACATAATTACATATTTACATTAATCATAAGAGGTGTCAGTCCAGTCTACATACAGTATCATTGTATACTATCACTGTAGGATATCATCTGTAGATAGATCGGTAGCCAGCAAGTATATATTCAATGTGCCTAGTAACAAAGTGCTCTGCGTATATAGCACTTAGGACAACATTAGTCCACTATATGGAACCATAACCTTTTGTTACCACTCCCGGCCGACTTTCATGCTATGCAACATAACCTGGTGCAACTCAAATTCCAGCTCATTGAGCACGTACCCTCACCGAAGAGAGGGGTTAGCAGGACCCAGTTGCTCAAAAAAGGTAGGTGGGTTAGTACAATCACTGAGATACAACATTTGAATAGGTTTTATAATATTTTCATACATGTACAAAAACTAAAACCTGTTGTACAAAAAAAAGTTCTTAATTTTGTCGTCTTCTGGCACTAATAACTTTTTCATGCTTTGGTGTACGGAGCTGTGGGCAGTGTAATTTTTTTGCAACTTTTGAGGACATTTTCAATGCTTCTAGTTTTTGGACTGTGCCACCTTTTGATCACTTTTATAGATTTTTTTATATTTTTCAAAATGGCAAAAAAGTGGTATTTGCAACTTTGGTCGCTATTTTACCATTATTATATTTTGATAGATTAGGCATTTTCAGGCTGTCTGATTGATCCTATCATATACTGCCATACTACAGTATGGCAGTATATGGGGATTTTGCACACCATCTATTACAATGTGCAAATCGCCCATTGTAATAGATAGCCTAAAACATGATAGCCTCGAATCTTTGTGTGACCCCAGGCTTTCATAGCAATGACTCGCCACTCCTCGATGATGTCACAGACGATCTTTTTGTGGTGTGGGGTTAAAATAAGCCTATCTTGACACCAGCATTTCTACTCCTTCATCTCGTGCCTTTGTGCTGATAATTACTCTGGTCACCGTTGTTCCAGGACACTAGAAGCATTTAGGTGGATATAGTGCAGGTAACTCCAGTGAGAAATAGCATATTTTAATTAAAATGTACTCACAAACATGCAGTAAAAACTCCCCCCTTCCGATGCCCTAAAGAAGCTGGAATGAGGCGAAAACCCTCTGGTCTTTTAAATATCATATGCAAGTTTTTACTGCATGTTTGTGAGTACATTTTCAACATCGATGACTGGGGTTAATGTTAAATATGTATTAACCTTATCCTTGACATGGATCGTGGAAGAGGTTGTGTTCGGACTGACATTTCTATTGAATAATGTTTGTATGGAGAAAAGTGGGACTTTCTCTAATTTTTAGGTCAGAAGCTCCTTCATTTCCAGGCCAGCTTCATGCTCTGCCTTAATTTATGGAACATTATAATGTTGTTATCAAGGTTATCTATTTAATAATGAATAATCATAGAACTTATAAAGCTGGATCTGTCATGTGAGATGTATTATACAATCCCACTTTACCATACTGTTCAGAAATTAATTAATTAATTAATTAAAAAGAATAACAAAGTTGAGCTGCCAAAAACCTAGAGGGGAAGAATACCATAGATGGCTTTAGTATCCATAGCAACTGTAGAAAAAAATGCATGCTTGGTATGATGGTTTACTTGGAAGAAATAAAGCTAATTATTGCTTTAGCATAAAATCACAGATGGAAATTTCCACATTCTGATTTATGTCTTAGTATTACCTATCAAATATTTAAATATTGTTAAAAGATTTTCAGAAAATATCTAAAGTTAACTTGACATTTAACAAGTTATATACAAGTCACTACATTCACATAGATTTAAGTGTCAAGCTACAAAACAAATGTCCTTGTACAAGATTACGAAAGCCAATAGCCCTATTTCTTTGTTTAAAGCCCCAAGTGGTGAAATCTTGCCATTATTAGTGTCCACTGTAATGGCATTTTATATCCAGGCTCATTCAGAATCCTTTTTGACCCCTGATAATCATAATCATGTCCAGTCTGTCTGTATAAAGGTCTTTCCTTGCAGGTCGGATGTCATTGCATGGTGGAAAAAAGTTGATTTTAATAATTTTGGGAGTCATTAAGGATGCCTTGTACACTTGAGTTGTCCTTAATGCTGCAATGGGGATAATGACCTCCTTCCAGTGAGGTTCTATATGTGAGGCCAATTACACCATATCATAAAGGTACTGTAATACTAATATAGTAGTACTAATATAGTAGTACTATAAAATTCACTTTTTAGCAAGAAAGTGCCTGGATCTTATAACTTTAAGTCAGGAGGACCCAGCACTGCCAGACCCTCCTGACCGCTGTCCTGGAGATCAGGTGAATTGCTGACAAAACATTTCATCCCATCTCAGGGAGCAGTGGCTCTACATTGCTCTCTTCCACTCTCTTCCCATCCTGCATGAAGTAGGTTGAGGAGCATTTTTTCCCTTTCTTTGCTTTGTCTGCTAATTGGAAGGAGGGGTTAGTTTGCACAGGTGATAAATTAAGGGATAGCAACTCAGTTTTGAGCTTGCTCATTTTGGCCTGTGCTTTTAAGTGGCTTGTGGACATAAGTGAAGTTTAAACAAGAGCAGGAGTTCACAGAACTGTAAGTAATAAAAGTATGTGATGGGTCACATGCTGGGAAGGAGCCATGGGATGGGAGAAGAACTACTCTCTACACTGCCAATGGGACTGGTATATACCAGAGCTGTGTGAGTAAATATACTAGAGCTGTGTGTATGTGTATGCAAATGGTGCTGTACCTGAATGTATGCTGCAGAGATGTTTGTTTGACCAACCGGAAATTTTTAATTGGTGTAGAATAAGTTTTTTCTTTTTTTGATGACTAACTTTGTGTCTTATAGTAAGGTGTCTCTCATTGTTTTGTGTTAAAAAAATGTAAATAGAGAACCTCTTTAAAGTAAATAGGAATAATCACAGAATATAGTGATCCCATAATTATAAGGCCGTGGATTAGTCACAAATACTACCACCTGTAAGAAGATTACCTTCACTTCAATTTACATTATGTAACTCATAAACAGAGAGAAAACTTTTGTCAGGTTCGCAGGGGAGAACTCTGGGCCTTCTGGTCCTTCCTCTGCTGCTTCTGGTGGTGTTAGCAGCGTCCTTCGACCTCCCACACATCTCCACGCAGACTCCACCTCTCGTCCGCTACTGGAACAGAGTCACAAAGGGTGGGCGTGGTCATTTCCCTTTCGCACGTGAATTCGCAAAATTGGGCCTTCAAAGAGGGGTCTCTTGTTCCACTTCCAGTTCCTACTAGGCCATGGTCTAAAGTCTCAATGGATTTTGTCACTGATTTGCCAGCATCTCAAGGGTACACAGTGATTTGGGTGGTAGTGGATCGTTTCTCGAGGATGGGACACTTTGTTCTGTTAAAAAAGTTGCCTTCAGCTGAAGCGTTGGCTGAACTGTTTATACAGAATATTGTACGCCTCCATGGTATACCAGATTATATTGTGTCAGAAAGGGGCATACAATTTGTCTACAAGTTTTGGCGAACATTTTGTTCTAGACTGGAAGTGAATTTGTCGTTCTCGTTGGCGTTTCCCCCTGTGACTAATGGTCAGTCCGAGAGAATGAATCAAGGAGATGATTCAATATCTGCGACTCTTTGTCTCGGACAGTCAGGACCAGTGGGTTAAATTCCTTCCGTTAGCAGAATTTGCTTTTAATAACCACTGTAATTCTTCCACTCAGGTGTCTCCTTTTTTTCTGCAACTATGGTTTTCATCCTCGTTTCTCCTTTTCATCTGTGCCTGTCCCTAATATTCCTTGGGCTGAAGCTAATATGTCCAAGTTGTGCTTGCTCTGGTCACAAGTTCAGCAGAATATTCGGAGGGCACAAAATTCTATGGTCCAACAGACTCAAAGAAGGCGCACTAACTCTGATACGTTTGTGGTAGGGGATAACGTGTGGTTATCCACAAAAACCTTAAATTGAAGGTCCCCTTTTTGAAGTTTGCTTCCAGGTTTGTCCTTTTGTCATTTTTCAAGTTGTTAACCCGGTTTCCTTCAAAGTTACTCTCTCCCAGCACGGTGGCGGGTTCACAACATCTCCATAAGAGTCTTCTTAAGCGGTATGTTGAGCCAGTTTTGCCTCTTCATGATCATCTTTCTCCATCTATTGCGGATGGGAATCTGGAGTTTGAGGTGGAAAGGGTCATGAATTCAAGATGGGTAGGTAACTCCATTGGAAAGGTTTTGGTCCTGGGATAGGTTTTGGGTTCCGGCTCGAGATAGTCATGCTCTGTGGTTACTCAGGTTATTTCATCAGGCCTATCCTCGGAAGCCATCTTTCCGGTCCAGGGGTCAGGCGTCAGGGGGGGAGTAATGTCAGGTTCGCAGGGGAGAATGCTGGGACTTCTGGTCCTTCCTCCGATGGTTTTGGTGGTGCTAGCAGCGTTCTCCGACCTCCTGAGCATCTCTGCGCAGACTCCACCTCTCATCAGCTACCAGCGGTCTCTGGTGCGCGCCCCAGGCAGCGGATGCTAAGACCTTGCGCTGTTTAGGGGTTGTGTTCTGGACTGCTGGGAGTTTTGGTACCTCTGCATGACGTCTGCGATTGTGCTTGGTTATTCTGCACTATGAGGGGTTAATTCCCAGAAGTTGTCCAGCTCCAGTCAGGTTCTGGAGGTGGGGTTCTTTAGCTTCACTAGTCACCTGTGCCAGTGTTTGAAATCTCTTCATCACTTGCTATTTGCTATAGGTTTGCCTTGCTCTGTGTTCTGAATTGTTGTGATCTCGGCTAGTTTTTGATGTCGACCCTTTTGCTTACTGATTTTGCTCTTGACGTTCCCTCTCGTTGTGGCTCGTTTACTATTCTTTTGTCTTTTATGTTTATTAGTCTGTTCGTGTTGTTCCCTTCCCGCAGTTATCAAGTGTATTCCGAATCTATAAGTAGTCGCCCCACGGTTTAGCGTGGGGGGGTGGGCTATGGGAAGGGACAGAGGATGGGGCAAGCTCAGGGCACACTATACCCTATCCCCTGTCTTCTGTGTAAGGAGAGTCGCTTTAAGGTTACATCAATTTCAAAGCATTTCTGAATGTGCTTTTCACATCATATAAAATTCCTGTTTGTACTTTGACTTTAAATAAAAGCCATCCTCCAGAACATTGAGTATATAACTATTATTTATTTAACGATTCCAGAATCAACTTGATGATCGTTATAATGATGACTCAACTCCAATCTGCAGACATAGTATCAAGAAGACAGATGGCTTAGTGAAAAATAAATGTATCATTTCATGAAGCCTACACAAATGTCATATGTCACCTTCTTCCTGTGAAATCCGTA
This sequence comes from Engystomops pustulosus, assembly GCA_019512145.1. Lineage (NCBI taxonomy): Eukaryota > Metazoa > Chordata > Amphibia > Anura > Leptodactylidae > Engystomops > Engystomops pustulosus. Next base: position 116,148,568 of record CM033644.1, on the reverse strand, counting down.
TTATTTAAATCTACACACATATTAATTATAACAAATTGCAGATTGATAAACTATGTGAATGCAGACTACTGAATATCATAATATGATTTCAAATACCATTTAGAATGCAATCATGTCTAATACATTACTTTATATGTATGGAAAATATATATTTGTATCTATCTATTTCTCAATGATTTTGCCCATTTAAGCTTGATTTCTTGAGTCATACGGACTTGATTTCTGTATGATTCTTTTTCAGACTCATGACTCGCGGAAGGGGCCTTGGAAACAGTTCAATATGTTTATGATCACATTCTACGTAAACGTTATCATTTAGGAATTCTTATACAACATCTCTTGTTTCCATCATATTTTGACACTTTTCTCATTATTCATTAAAAATATGCAGTTTAAATGTTTTGTGTTCATTCACAAGAAGGTAGTGACAATATAATACAGTACTGCATTCTATATAATGTAGATAATGCTTGTGATAATAGTAAACAATGCAATGTTCTTCATTAGGAAAACAGCTTACATTATTTTCTATTCCATTATTCTCATAGAATAAGCAGTGTTTCAGGAAGCCTTCTCCAGTCTGTACACAGCAGACAGATAAGGACTCTTTTCATACCTGGGTAATATTTCATTTGATAATTCAGCTCTGTAAGGAGATTAGAGTGTCCAGCATAACTAAACTTTTCAGAAACTCTTATAAATCAATGGTGCAGGTGATAATGATGAACTTTGTAACATAGTTTAATAAAGAAATATGTTTCAGGGTTCTTCCTTTCCCCTGTCTTTCTTCTTTATCTCCTTTACAACCTCCCAAACTATTTAGATTGCAGCAACGTCTTTTGGCATTACTGCAGTTTCCTGAGACTCGGGATTTTGTCAATTTGGATTTTTCCAGTGCATTTTTCCTTTTTATATTTTTAGACAATCTATATCAAATTCCATAATAACAATATTTTTATACATAAAAAAACATACAAAATGAGAAACCCCCTTGTCTCCATATCAAAAGTTCATCCTTTTAAAATTCCCCGTTTGTCATATTCGAAAATATCGCATTTTTGTCAGGTTTCCCGACTTTTCGGGGATCGCGCAGGGGATTGTGTCACACTCGATCAGATTTTGGCGCATTGCCACCGGCTTTCTTGGTATGCATGTATATAAACACTGGTGGACTTTTACTTCTTTATACCTGATGAAGGCTTAAGTACTAAGCCGAAACACGTTGTATATATATTTTTTTAACTCTACATGTTTTATACTTTCATCCATGTATTTAATAAAACCTAACACTTTTTGGAACTTAATCAGCCTGGTTCCTAGTTAGGTTTTTTTTAACCTAAAGCGCCGGTGCATTGCCTGTGACCTCTCCTTTGGATACCCACATTCTTTCACCGCTACCCCGCCGTCTGGATCGGGCAAAACGGACAACAGGAATAGACTGGCAGCTATACGCTTTATCACTCCCTGGACAAGGTGAGCGGCTACACAGCCACACTTTCTCACTTCTATACGCTAATTAGATATACTTCACGAGGTTAGCGCCTCTTGTCTCTCTCCTTACCCTCCTTATATCCTACCGGACCCACCGCCTCCGGAGTGCATGAGGGGGTAATCCTACACCGGACTCCTTTAAGCCCCTGTAATATATAGCCTGCCAACTCCCAGTACTATATAGCTAGCCAGCCAGCCCCTGTAGTATATAGCCAGCCAGCCCCTGTAGTATATAGCCAGCCAGCCCCCTCTAGTATATAGCCTACCAGCCCCTGCCCCCTATATAATGCCTGTATGAAAAAAACAAAAAGTGTACTCACCTTTTGACACCACTCCGGCAGGTCCTCTTCTATCCAACATGGCTCCGGCATCGGCTCCATGTCCCTGCGTCGTCCATCGGCAGGCACCATGATGTCAGCCGCTTGCTGACATCATAGTGTGTGCCAAAACCGGTGCACATATTAGATGTCAGCGTGTAGCTGACGTCACGATGCCTGCGACGGACCGGGACATGGAGCCGATTCAGGAGCCACGATATATGGAAGAGGACCTCCCGGGGGTTGGGGGGTTTGGTTGGGGCGTCGGAAGGTGAGTACACGGTTTGTTTTTTTCCTTGACTCGAGTATAAGCCGAGTTAGGGTTTCTCAGCACATCTTTTGTGCTGAGAAACTCGGCTTATATTCAAGCATTTATGGTAAATAAAGATTAATATTATCTTCAGTTTCCACTTCTTTTCTCGGCAGGCCATCCCAGCCCTGCACCAACGGGTTATAGACAAAATTCAGTTTTCGCTGCGCATTGACATTAGACCCACACATGGACTGACACATGGATGAGTGAACATGGGGAGGAATGTTACATCTCCTTAACTGCCCACTGGGTTAATGTAGAGGCGTCTGGGTGTGAAGCAGAAAGCGCCTTGGCTTACATTGTGCGACCACCCATGATTTCCAGACAGCACTCCTTGCCTCCTCATCCTCCTCCGCTTCCAGGAGCAGACAGATTAGTGGTTGCTGCCATGAACCTCAAGCCTGGCAATGTGATGTAAGACAATGGCTGAAACCTTGTAGCATCCTTCGGCCTAGCCAGGTTGATTATCTCTGCCTTGCACATGTGCTCAACTTGGTAATGTAAAGGCTCCTGACCAATTACACAGATATACCAAAGATTCTGCGGAAAGTGAGTGGCATGTGTGCGTATCTTTGGCTTTCATACCATACTGCTGCTTGCCTATCTGCACTGCAGAGGAACACAGGCCTTTCCACCCATAACTTCATATGTGATGTACCAACTAGGTGGAATTCAACTTTGCATAAGTTGGAAAGGGTGTGTGAGCAGCAGCAGCAGCACCATGACTGTGCTTCCATGAGAGACATTCATTGCTACATTCAAAATAGAAATTTTCATGTTACGCATTCACTGTATTCAAAATTGAAATGGTCAAGTTCTGCAGTGAAAATTGTTAAATACTGCAGTAGCTGTATTAACACTATGAATATGAGAATAACTGGGACTGAAAACGCAGAGCGCCTTTAAACTCTATGAAATAAATAGCATTTTTAATTATTATTTCTTTATTTTGTTATTAATTTAACCCCTTAAAGGAAACCTACCATTTGATTTGATGCATTATGAACCAAACATACCTTGAGAATGCTGTAGCTACACTGATGCAGGATCATATCTTGGTTAATCCCTGAGCTGGTTCTGCTAAAAAACAATTATAACATTCAGGACCTTGATAAAACGGGGTCAGGATGGCTGCCTCAAACTACACATTACACACGGGAGCTTGGAATTACAAATGGAGGTTAGTCAAGCATGACTAATAAACCTGAGCTGGATCACTCATACACAGCAGCTGGGGGATGGTGCAGCAATTGATTATTCTGTCTAGCAGGGAGAAAAGTGATTGCATCATCTCCTGCAGAGAAAAACTCACAGGCTAGGAGAAGTGCTGAACCAAGCGCTGAAGGAGCCATAGAAGCTACAGAGCTTCATTATCATAATGTTATATGTTTTATCAGCAAAACCACTCAGCAAAGGGATTATCCAAGATATGATCCTGCATAAGTGTAGCTACAGCATTCTCAAGGTATGTTTACTTCATAATGCATCAAATCAAATGGTAGGTGTCCTTTAAAGACCCAGCTCATTTTCACCCTATGGACCCGGCCTGATTTTTCAAATCTACCATGTGTCACTATATTCCATTATACCTTAGAACGCTTTAACTTACCAAGGTGATTTTCAGATTGTTTTTTTGTAACATGTTGTACTTCACCTTAGTTGTATATATGGTTGAAATGTTTTGCCTTTATTTATAATTTCTGATTTCTAAAAGTTCTGCTCATCATACAGTTAGTAAATAGGTTACTGACTAACTAACTTTATGTCTGCTTTATTGTGAAGTAATTTTTTATGTTATTTTATTTAGATAGTAGGTGTACAAATCGATCAGCAATTTTTCAAGAAAATTATTTGAGGCCTATTCATATTTAAAAGTTCTATTGATTACCACATTTTAAATTACACCCATCAGACTATTCAAAATAGCCCTTTTTAAGTGTATTCACCGTTTAAGCATCAAACAATACGGGTTTGTACAATACGGAATTTTCTAATTTTGACGATAAAATGTTTATTAAGCTTCAACATTTACATATTCATGCAGGATGAAATGATAAAAAAAATATCAGATTTTGGTTGGAGGCTCTTCACATCAAAACAGCAGCTCTGGGAGGCAATTTTCACATTGTGCAAAGAAATTCATGCAGAAACTTTCAAAAAACTTCAAAATTCAATGAATGCAAGAAATGTGAAGGTGAAATCAAAGAAGGATCCTATGTTACATGCAACCTGACCTATTAGGATGTTTTCGATTGAAATAGCTTTTTATTTCAGTGAATGTGACCCCCCAACGCTGCAAATTCAACAAATTACCATTTTCAGTTCATTGGGAATTTTGTATTTGAGGATGTCTGAGATTAGATCACAGACTCGAGTCCAGAATGTTTGTATGGCTGTACATTGCCACCAAATGTGGGACATTGTGCCTTCTGAGAGTTTGCATCTCCAACATTCATTAGAGCAGGAAGGGTACATTTTTTGGAGCTTGGACGGAACCCAATCTCATCTAGAGAGGATTTTAAAATTGGGGGGGGGGTCTTGGGATTTAAGAGAGATAATTTGTGCATGCGGAGAAGAGCTTTGGACCAGTCCTCATTGAGTTCCTCTTCCCACGATTTGATGAAATGGATAGGAGGGGCCGACCATTTATCCAGAAGAAGATTGTAGATTTTTGAGATGTTGTGAGTAATTGGTGTAGGTGAAAGGCATAGCTCCTCAAAGGGAGTTAGTTTTCTATGGAGGTTAAGTTTATTTCTGTATTTTGTATAAAAGTTTGAAAGTTGCATAAATTCCCATTTAGTTTTGGGTGTACAGAGAATGTTTTTGGAATGATGTTCAAGAAGGGTTAATGTGCCTGAGTTTAGGAAGGTGATAAATCTTATGGGGTTGGGATGAGATCTAAATTGTAGTAGGAAGTCTGTTGCTAGTCCTGCTGGAAAGTCAGGGTTTCTCACACCAATATCGGATAACCCTGACTTTCCATTTTGAGGTTTTTTTTAATAAATTTTGAAGAATATACTGTTACTGTTTTACTATACTGACGTTCATTTGTATCGACCATTTAGGGAAATCAGAGATAAATATCATTTGTATATTAATTTGTAACACGGTGTATTAGGGGTTTATTTTTTGAGGGATAAGTTTCCCTTTTTTGGAATCATTATGGGATAAATGTGACTTTTTGATCACTTTTTCAGATTTTGTTTGGTTAGATGCGTAAAAATCCTATTTTTTGGCGTGTCTTTTACAGTGTTTACTGTACAGGTTCAGTAATAATTTTATTGTACAGGTTGTTACAGATGTGGCGATAACTTGTAATTGTGCTGTTGTATGGTGATTTTCATTTTGTTTTTAATATGTGGGAGTTTTATAATATATGGGGCATTTAGCAGACTTATTTTTTTTATTTGTAAATATTTTTCCTTTTACATTTTTTTTAGATGCACAGGTTGGCATATACACTGACAGATCTTGTCGCTGACAGGATCACTCATTGTGCTGCTGAAGGGGCTTTTGTCCAGACCCCCGGGGTTCAGACCATCAGCACCCCCAGAAAACTACAGGCATAAAGGATTAAGCAACCGGGATTGCGGCTATCCCAGCTGTTACATGGGAGCCTCACGCACAGTTGTCATCCATAACAGCAGTGCAAGACGTAAGTGCAAGTCCAGGGGAATTACCCACAGACCTAGAAATGCATTTACGTCCGAGGTGCTTAAGGAATTAAATAGTTTTCCTAGCTCTTTTTGGTCAAGGAAGCTCCCCCGTTATAACCACTATTTTTCTACCTTTTACTACCTACATTTTACAGCCATTTTTGGATGATAAAATTGGGGTCCCATTGACTTCAATTGGATTTGTGTTCAGGTTCAAGTTGTGGTCTCGAAGCAAATTTTTTCACAATTTCAACCAACCTGCTCAATACTAGTTATATGTAGACCAGACGGGTTGTGGAAGCAAAGGCTAAACAGGCAGTTGTACAGGTGCTTAAAGGTGTTGGCCACTAATTAGAAACATTACCTTGGTAAGGACAATAACGTAATAGGCTCAGGGTCGGACAGAGCCATTGGTGGACCAGTGAACCCACCAGTGGTCCCAACTCCTGTTCCCTCACTCATTTGGAGGACCCTTCTAACTTGTATACTGCAATTGCAGCTAAACAATTAATTATAATAACAACAACGGTTATTTAGACGCAGATGCTATTGTCGCTGTGAGTGCAACATGGCTGGAAGATGCGTGGTGATATCATATGCGGCCGCACATCCCTTCTCTTCAGTCCCCACTCCCACTGCCAAGTAAAGCCAGGCAGAGGATGAGAGGCGCTATCGAAGGTAAGTAAATGGTTTTTACTTTTAAAGCCACAGTTTGGGAAACCACTGAATTAAATATTACATTTTTGCTGAGTACCAAGTGAAGTAAAAAACGTGAGGTGGGCCTATCTATAGATATAATTGGCTGCTAGCTAAAGATATAATTTGGGAGATGGCTCTATCTAAAGTAATGGTTGGGGGCTCTGTATCAAAATAATGAATGACAGTACATGGAGTTTAGTAAATTGGATGCACTTCATCTAAACATATAATTTAAGGGTCTGGGGGTGTTGTAAAAACAAGTTGTATTTTACTCTTTATGGCTCTGTGCCTCCTGTCACCACGGGTCTCTGTAAAAATACAGAGTTCAATGTGATGTCACTGCAGCAACTCTCTGTATTCTGGCGGTAATGGGAGGCACATTATTGGACCAGAATAAGAACAACTTATTTTTTATTTTTACAGCACCCCGCCCCTATGCCACCAGTCAAAAAATATAAGCCTGGACGACCGCTTTTATTAGCATGTTATATATTTAAATTGATTGAGGGAATTTAATATAAAGTGAAAGGGCAATATTTATAATGTAATCAATAAGAGGGCACTAAATATATTTAAAAAATCGCTTGGATAAGCATCATATAAAAGATAATTAGTAGGGGCATTATATAGTTAAAATAATTATTTGAAGAGGGTTATATGAAAATAATTCATAGGGGAATCATTCTGTTTATTATGTAATTAATTGAGGGGTGGACAGCATATAATTAAGGGTACAGTATTAGGGCCTCAATGTTATTTATGATATATGTAGGGTTGTTATGAGAGGGTATAGTCAGCACCTATCCAGCAACAGTGCAACCACAACCAGGCTTGGCGCTAGCTGTGAGACTAGGTAAGTGGTGGCGAACTTACCCTGCGAGGTCGCTGCGGGCTAAGGCCCTGCCTAAAGTAGATAAACTGCCCTGATAAGGACAAACCCACTATCAGGAACCTAACTGACAGTCCCTGAGTGACCCTACAAAGTGACAGGAAAACCTACTTCGTCTGGCAGCTGCTGGATGGTGGTGCGGACACGCAACCGGAATATAGGAATAGACCAGTGTTCACACTGGTGCACAGAATACTAACAAAGGTCTGAGACAGGGAAAGCAGGAGAACACTAGGAGGTAAACGATACTGAGGGACAAACAACAGATACAGGAAGACAGGCAGGATATACAGAAGTTAGGTCAAGATCAAGCAGGTAATATACAGGTCAGGTCAAGATCAAACGGGTAAAATACAAGTCAGGTCCAGATACAGGCAAACAAGCGGAGACAAACAAACCAGGTCAAAACCAAGATGACTGCAAAGGTACAGAATCGGATACAAAACACAGAATACCAAACAAGGTAGCAAGAGCACTAGATACACAGGTAAGTCTTGAAATAACCAGCCCGGTATGTTGGGAATAGGCAGGTATATAAGGGTGTTCCCGGACACGCCTCCAGCAGCACACTGGGGAAACTGTCCATCAGGCTAGTAACCCTTGCTGGGCAGGACTGAAATGCAAGGAGCAGGGTGTGGCTCAGTTAATCCAAACACAAACAGTAAGCCACAGTTAACAAACAAATAAACGCCTCCATTCTGCCAATAGGCACGGACGTTACAGGTATATTTTATATATGTGAAGGGCACAGTATAATTTCCACCCAGGCGGCAGAAAATGTATTTGGTCAGAAAGATTCAGCAGTGTGCCACAAAGTTCTAGCGTAAACAAGCCCAACTAATAGCTGGACTACAGTCTGATATGGGATTCTCATAATGAAGGGAGTGTGCTCGCAATAATTGGTGCATGGCCCTCTTCATCGGCCAAAAGCCAGCAGCACACAGGGAGTCACAGGAAGTCCCAAATCCTGCTTCTGGAAGGGCTACCCATGGCTGCTGCGGTCAACAAAGAAATTACGGTTTGTACTTACCCTGGTAAAATCTCTTTAAGTGGCAGTAGTAGGAGACATGGCTTTGACATTTAAGAACTGATAAAGCATTAATTGGCCAACTTGCAGACAGCAGGCGTAGGTGCACCAGCCAGATCCATGGCCTTGGCAAACCCATGCAATTAATAGAAAGAATTAAGATTTGTTGTATTTTTACGGAAATGATTTTACCTTAACCCAAAACGGCGGATAAAGGATTGCCTATTCGTTTATCTTTTAGCCCACATGCTACCCAAAGAGTAGTTTTTTATGTCTGAATTATCGCAGCTATTTTTTTATTTAAAATATTGGGGTTCTCATTAAAGGATAAAAAGGGCTCCAGGGGCGCCATAAAATAAATAAATTGTACTTACTTCCCCCTACTGCTCTTTTATCAAAATTCTCAAAAACTGTGCTATACTTCCTTGATGTCTTACTTGGAGAGACTGTTCAGCCGATCACTAGTTGAAGGAGTGACCTCTCTCAGCCATTGGTTAGATAAACAATCTCATCAAGCGGCTCCTGAGTTCTCAGTAGAGTGTCAGATCAGGGGTAGTGGACCCACTGGACCACCACGGACGATGATGTAAGCCGACACCTGGGACCAGAGTCTAAGTGGCACCTGGTTCACCAGATCCAGCTGCAGAGCGGGTTGTATTTGCTGTGGCATGGTACCACCAGGTTGTTCCACATGTGCGACTTTGTCCGCCCACCGTGGACAGAGTCAGAAGGCAAGTTCGTGGTCGGGGACATGCAGAAGGTCAAGACAGGTGCCAAAGGTTCAGGGTCGGAGGCAGAGCAGGAGGTCAGGGCTGGCAGCGGAGGAGCGTAAACGGGAACAGGTCTGGGGTCACAATGGGAGATCAGTACACAGATAAATGGCAAGGGAACAAGCTTTCTCTTAGGCATATAGCACAAAGATCCGGTGGGGAATGCTGAGAGAGACCAGCTTTTATTCTATTCCAGGAAATGGCCAGCTCCGGCACGCACTGGGAAGCTGGGAAGGGAGCAGGAGCGTAGAGAGCGGCCGCCACAAAAAGGAGCATGGGTGCACCTGCAGTTCATCAAAGGTCAAGGAGCTTGTGAGATGTTTCAGGGGGAGGGGTAAGTACAATTTTTATTTTTACTTAATTACTGTAAAAACCTTTTGTGTAAAAACATCACCATCACTAGTATCTTAGTATTGTCATCAAACAATTCAGTAATTGTTTGTACTAAAATCCATGGCCACAGATGACCCCATTTTGATGAACAGGCCCTTCGAGAAGTCATTTAGAGGTTTTCAATGAGTAAAAAAAAAAACTTTACAAAGAATGGTTGACTTTTTGATGCATCTTATTTGTTAGTTGAAATCATAAAATACTGTTATTTTTTTCAAGTTTACAAGTTACTTTACTATAATTGGTTAGACAATGTTAGAGGTCATTTCTTTTATGAGCAGCAAGGAACGTGACACCAATTTGCATCCACTTTTATGTAATTTGCATACTAGCTCTTTTTCTCTCTGTCCCAGAAGTTTTCCTTTCAAATTCTTTTTGAAACCCAAGAATTCCATCTGTTGCCATGGTGTTGAACCAAGTGGAGAAGGAAAAGGTAGTTTGTCTCGGGATTTTAGCCAGGCCAAGAGTGATCTGTATTGTTACCAAGTGTGGGGTTTTTTAAAAAATCTGTTTTTCAGTAATGTAGAAAATGTAGTGCACTTGTGCCTACATTTTTGACGTTTAGATCTGACTACCACATCTGGTGTCACATGATAGATCAGGAGTAAATTGTCAGAAGTGAAAAGTAGAGTTGGTGTAGGCTACTTAAAAGTCACAAATTTAGTTAAAAAATTGTGACATTTTGAGGACAGAAATGTGATGTCATTGCAATGGTACATCCCCCATTATGACTGGTGACTACTTCAATGTAGCATAGAAAAGTCTATTATTATCTTCTTATAGAAAATGTAGCAATATGCAATATGATTCATTGTTCTAGTACAGGAATTATAACCTCAACATACCACAGAAATGTCCATTCTCATCGTTATATATAAAATATAGAAATATGAAATATGATCCTTTGTCTCTGCAATGAGCTGTAAGTCATGCTCATATCTCCTTAGAGATAATTGTTGTCCTGAGGGTCTTCATGCAGAATGAGACAGATGTGTGTGGTCCCACTGCACGGATATTTTACTCTATTCATTACCTGACATCAAATCATTTAGCTATTCTCTCTGGATTCACAGAATCTGAACAGTATCAAACTGCCAAAAACAGATGGGAAATCCCATGCAATAAGCACGTTTCATGGAATCTTTCAAATCTGTCTTCATTCATCCATATTTTGTGCATTTTCAGAAAGTCTTCAAACTCACAAGTACAATTAAAAGTATATACAGTACAGACCAGAAGTTTGGACACACCTTCTCAGAGTGTGTTTTCTGTATTTTCATGACTATAAAAATTGTAGATTCACACTGAAGGCATCAAAACTATGAATTAACATATGTGGAATTATATACTTAACAGAAAAGCGTGAAACAACTGAAAATATGTCTTATATTCTAGGTTCTTAAAAGTAGCCACCTTTACCTTTGATTAATGCTTTGTACACTCTTGGCATTCTCTTGATGAGCTTTTGGAGGTAGTCATCTGAAATGGTCTTCAAACAGTCTTGAAGGAGTTGCCAGAGATGTTTAGCACTTGTTGGTCCTTTTGCCTTCATTCTGCGGTCCAGCTCACCCCATACCATCTTGATTGGGTTCAGGTCTGGTGACTGTGGACGCCAGGTCATCTGGCGTAGCACCCTATCACTCTCCTTTTTGGTCAAATAGCCCTTACACACCCTGGAGGTCACAGCCTTTGTGGTCATTATCCTGTTGAAAAATAAATGATGATCCAACTAAACGCAAACCGGATGGAATAGCATTTCAGTGCAAGATTCTGTGGTAACCATACCTTCAATTTTGAATAAATCCCCAAGTGTCACCAGCAAAGCACACCCACACCATCACACCTCCTCCTCCATGCTTCAAGGTGGAAACCAGACACGTGAGTCCATTTGTTCACCTTTTCTGTGTCGCACAGACACGGTGGTTGGAACCAAAGATCTCAAATTTAGACTCATCAGACGAAACCACAGATTTCCACTGGTCTAATGTCCCTTCCTTGTGTTCTTTAGCCCAAACAAGTCTTTTCAGCTTGTTGTATGTCCTTAGCAGTGGTTTCCGAGCAGCTATTTTACCATGAAGGCTGCTGCATACACATCTCTCACACAGTTGTTATAGAGATGTTTCTGCTGCTAGAGCTCTGTGTGGCATCGACCTGGTCTCTAATCTGAGTTGCTCTTAAATTGTGATTTCTGAGGCTGGTGACTCAGATGAACATATCCTCCACAGCAGAGGTGACCCTTGGGCTTCCATTCCTGGGGAGGTCCTCATGTGAGCCAGTTTCTTTGTAGCCCTTGATGGGTTTTGCAACTGCACTTGGGGACACTTTCACAGTTTTCTCATTTTTCTTTACTTAAAATTTGTATTATGGCTAGGAAAAAAGCACCTAACAGTCTATTCAGTAGGACTGAATATCCAGCTGACTTCTGCACAACACAACTGATGGTCTCCAACCCATTTATAAGGCAAGAAATCCCACTTATTAAACCTGATGGGGCACAACTGTGATATGAAAACCTTTTCTGGTGACTACCTCTTGAAGCTCATAAAGAGAATGCCAAGAGTGTTCAAAGCAGTAATCAAAGCAAAAGATGGCTACTCTGAAGAACCTAGAATATAAGACATATTTTCAGGTGTTTCATGCTTTTTTGTAAATAACCATATCATTCTTACATGTGTTAATTCATAGTTTGCCTTCAGTGTGAATCTCCAATTTTATAGTTATGAAAATACAGAAAACTGTTTAAATGAGAAGGTTTGTCCAAACTTTTGGTCTGTACTGTATATATATTAAACACACACACTATATATACACTCACCGGCCGCTTTATTAGGTACACCTGTCCAACTGCTCGTTAACACTTAATTTCTAATCAGCCAATCACATGGCGGCAGCTCAGTGCATTTAGGCATTTAGACATGGTCAAGACAATCTCCTGCAGTTCAAACCGATCATCAGTATGGGGAAGAAAGGTAATTTGAGTGCCTTTGAACGTGGCATGGTTGTTGGTGCCAGAAGGGCTGGTCTGAGTATTTCAGAAACTGCTGATTTACTGGGATTTTCACGCACAAACATCTCTGGAAAATGCAAGCGAGGAAAAAACATACAACATACAACAAAGTAATTCATTAATTGTGACACCTGCTATATTGTCTATATCATAGAGCAGTGGTGGTGAACCTATGGCACGGGTGCCAGAGGTGGCACTCAGAGCCCTTTCTGTGGGCACCCAGGCCTTCACCCCAACCCAGAGTTTGCCAGATAGGACTCAAGGCTCCAAGGCTCCACAGATAGGACTGTGGTCCAGTACAGCCCAGGACGTGCCAAGCTCAGCGCTATTTTAAAGCAACATCTTTGGCTGTCAGGACTACAGGAGGAACAAGAAGGTGTGGATAGAGATGGATTGTCATTGGAGCTCCTGCTCTGGGTCCCCTGATTCTTTCCCTTCAGGGTACCCTCGAGAAAAGCTACAATACAATTTTCTCCACCATCTTTCTATTGTATTGATGAACTCAGGACACCAACACGATTAAAACCTGTGATACAGAAAGGGATCAATAAGTTACTGCTTAAATTGTCATGTTGGCACTTTGTGACATACAAGTGAGTTTTGGTTGTGGATTTGGCACTCTGTCTCCAAAAGGTTCGTCATCACTGTCATAGAGTGTAAAAGCTGCAATAAGAAATATGTTGGCAGCACCATTCGGAAAATGAAAGCAAGAATATCAGAGCACTTATCTTATTGGATTTTGGAATTTAAAACTTGATTTCCCCTTGGTTTAAATGAAAAAGATGATCTATTTTATATTTACTAGACATACATTTACCATATATGAAAAAAATCTATATAGGGAAAACAAATTTATCCTGATTGCAAGTGTGTGTTTTTTCTATCTGTGACGTAATCAGCCTATCTTTGGTTCCAATTTTGTTTTAAATACGATATTAGCAATAGTATATGTTCCATTGAAGAGTTTTTTCACTCAAAACGCGTAGCTGTTTTTGGATACCACTATGTATTGATCGATTTTATGATGATTTAATAAAGAAGCAAGAATTTTTCATATAAAAAGTGCTGGATCGTTTGAATCTTTTTCATTGTCTACATATGGGGTATATCCGTACTCGGGACAACCCGCAAAATTAAAATTAAATGGTATATTTGAGGAAAAAAATGCAATTTTTACTCTGCACCATTTTCTTTGTATTACAATTTTGCAAGCATACTGGGGGTTAAAATGCTCATTACAGTCCGAGATAAATTCATTTAAGGGTGTTATTTCCTAAAGGGACATCTTTGGGGGTTTTCTATTGTACTGTTACTTCAGGGGCTCTTTAAGTACGCTGTGGCACCACAAAACATTTGAAGCCCAATTGGCCTGCCAAAAACCCAATAACTCTGTTCTGGACATTGCCTGATGAGACAGCAGTTGACATCCACATGTCAGATATTGCCATACTCGGAAGAAGCAGTCCAAATATTTTGGGGAGTATATTTATCTCACATTCCTTCTGAATTTTAGGGCTAAATGAGATTAATCTTAAAAAAAATTTAAATTTTAATATTTCCAACTGATTTTTGTTTGCTTCCAGAGAAAGAATTAAAGGGTTAATAGACTTTTCAAATTCTGATTTGAATCGTTTGAGATAATGGGGCAGATTTACTAAGGGTCGCGTGCACACTTTTGCCGGACTGTGCACCTTTTTTTGGGGCTACAACGGCTTACACAGGTATTTAATAAGTGTGTGCGCTGGGATTGTGGCGCACGAGACCCTTTTGTGGCGCAGCTGCGCTGGCTTCCATGCAAAGAAAACTAGGGTTTGTGCCATCTGACGGTCCGACTGATTCGGACTAAGCGCGGTATTTAACTTTTAAATTGTGTTGCAAGCCCTAGCCCTAAGATGCACCACTAAAAAGATGGTGAACTCTGTTGGACCTGAGTGGGGAAGCGACACATTCATGATTTCGGGCTGACGATATTAGTGAATTGCCGCACGGTGCATTATAGTTGGACAATGACCGGGTATGTAAATGTGCCCCATTCTGTTTATAAAATGGTGTTACTCGTGGGTGTTTATAGTACATGAGCCTTTATAGGGCACTTCCAAACTGAATTAGTCTCTTGAAAATCTGAGAAGTTGCTATTAAAACATCCTTACCGGGTGGGTGTCATTGCAATAGTTTGGTATATTCCTGTTAAGGAAGATATATTTCCCCTTTGAGAACTGGTTATAAAATATAGTTTCTTGCTGAAACTTTTTTTCCTCTAATGCTTTCTCCAATAGGTCATTTAATTCTGACCTGTAAAAGTGATCTCCTTCACAGGGAATAGATATTCATTTGTTTTTGGAACTTGCACCACCAAATCAATCCTAAACCAGGTACACCTCCTAGCCGTGTTAGACAGTGCTGCTTGATGACATTAGCTGATGAGTCTGCTAAATAGCAGCTTTGTTGCAAATTGGCTATGATACAATCATATCATATCTGGGGGTGCCACTGAATAAATGCTCTTCTAATCAGTCCATCCAAAAGTACATAAACCTTGCTGTGCAGAATGCTGCTATGATATATGATCTTGATATAGCCATGGACATCTCCCATGTTCTTCTGCGTAGTGTCTCAGATTTTTTTCCATTGGGTCTTTCAGGAGACCAGCATTTTCAAAAGCTAAGGATGGTTTTCTTGAAAAAAAAAATAAAAACTTTGGAGATTGCATTCCAATGTTCTCATTTATCTGTAGCGGTAGGTTGTTTCTCTGGGTTTTTCCATTCTTAGGATTCAAGTACTGATACATTCTTTGTACTGGGAAAATTCTGGTCTTTTTTCATCTTAGACCCTGAAACATTCTGTTTTGAACAGTCCTTAGTACAACTGGTTCTTCTATAGCCATTGTTGCATGAACGGTCTTGAGAATCTCACTTGCTTAATTTAAAGTACAGAGATCCTCTTAGCACTCTATACCTTACAAATCTATTTCACCTTCTCCATGGGAGGTTTGTTCTACTGGATTTTCATGATGAACGATTCCAGATGATGTCAATGGTCACGCTAGTAATTCCCAGTTTTTATTTATTGCCACAGAGACTTCATCCTGAATTTCATTTTTTAAGGTCTTTAACCCCTTAATGCTCTGCGCCGTAGCTCTACAGCGCAGAGGTATAAGGGATGTATGAAGAGGGCTCCCGGGCTGAGTCCTCTTCATACAGAGGTGGGGGTTGTTGCATATTGCAGCAAACCCCCACCGATAATAACCGCGGTCGGTGCTTGCAGTGGCCAGTGGCTCATTGTAATGAATGTGCTGCAAAAATGCCATATATTGCAATACAGAAGTATTGCAGTATATGGTAGGAGCGATCTGACTATCTAGGGTTAATGTACCCTAGATGGTCTAAAAAATAGTGAAAAAAAAAAGAAAAAAAAAGTTTAAAAAATAAAAAAAATTAATAAAATATTAAAAATTCAAATCACCCCCCTTTCCCTAGAACGGATATAAAACATAATAAACAGTAAAAATCACAAACATATTAGGTATCGCCGCGTCCCAAAATGCCCGATCTATCAAAATATAAAAACAGTTACGGGCGGCGGTGACCTCCGAGGCAGGAAATGGCGCCCAAATGTCCGAAATGCGACTTTTACACCTTTTTACATAACATAAAAAATGAAATAAAAAATGATCAAAATGTCGCACAGACCTCAAAATGGTAGCAATGAAAACGATGCCTCATTTTGCAAAAAATGACCCCTCACACATCTCCGTGCGCCAAAGTATGAAAAAGTTATTAGCGTCAGAAGATGGCAAAAAGTTTTTTTTCTTTTTTGTACACATTCGTTTAATTTTTGTAAATGTATTAAAACACAATAAAACCTATATAAATTTGGTATCACCGCGATCCAAACCAAAAAATAAAGTAGGCGTGTTATTTGGAGCGAAGAGTGAAAGTCGCAAAAACTGAGCCCACAAGAACGTGACGTTTTTTTTTTCAATTTTTCCACATTTGGAATTTTTTTTCAGCTTCGCAGTACACGGCATGTTAAAATAAATAACATTACGGGAAAGTAAAATTTGTAACGCACAAAATAAGCCCTCACACAGGTCCGTACACATAAAAATGAAAAAGTTATGGATTTTTGAAGTTGGAGAGCGAGAAATGAGCCGAAAAACCCTGCGTCCTTAAGGGGTTAAGAAAGATGGTGACTCATCTTTTGGATGCATTCTGAGAAGTGTTTTTTGTTGGAGGAACATAGTGAATTCCCAAATTTTTTATGGGGGGTCAATAATTGGAGCAGACTCCTATAGAAAGATCAAGCAAACATTATTATTCTGGTCACAATGCCTTTAAGAAAAACCCATTAAGTAGAACCAGAACAGGGGAGGGACATATCTGGGCATCACTGCGTTCCAAAGGTTTGTGGAGCTCCTACTCCATAGCTGATAGAGACATGGCAACATACCTAAGGAAGACAGCATTTAAATTTTGAATTTGGTGCCAAAGTGTGACATCATGTTTCATGTCCCTGGGGAGGCGAGAATCCATTCTGTCAGTACCATTGTAGAGGGGCCAGGTAAAAACCAATTTGGTATACAAATACAGTGAACTAGGCAATAGCAGAGAATGATAAAACATTTAACTTATTACAACAAGGTTCCCTTCTGTTTCCGATTTATGCTGGAGATGCCCAAGATTGCACCCCTGTCCAGGGTCGGACTGGGGTGCCTGGGGCCCACCAGAGAAATTGATTCTGGGGGCCCACCATACCGCTACCTAGAAATATTCCAGAGTTCACAGCGGCTGCATTGTGCTTAGCACTAACTTATCAATAAGAATAACTAACTATAACCCTTCACCTTCTCCGAATGTTCTCTGCACAGCATAAGAACCAGGTACTGACATTATAGGAATAGTCTAGATTGTTAGTCAGTAATTACAGTTACCAGACTCAGAAGTGGGATTCAGTACCTCACATGTCACACGTCTTCTCCTTTGGGTACTGAACTGCAGGACGACTTCTCCCTTTATTTTCTTATCACTGGAGAATTTTCAATCAGATATCTTCATCTCTGCGTGGCACATCTCCACACTGTGCAACTAAAAATATCACTGTCACTACAGCACAATGTCACCTGGATAACAATGTCCCACTCGCAACTGACCACACTGTGCCCACCACAAATATCAAATATACCCCCATAACAAAAACCATACAGTGCTCTCCATAAATCAAATATTACATTGTGCTCCTCAGTATATTTCATGCAAACCCCTGAGTAAATCATATGATACACCTAATGAATTGAATTGGACTTCATTCATAATTACAATACTGTGTATAATTTCTAATTAATCACTTCATCTATATAGTCTTATAGTGCTCCTACTTATTAGGTTTTATGTAATGCTCTACTTAAATATTCTTCTTGTATTTACTACTCCTCTTATCAAATATTATATATAAAAGTACTTATAAATACTATTCAGTATAAATGGGCACAGCACAATACGACTACTCCTATCCTGTATATATATGGGCACAGTACAGTGCTACTACTCCTTTCCTGTATATATATGGGCACAGCACAGTTCTACTACTCCTATCCTGTATATATATGGGCACAGCACAGTACTACTCCTCCTATCCTGTATATATGGGTACAGCACAGTACTACTCCTCCTATCCTGTATATATGGGCACAGCACAGTACTACTACTCCTTTCCTGTATATATGAGCACAGTACTACTACTACTTTCCTGTATATATGAGCACAGCACAGTACTAGTACTCCTTTCCTGTATATTGAACAGTCATTGGTTCAACTGGTTCTTCTATATCCATTGTTGCATGAACGGTCTTGAGAATCTCACTTGCATAATTTAAAGTACAGAGATCCTCCTGGCACTCTATACTTTACAAATCTATTTCCAGGTTTGTTCTACTGGATTTTCATGATGACCGATTCCAGATGATGCTATGGAGACTTCATCTTGAATTTCATTTTTAAGGTCTTTAAGAAAGATGGGGACTCATCTTTTGGATGCATTCTGAGAAGTTTTTTTTGTAGGGGCAACATAGTGAATTCCCAAATTTTTTATGGGGGGACAATAATTGGAGTAGACTCCTATAGAAAGATCAAGCAAACATTAATATTCTGGTCACACTGCTTTTAAGAAAATCCCATTAAATAGAACTAGCACAGGGGAGGGACATATCTGGGCATCACTGCGTTCCAAAGGTTTGTGGAGCTCCTACTCCATAGCTGAAAGAGACATGGCAACATTAGCAGAAGTTACCAAAGGATGACAGCATTTAATTTTGAATTTGGTGCCAAACTGTGACATCATGTTTCATGTCCCTGGGGAGGCAGAGAATCCCTTCTGTCAGTGCCATTGTGGAGGGGCCAGGTAAAAACCTATGTGGTATACAAATACAGTAAAGTAGGCAATAGCAGAGAATGATAAAACATTTAAAGGGGTATTCCAGGAATCAGCATAATTCATAAACAAATGGGTACTCAAAATATAAGCTAATGTGTAATTAGTTGTTATTAAAAATTTTGATCCCCATAGCAGAAAATGCTGGTGACAAACACTATGATGGAGAATTAAAATGCTACTGGCCCTTTAATCAGTCCGTAGATTTCCTCCACGCGGTCCGTTGCAGAGCATACACAGGACAGAAGATGGCCGCTGGTCACATGTCCACATCACATATCCTGCCTGGGCAGGTCATGTGATAACCACCACGTTTGGCTGTAGTCGGTTGGTTGCAGTGCATCCAGTATGGCCAGTGTTGTGGTCATGGCAGTTACACATCATTACTATGGTAACAGAGCAGGATAGACTGTTATATCATCACTGGGAGCAGAACGTAAGAGGGAGGAGGAGTTACTGAGAACTGAAGGATCATGGAACTTGTAGTTTCCAGTGGCGGCCATCTTAATGATAACTCCACCTACTTTAGAGAGGCCATAAATTTTGTAAATCAGAAAATCAAACTATTGAAGCCCTCCAATTGTGCCTTAATGAAATTGGAGGCAGGGGTTCGTATTTCTCTCCCCCTCTCTTGTACTCATTTATTATTCATCATGGGTTTTTGTGTCAGACGTTCATATCTCCCCCCATTCCCCGGAATACCCCTTTTCTATATATCAGAACGCGGTATGCTTTTATGTCCTTTTATCCCAGGAAATTAACTTCATTTCTGAGGCTCATGCATCTCTATGGTTAAGCTATTTCCTAACCCATATGACCATGAAGCGATGGCCCATCTTTCCTATCCTTCGTCCTCCCTTTGTTCACCTGTTTTTTTTTCCTGTTGTCTCCTTAAACTTAATGTTTTTTTTGTGGTTACGCTGGTTTGTCTCTCTCTATGGTCAACCGCCTGGCACCTTGACTATTGTAAGGATTTCTTATATTGTTAATAAAACTGTTGACCCAGTAAAAACACAAAAAAAAAACAACCACAGGAATCTGTGCATATTTTCAGTGATTGGTTATGTATGGCTTTTATTGTGCACCCCGAATGACATGTCTCCTTTATTCTTTGGGCCAGTATGATCACAGGGATACTTTAGTGTACAGAATTGTGGGTAGTGTCATTTTTTTGCAGCTTTTGATGTTTTCAGTGCTAACATTTTGAGGACTGTACAAGCTTTTGATCACTTTTTATAGAATTTTTCATCACTGGGTTAAACGCCGGGAATAACCGTAATATGTTATTTTGATAGATCGGACATTTTGGGATGCAGCCATAGTTAACATGTTTATGGTTTTTACTACTTATTTTTATTTTTATCAGTTCTAAGAAAAGGGTGATTTTAACTTTTACATTTTTTTTAAATTAAATTAGCTTTGGAAAGAAAAGGGTCGAGCAGCACATTATGGGCATCGTTCAGTTTTGTGTTAAAGGGGAATCATATATGAAATTTTGGTAAAATCATTATAAGGCTACATTCACACACATGTATGGGGGACGTATATACGGCCGATATACGTCCCCCATACACTTCTATGGGCTCACGGCCCTGTACGGGAGCGGTACTGTGCAGCAACATGGATCGCGGGGTCACCCGTGACAATTATGTGATATACGTCATTGGTATTGAAGCTCATAGCTTCATGATAAAAGCAGTGCTGTCATTTGAAAGCCAAGGAGTAAAACCAGGGCTACTAAAAGACAAACTGGATCTGGCTGGAGTGGACCATTACCTCTCTGGTTGGATCCTTGACTACCTAACAAACTGACCACCTTATTGTAGCCATTTAGTTTACATATTTAGTTTATTACAAATGATACAATGGGGGTCATTTACTAAGGGCCCGATTCGCGTTTTCCCGACGTGTTACCCGAATATTTCCGATTTGCGCCGATTGTACCTGAATTGCCCCGGGATTGTGGCGCACGCGATCGGATTGTGGCGCATCGGCGCCAGCATGCGCGCGACGGAAATCGGGGGCGTGGCCGAACGAAAACCCGACGTATTCGGAAAAACCGCCGCATTTAAAAACCGAAAAAGTGTCGCTTGGGGAGCGCTTACCTTCACCTGGTCCGAGGTGGTAGATTCCGGCGCGATGAGATGACTTTCAGCGCAGCAGCGCCACCTGGTGGACGGCGGAGGAACTACCTTCTTAAATCCCGTCCGGACCCGAATCCAGAGCATAGAACGCGCCGCTGGTTCGCGAATGGGCCGGGTAAGTAAATTTGACCCAATCTGTTCTACATTGTTACAAGTTGCATATTGTGAAGCCTATAATAGCAAGTATAAGTACTGTGTCTTAATGTTTAGCAAACAACTAAGATTTGTAAGTAATTTTATTATAATTTGTTCCTTGTTCATTTCAGGGAGAGTTCAGAAACTACTTGATATACATTCTAGTTTATTGTATCACTGACATTATACAGGAATAGCTTGGTATTTTACAGCAGCTGAGACCTATTACTCAGTGAATTTAGTAAGGAGTCTAGTTAAGAATATTTGCTGTCATGTTCAGAAAGTGACTCATCTTCTGATGGGCCACAAGTTAGGAGATATTTAAAAAAAAAAAAAGTAAAATTTTTGCACAATATGGCCTTTGAGCAGGTGTATAAATTAGCTTATATCTGATTGCGATTTCTGGAGACTTTTTGTGACTTGTTTAAAAGAGGACCTGTCACCCATAAAAAAGGCACTAGTGCTACAACAGGTGTAAACAAAGCTAGCAAACACTGCCGCGCTGCACAATAGAAACTCCGGACCGCACTGTAAGCGGTCGGGCATATACATAAGGGAGTAGGACAAGGAGGCGGTGACTGCCGCATGAGGCTCGGCAGTCACCGCCAGCTTATGGAGTGTGTGTGTGGGGGGGGGGCAGTTCAGGGAAGAAGCAGCGCCTCGGAGCGCCCCCTCGTGAATACACGTGACCGCTTACAGCACGGTCCAGCGTTTCTAAAGTACAGCGCGGAAGTGTCTGCTAACTTTATTGGAGGGTTGCGATAAAGCTAGCAGTGTAACACTTCTACATCTGTTGTAGCACTAGGAGCTGCTTACTTTAGTAAGCATGTCCTAGTGCCTTTTTATGGGTGACAGGTTCTCTTTAAGAAGTCGCAAATTCACTAAAGGCCAATCGCCACATGTATCAATAAGGAAAAACCACTAAGATACATGTGACCAGTAGAAAAGCCAAGACACATCCTAAGAAACAGACGGATGAAGCCGTACTTATGATACATTTCACCCAATAAGGCTGTAAAAAACGGATTGTATGCGGTTGTACTAGGTTTTCTTGCTGTGTTTGTGGTTCACATGACCTTATGTGCTGGTCTAGCCCAATCATGAGTGTGTGGGTGATTGTAGTGTGGCTGTGTGTGAGTGTAGTGTGCGGTGTAGGTGTGCTGTGTGCGCAGTGTGTGTGTGAAGTTTAGTTGTGTGCTGTGATGCCCAGTTGTGTGTGTAGTGTGTGTGGTGCCCAGTGTGTGTGTAGTGTGTATGTTGCTGCCAGTGTGTGAGTTAGTGTGTGCTGTGTGCGCAGGGTAGTTGGTAGTGTGTAGTGTGTTGTAGTGTGTTGCTGTGTGCGCAGTGATGTGAGTGGAGGGTGTGATGTTGTGCGCAGTGTTGTGAGTGTCGTGTGTAGTGAGCAAACAAATTTACACACGGACCAATTTTGTGGACATGCCCATTTTGATGCCCATTTACCGGATGACTTTATGCAGGGCTACCATATAATCTCACAGATATATCTTTGGACACTCAAATAGATGTTGTGGGAATAAATAGTTTTCTTGCCATGCACAAAAATTGTTCTAGTCCAGAAGTCTTGTTAATAAAAAAACCAATATGGCGAGCATGGCTATGTTGTTTCCGTATGCTTTAACGATTATAAAACTATATGGTCCACTAGCTGCTTCTTAGAGAAACACTTTGTGAAAGTGCAATGCAAGCACGGTGTGTGAAGACAGCTTGAATGTCACATTGAATAACACAATTCAGATATAATAATTAGTTCCTCGCCTGTCAGGAGTAGTGAGTCCTTGGGCAACTGTGCGTTTTACTGGCGTGACAGGCGTCACATAGGTTGGCACCCGTTCTGTACAAAATGATACCTCCTTAAGGGCGTTAGAACCTGTAAGAGTTAGGGTAGATTCACATTGAGTTTTTTTTAAACATGAGTAATTTTTACTGAACCCATTTGGCTTATGGGCACATATTATTGGTTCGTGGAAAAAAAATCATTCTTTTCAATAGTCTTTCACACTTAAAAAAAAAAAAAAAAATGAACTGAAGCCAGAAAGGAAACCCTCTGTATGTGTTCTTAAGCCAAAAGGGATTCAGTGAGAAATCAATGATGTGAAAAAAAACAACCATGAAAAAAACATCCATAATTATAATGTCCTGTATTTATTTCAGGCTGCACCATCATTTTTTGTTACACAATATAATTTTATTATTTTTGGTCCCAATAAAAGATATTAGAAGATCACATACTTTTCAGACAAACTTGTGCTGTTTGATAGCCCTCTATCCCAATGTACAATTCTATCACGTACGTGTGAAAGAGACGACAACTTCTTATACACACCTGGCTGCCTATCACAGCCTCATCATGTGCAAATCCCCCACCAGGCCTGACCTTTTGGGGTTGGGGGCAGCTGGATTCCTCTGGTAACTGAGTGGTTGGCTTGAGCACAGCCAGCACTTGACTGGGTCAAGGTCACTGGTACCGGTGGAACAGGCCTCGTCCATGCAGGGCAGGTTGTAGGACAGGTGGTTGCAAGAAGGAGGGGAGCTGCGGTATGGTGGGGAAGTTCTACCTGCGTTATACCTATGTATAGTGTGAGGATTCCGGGTAGATGGTAGAGGGGAGGCCTTGATGGTATGCGGCTTCCAGGGATTACAAACCAGAAACGGATGTTAAAATTAACTCACGTTTCCTTTATCCAGAACAAGGCAAAAGCAAACAGTTCAAGATAACGTTCAACTGGTCCCAGGTCACTGGTTGTAATATCTGGCAAAGGGTGTTCACAGCTGGTATGTCAGTGCTTAAGGCTGGAGAGTTTGAGAGCAGCTTTGGCAGCAGGTTAGGCAAGCCCCCCAGCAGGTTTAGCAGGTCTGAGACACATATCTCCCATCAGGAATCAATCTCAGCAAAGACCTAGCACTTTCCAGCCACAAGGGGGGCAAGTTGAGAGCTTATCCAACCGGTCCCTTGTAACAATATACAACAAACAGAAATTCCAAACGGTCATACAAAAATTCCTTCCAGGCAGATATAGAACAGCGCAATACCGAATATAGCCAGTAGGTGAAAACATTGCTAAGGGATATACATCGCACATTAACCCCTTAACGCTCTGTGCCGTTAGCTCTACGGCGCAGAGGTATAGGGAATGTATGAAGAGGGTCACGGGTGCTCCTCTTCATACAGAGGTAGGGGTTGTTGCATATTGCAGCAAAACCCCCACCGCTAATAAACCGTGGTCGGTGCTTGCAAAAATGTTTTTCTTTTTGTAACATTCGTTTAATTTTTGAAAATGTATTAAAACACAATAAAGGCTATTAAAATTGGTATCACCGCGATCGCACCGAACGAAAGAAAGAATAAAGCAGGCGTGTTATTTGGAGCGAATAGTGAAAGTTGTAAAAAACTGGAGCACAGAACGGACGAAGGTTTTTTTTTTTAAATTTTTCCATTTGGAATTTTTCAGCTTCGCAGTACACGGCAGGTCCTGTACACGTAAAATGAAAAAGTTATTGGATTTTGAAGGTGGAGAGCGAGAAATGACGAAAAAACAAACCCTGCGTCCTAGGGGTTAAGGCAAAGTACATGTTCTTAAAAGGACAATTTACACATGCACACCTCTTCGCCGCACACCCTCATCATGCACACCTCATTGTACAACTGGGCTCATCTTTCTATAAATTGATTTGGGGGGACGTTATAGATTTTAAACTATGGCATTAGCAAAATTTATTTCACTTTTGGGAGCTGTATATACCGGTAATTTAACTATATGGGAATTGTGCATAAAATGGGGGGTTGTACATATGGGGGCTAATTATAATTAAACTATAGGGGCTGGGGCTGTGTAAGGCTGCACTCACACTACCGCAAGGGGGACGATATATAGTCGACCGAATATACGTCCCCATAGACGGCAATGGGTGTGTGGCGCCACACGTGCGGCACCGTACCCCTCCATACCCGTGAAAAGTAGGACATGTCGTGCGCCATGTATCCCTATGGAGAGGGTGGGGTGAGCAGCGCTCTCCTCCTCTCCCGCGCGCTGTCGTGTGCCCGCCGTGCTACGGTACGGCGGGCATCGGTTGTGTGAATCCAGCCTAGGGGGCCATATAAGTCAGTTCTGGGTTCGGTATGAATGTGGTGTCCATTACACAGGGACAATATGACATGTGTGATATGTGATAGAGTTGGTGCCCAGTATATCACATAGTAGTATATAAAGTGGGGGGGATTTACTAAGTCTGGCACAAGCACGACTGTCGGCATCGAGAATCAGTCTCGGAAAGCACAGCTGATGTATTAAAGTGGCTCACGGCTGTAAGTAATTAGGGTAGATGGTAATAATCAAGTCATGGCCATAAAATGCCTACACCATGTGAGTGTGCGCCAAAGCTTACATGGTATGCGGCCTTTTGTTTTCTCTCTGGACCATTTTTCCTGGCTATTGTGCGCCAAAAATTGCGTCTAAAAATGCCGACAAAATACACATAAATGTGACAAGATAATGTGGAAAAGTTACGCCACGCCAAAAAAAAGACAGAGGAGTTGGGACAGTCGGAAACATCTGTTCTTTCTAGCGCAAACTATTTGTAAATGATCCGCAACAATTCTGCACCCAAAAAAGAAAGATTCCAGCCTTTAGGCGCAGATACGATAATACATGTTTCCCCACAGTGACTTTATGACATGTGTGATAGCGGTGTACATGTCACATAGTAGTAGTGAGGGTCGAACTGGAGTATCTGCAGCCCACAGGAAAATGACATTTGGGGCCCATCCATTATAAATATAGAATGCAAGACATACGTAAATAAATTGTTAAAACCGCACATTTGTGTGCAAAAAAAAGCATTAGGCCCTGGCCCCTCTCCACTGGCGTTTTTCACGCGCGAGTTCTGCGCGTGCATTTGACGCTCAGAAACTCGCATTGCACTCTGTCCCATTGTATCAATGGGTCTTTCTCCATTAGCGTTGTTTTTGACGCGCGTGCTGGTTCGTTTGCACGCGCTGTCAAAATCGCAGCAGGCTCTATTTTTGCGAGTCACGCGCAATTTTCACGCCCAATTCAAGGTCTATGGAGATGCATCAAGAACGCATTGCACTCGCAAATCATTGCAAGTGCAATGCGAGTGCAATGCGTTTTAAACGTAAGGGTTGCTAGGTGACCAGAAAACATTATTTCCCCTGCTCGCAAACGACATTTAATTAAAAAAACACAGTGAAGAACAGTGAAGAATAGAATAAAACAGTGAACACAGGATCATTTAAGATAAAAACACAGTGCAGAACACAGTGCAGAATAGATTACGATGTTCGGCCACATCTGATCTTGTCGGGAGATACGCGCGGAACGGCGCGAACAAAATAGCATGTGAAGAACATATATATGTGTGAAGAACACATTGCAGATGTATTTAAACATCTGCAATGTGTTCTTCACACACTATATATTGTTCTTCACATGCTATTTTGTTCGCGCCGTTCGCGCGGTATCTCCGACAAGAAGCAGATGTGCCGAACATCTGTAATCTATTCTGCACTGTGTTCTGCACTGTGTTTTTGTATCTTAAATGATCCTGTGTTCACTGTTTATTCTATCTTCACTGTTCTTCACATCTGCTAAATGTCGGGAGATAATAACACCGCGGAACAGTGAAGAATAGATCGCAGATGTTTGCCAATTATCAGAAGACATTATTTTTCAATAATAACCATTTTAATCCCCAACCATGGTCCCTTTGAAAAATGACTCGAGTCTTCCCATGAATTGCGCGTCAAAAATGCGCCGAAAACGCAAAAAAAATGCAAATTACTCCAAGGAAAAATGGAACAAAAAACACAGCCAAAACGTCAGTTTTTCACGCATTGCACCCTGACGTGAAACGCAACGGCTAGTGTGCAAGGGCCTTAGTATTCACACGCTCACACTTGAACACACTGGGGCACATTTACTTACTCGGCTTGATGCAATCCACGATCCGGGACTGTCCGACGAGGGCGTGATTACCAAGATCGTTGCGCCCCGAGATCCTGCATGTGTCACTTCCCCACCGAGGTCCGCCGGAGTTCACCTTCTTCTTACCGGTCTGTAAATGCATGTCGTGCGACACAATTGACATGTTAAAATCCTGCACGTTGTCGAATCAGTCGGATCTTGTCAGCCGACCCCCCCCGATTTGTGTCCGCAGCGCACACCACCATTCTTTTGCCCCTCTCCCACATATGGTCGGCCCCCTTTCGGCAACGACTGCGCCAAAATCCAATCGTGTGCAAACAATCCCTGTGCGATCCCTCAAAAACGTCGGAAACCTGAACGGCAATGCGGGCCGCGGGACCTAACACTTCGCGACCGCCCGCCGTGTATTCACGGGGCGGTCGGGTCGCGCTGCATGGGAGGGCTCACGGGCTGAAGCCCTCCCATAGCCGGTAAGTCTTTGCTGCATATTGCAGCAAAGGCTTACCGGTAACACCCAGATCGTGCTAGCACCGATCACGGGTGTGTTTTCACAGCGATGGCTGCCGGCAAAGCTGCTGGCAGCCTCAAAAGATAGCGGGCATGGGCGCCGCCATCTTGCTGGGATCGCAGCTGATAACAACATTGTAATGAAGGAGGAAAATCCCCATATACTGCCATACTGTAGGATGGCAGTATATGATAAGATTGATCAGACAACCTAGGGTTAAAGTACCCTAGGGAGTCGAAAAATAGTAAAAATAAATAAAAAAAGTTTAAAAAAAAAAAATTATAATAAAAAAAACCCTAAATTTCAAATCACCCCCCTTTCCCATGAAACTGACATAATATAAAAAACAGTAAAAATCATAAAACAATTAGGTATCGACGCGTCCGAAAATGCCCGATCTATCAAAATATTATAACGGTTTTAAATGCGTTTAACACGTAACGGTGAATAGCGCCCAAAGTCGAAAATGGCACTTTTTTTCCATTTGAAAAATATTAAAAAATCTATAAAAAGTGTCAAAAGGTCGTACAGTCCTAAAATTTCGCAAAAAATGACACCACACCAACAGCTCCGTACACCAAAGTATAAAAAGTTATTAGCGCCAGAAGTTGGCAAATCAAAAAAATAACTTTGTTACAGGAGGTTTTAATTTTGTAAATGTATAAAATCATTATAAAACCTATACAAATTTGGTATCCCCTTAATCGTACCGGCCCAAAGAATAAAGTAGACATGTCATTTGGGGCGCTCAGTGAAAGACGTAATATCCAGCCAACAGAAAATGGCGCAAATGCGTTTTTTCAGCATTTTCACTGCACTTGGAATTTTTTTCCCGCTTCCGAGTACATGGCATGGAATATTTAAGTACCATCACTATGAAGTGAATTTGTTGCGCAGAAAACAAGCGTCACACAGCTCTTTACGTGTAAAAAAACAGTTAAGATTTTTGAAGGTGGGGAGTGAAAAATGGAAATGAAAAAACAGGAGGAAAGGGCCTGGGCCTTAACCGGTTTATAAATAAGCCCCCTGTCACCACTAAAATAAATATAAAATAGTATGTCACGGTCGGCTGCGGGTGGCATGGAGAGTGCATCAAACAATTACCGGCAGCAACCGATCGGTTGGGACGACGTAGGTGTATTCATTCCCTTCCCGTCGGAAAAGATGCCAGCAGCCTTCAAAAAGATGGGGTGCTTGTTGGTGAAGATCATCCCTCCCGGACATCATCGGAGAGCAGCAATCAGTTGCCATTGACAGGCTCGGGTCTGTCTCGTTTTAACCTATTCATTACAATGTGCGATTTACACATTGTAATGAATGAGGAGGAAAATCCTATCTACAGCCATACTGTAACTAGGGGGTCTAAAAATTTGTAAAAAAAATAAAAAAAGTAATAATAAACATGTACTTACCTCCTCTGGCGTCGCCGATGTCCCGCCGATCCGTGCCCCTGTTTGGTTACAGGGGCACAAGAAGCGTGCACAGGGAACTTCGGTCCCCTGCTCCCATCCGTCCTATATCTCAGCGGTTGTAAGCGCTGGGAGATGGTGTCGGATGGGAGCTTCCAGCCAACCGGAAGCTCCCTGTGCGCCCCCTGTTATACAAATCGGCGCACGAAGAGACTGACCGGGGCGCGGGACATAACGGTGCCGGAGGAGAGGCTAAGTAATGTTATTATGTTTTTTAACAGCCCGACCTCAGTAATTTTTAACACCGGATGATACCCTTTAAGTAGGGGACCGCCTCTGTACCAATTTGTTATACGCCGTGATCGCAATGAATAAAGTAGACATGGAATATTAAATACCATCCACTATGCCGTCACACAGCTCTTTTGTGTTAAAATAAAAAAAGTTATAGATTTTTGATAGTGGAGAGTGAAATTGGAAATGAAAAAAACAAAAAGTACCCGTCGTTAAGGGGGTTAAAGTACAGGGCTTCCTTCCTCCCACAGCTGACATTAAAGAGGCCCCTCCCACAGAGCTACCATTACGGGTCCCCCTCTCCTCCAGAGTTGCCAATAAGGGGCCCCATCCTCCCCCCATAGTAGCCATTATAGCCCCCACAAGCATTCCATTACAGGACCCCCAGAGCGAAATCACGGGGCCCCTTCCCCCCACGAAGCGCGATTACATGGATGACCTCCGTTCTCTCCCCAGAGCTTGTCCTTAAAGGGGCCCCTCTCCCACAGAGCTGATGAAAACCACCAAGGTGGCCCCTCTCACCCACCTCCCAGAGCTGCCCTTTACAAGGCCACCCGTACCCTCACCTCCTCAAATGGTTGAATGATAGCGAAGCCCTGCGTTTCGACTTGGCTTTCCTCTCACGCTCACACAGCATGTGTGGTACCCACGCACTTCCTCTCGAGTCAGCGCTCTGATGGCAAGCCGCGGAGGCTCGTAACAATGACGTTCTGTGCTAGAGCCGCGTGCAGCCGGCATCAGAGACCAGGACTTATTGAAGAGGAAGTTGCGTGGTGCAACTGTGTCGGGCCCCTTGCTGTAAAGTTGCCAACCGGAGATCGGGGGCGAGAGGAGAGAAACAGCGTCCGTCAGACGGACCTATCATTGCGAAACTTCTAATGATATAGTGTAGGGTTTACGACGATCTGTGTATGGTTATACATTGGATTATGACAGTGCAATAGCAGTAGTGTACCTGATCACATTAGTAGTAGTTACCAGACTTAGACGCTGTGATATGTGATAGATTTGGTGCCCAGACATGTCACATAGTAGTAGTATACGGTGACTATGACATGTGTGTAGCATGTAGTACATTCACATAGTATGTAGTTATACCTGTTGACTTATGACACTGTGTGATTAGCAGTGTAGTAAGATCACTTAGTAGTAGTATACAGTGATTTATGACATGTGGATGCAGTAGTACATATAATAGTAGTAGAGTCATGGAATGGTGTAACTAGTGACTGTGTGATACCTGAAATAATGTAAGAGTCCTATGTCACTAGTTGTAGTAGTACAGTGAACTATGACTGTGTGATGTGATGTAGTAGTACATGTCAACTTAGTAGTAGTACTACATGACTATATGACTATGTGTGATAGCTAGTAGTACCATATCCAATAGTAGTAGTACACAGTGACAATGATGTGTGTGATAGTAGGAGTACATTTTCACATAGTAGTTAGTATACAGGACTATGGAATGGTGATAGAGTAGTACATGTCACATAGGCTAGTAGTATACAGTGACTATATGACGTGTGTCAGTAGTACACAAGTCAGTATTGTCTACATGTCTATGACATGTAGTGTACAGTACGTATATACTATAGTAGTATACAATAATATAAACTGGACATGTTGATAGAGTTAGTACATGTCACATCGTATAGAGTAGTATACGTGACTATAGACTGGTGATAGCAGTAGTACCATGTCAAATATAGTAGTATACTGTGACTATATGACAATGTGTTGATAGCAGTAGTAACATATACATAGTAGTGTATACTGTGGACTATATGGACATTGTGTGATAGCAGTAGACTACATGTACATAGTAGTAGTATACGTGTGAATATGAACACGGGTGACGAAGTAAGTACATGGTCACATTAGAGAGTATACCGTAACCTATAACCTGGTGATAGTAGTAGTACATGTCACATAGTAGTAGTAGTATACATGTGACTATATGACATGTGTGATAGCAGTAGTACATGTCACATAGTAGTAGTATACGTGAATTGACTGTGTGATAATGTAAAGTCACAATGTGTATCTGATAGCATGTGTTAGCAGTAGGCTCACATAGTAAGTAGTACTATGAGCTTGTGTAGAGTACTGACATAGATAGTATACGGACAATGAAGTGTGATAGCAAGTACAGTACTATAGAGTATACGTGACATATAATTGTAAGTAGACATAGTAGAAGTGTATAAACTATGAACGTGTGATAGCGTAGTAATTCACAAGTAGTAGGATACAGGAAATTATGATGTGTGATAGAAGTTAGTACATGTCACATAGAGTAGTAAACTGTGACAATACAATGGTGTGATAGAAGTAGTACTATCACATAGTGTGTATTAGACGGTGAACATGACAGGTGGGATATAGTAGTATACATGTCACATAGTAGTAGTATTTACGATGACTATATGACATGTGTGATAGCAAGTAGTACATATACAAGTGTAGTAACCGTGACAATGACACATGTGATAAGCAGTCATGTATAGTATTGTTACAGACATACTGTTAGTTAGCTGTACACGTTAGTAGTTATACATGACTATGCATGTGTGATAGCAGTAGTACATGTCAACATAGTAGTAGTATACATGGACTATATGGACTGTGTGATAGTAGTAGTGACATGTCACATAGTAGAGTATACTGTATGACTATAGACATGGGTTGATGCAGAGCTAGTAGTACATATCACATAGGTAGTAGTTATTACAGTACATAACATGTTTGATAGCAGTTAGTACAAGTCACATAGTAGAGGTACTACAGTGACAATATAGACATGTGTGATAGAGTAGTACAGTCATACATAGTGTAGTACACAGTGAAATAGACATGTGTGATTAGGCAGTAGTACAGTCACATGTAGTAGTACTACTGTGATATATGACATGCGTGTTGATGCAGTAGTACATAGTCACTATAGTAGTAGTATACGGTTGATATAAACGTGTGATAGTGAAGTAGTTACATGTCCCATAGTAGTAGTATCAGTAACTATAAGTGGATAGGTAGTTAAAATAGTCACAATGTAGTAGTAGTACTTGACTATGCATTGACGTTTGATAGAGTAGTTACATGTCACATAGTAGTAGTTATACTGTGACTATCTGACATGTGTGTAGCAGTAGTACTGTCACCTGTAGAGTATACTGGCTGATATGACACTGTGTAGATAGCGTAGTACATGTCACATAGTAGAGTATACAGTAACTTAACTGTGATAGTAGTAGTACATGTCACATAGTGTAGTATACAGTGACATAGACGTGTGATAGCAGTAGTAGCAGTACGTCACATAGTAAAGTAGTTATACTGTGCCATATGACATGTGTAGATTAGCAGTTTGTAATGTCACATAGTAGAGATTACAGTAACTATGAATGGTGTGATAGTAGTAGTACAGTCACATAGTAGTAGATACGTGAATATACGACGTGTGATAGCGCGTAGTACATGCACATAGTAGTAGTATACATTGACTATAGGACATGTTAGTAGTAGATATGCATTATATATAATAGTAGAGTTACTGGACTATATGAACGTGTGATATAGCGTAGAGTAGTACAGATCACATAGTAGTAGTCAGTACAATGGAATGGTACGTAGTATGACTAGTAGGTCCGTGGAAATTAAGCAGTGTGATAGAAGTAACATCAGTCAATAGTTAGAGTATACAGTGAATAGACACGTGTGATAGCAAGTATAATGTCACATAGTAGTAGTATACAGAACTATACGTGTGATAGTAGTAGTACATGTCAACCATAGTGAGTAGTGGATACATTGACTACTATGACATGTGTGATAGCTAGAGTACATGTCACATAGTAGTAGTATACAGTGACATAGACATGGGTGATAGAAGAGTACATGTCAATAGTTAGTAGTATACTGTGACTATATGACTGTGTGATAGCAAGTAGTAGAATTACACATAGTATAGGATACTAGTGGACTAATGACAGGTGATAGCAGTAGTACATGTCACATAGTAGTAGTACATGGACTAATATGAACATGTGTGATAGCAAGTAGTACATATCACATAGTAGTAGTATACAGTGATAAAACATGTGTGATAGAAGTAGTACCAATTCACATAGAGTAGTATACGTGACTATATGACAGGTGTGTAGCAGTAGTACATATCACATAGGTTAGTGTAGGTATACAGTGACAACGACATACGTGTGATAGGTAGTAGACATGTCACATAGTAGTAGTATACAGTGACTATAGACAGGTGATGTAGAAGTAGTACATGATCACAATAGTAGTAGATATGGACCAGTAGTGACATGTGTGATAGCAGTGTACCATGTACATAGGTAGTAAGTATACAGTGAATATATGACTATGTGTGATAGCTAGTAGTACATGTCACATAGTAGTAGATACGGTTGACTATATGACATGTGAGTGATAGCAGTAGTAATTGAATAGTAGTAGTATCAGTAAACTATAACGTGTGATAGTAGTTAGTAATGTCAACATAGTAGTAGTATACAGTGACATGACGTGTGCTATGCAGTAGTCCATATCACATAGTAGTAGTTACTGCTATATGACGGTGTACGTGCATCACTTATATGTGATAAATGTGTGTGATAGCAGTAGTAGTTGTGCACATAGTAGTAGTATACGTGTGACATATTGAACATGTGGAAGCAGTAGACAGTCCATAGTAG
This sequence comes from Engystomops pustulosus, assembly GCA_019512145.1. Lineage (NCBI taxonomy): Eukaryota > Metazoa > Chordata > Amphibia > Anura > Leptodactylidae > Engystomops > Engystomops pustulosus. Next base: position 116,114,415 of record CM033644.1, on the reverse strand, counting down.
TCATATGTCTACCGTTGATAGTAGTAGTTCCATACTGTGAAGTTACAGTGACTAGCGTGTGATAGCAGTAGTACATGTCCAACATAGAGTAGTATACATGTGACATATGACCATGTGTGAAGCTAGTAGTAACATGTCACATTAGTAGTAGTATACTGTGACTTATATGTGTGTTACAGAGTAAATCACATACGGTACAGTATTACTGTAAGTAGATCAGTCACATCAGTTAGTATTACAGTGACAATGACAGTGTATGGAGCTAGTAGTAATGTCACATAGTAGTAGTTACACGTGACTATAGACATGTGTGATGCATGTACATTATTCACTAGTAGTAGTATACGGTGAATATGACACGGTAGATAGCAGTAGTTACATGTCACATAGTAGTAGTATACTAGACTATCAAGTTGTGATAGCAGTAGTACAGTCACATAGTAGTAGTTATACAGGACTATGAGACGTGGTAGCAGTAGTAGTCATGTCACATAGTAGTAGTATACTGTGACTTATGACATGGGATAGCAGTAGTACATGTCACCATAGTTAGTAGTATTACGTGACTATATGACATGTGTGATAGAGTAGAAATGTCACATAGTTAGTAGATTATTTGGATATGCTGTTGTTGGCAGCATATAGTAACTGTATATAGAAATGTGTGATGTAGTGTAGTACATATTCACATAGTAGAGTATACGTGTATTATGAACGGTGATAGCAAGTAGACAATCAACATAGGGTATAAGTGACACTCTATAGGACTGTATGAAGCAGTAGTACAGTCACATAGTTGTAGTACACAGTGACAATAGACAGTGTGATCCCTAAACTCCTCTTTCGCCAGTACCTTCCTAAGTAGTTAACATGTGGCACATCAAGTAGTACACAAGTGAAAATAACATGTGTGGATAGAAGTAGTACATGTCACATAGTTAGTTATATACAGTGACTCTGACAGTGTGTGATAGCAGTAGTACATGTACAATAGATAGGACTATGATGTATACGAGCTGTTCCTAGACTATATTGACATGGACAGCGTGTTAGCAGTAGTACCTATCACATAGTGTAGTATACAGTAACTATAACGTGTGGATAGTAAGTAGTAATGGTTAACAATCAGTAGTAGTATACAGTGACTATATGACGTGTGAAGTAGAGTTGAGTACATAATCACATAGTAGTAGTATACTGTGACTATATGAACATGTGTGATAGCAGTAGTACATGTCCATAGTAGTAGTATACTGTGACTATAGACATGTGTGATAGCAGTAGTAATTGTCCATAGTAGTAGTATACGTGAATAGGACACGTGTGATAGCGTAGTTGACAGGTCCACAAATAGATTAACGTGGATAGTATAGTACAGTAACATAGTAGTAACAGTGTTATTCGTGATACAGTAGTAGTACATGTCACAGTGTTAAGTGCATATGCAGATAGTAGTAGTGTACATAGTGGAGTAATAATCATGGTGACATGTACAGATGTGTAGCAGTGCAGACAGGTGGTAGAGTACATGTCACAATAGTAGTAGTATACATGTGACAATTGAAATGTGGTGATAGTCAGTAGATACATAGTCACATAGTAGTAGTACTAAGTGTGACTTATGACAGGTGTGTAAGCGTAGTACATATCACATAGTAGTAAGTATAGTAACTATGAGTGGATAGTAGTAGTACATGTTCACATAGTGTATAACAGTGGACTATATGACAGTAGTTGTGGATAGCATAGAGTACAACGTCAATAGTAGTAGTACATAGTGGGACAATGGACTGTGTGTAGCAGTAGTAAGTAACATAGTAGTAGTAAGTCGGAATATGTAACCGTACAGGACATTGATAGTCAGTAGTACATGTCACATAGTTGTAGTATACTGTGACTATAGACCTCTGTGTGATACGCAGGTAGTAGTTAGTAATATCACATAGTAGGAGTATACAGTGATGATGACCGTGTGATAGCAGTAGTACATGTCAAATAGCATAGATAAAATAAGGATACAGGAACTATGACGGTGGTGATCAGTAGTTAGTACATGTCACATAGTTGTAGTAAATTGATATATGACATGTGTGAGAGTAGTAGTACAGTCACATAGTGTAGATACATTGACTCTGACATGTGCGATAGTAGTAGTAGGCGTACAGTCACATAGTAGTCGTATCACTGTGACTATAGGAAGTGTGTGAAGCAGTAGACATATCACTAGTAGTAGACAGTGACAATGACAGGTAGCTAAGTAGTACAGGTCACAGTAGTAGTAGTACACCAAGTGACAAACATGTTGATAGAAGCGGTAGTAAATGTCAAATAGTAGTAGTACACAGTGACATACATGTGTGATGAAGTAGTACACCTGGTTCACATGAGTAGCAGTAGACAGTGACTAGACATGTGTGATAGCGTAGTACATGTCACATAGTAGTAGTATATGTGGAATATAGACATGTGTGCGTAGTAGAGAAGTACTACAATAGTATAGAGAAAGTAACTATAACTGTGATAGTCGTATACATGATCAATGTAGTAGTATAAGTGACTATAGGCCGGTAAGCAGTGTACAATCACTAGTCGGTTACTGGGACATATGAACGTGTGAATAGCAGTAAGCAATAGTAGTCGATACGTGATCTATCCGGATAGCAGTAGTAATGCACATACTAGTTATTGCTTGAATATGACCGTGTGAGAGTTAGTTCACATATTGGTCTCGTAACTACACGGTTATGTAATCAGGTAGTACAGACCTAGTAGTAGAACCTGCATATGGACTGTGGAGAGTAGCACAGTCAAAAGAGAGGATGGAACAATGACAGGGGCGCAGTGTGTGAGTGTAGTGTGTAGTGTGTGCTGTGTGCGCAGTGTGTGAGTGTAGTGTGTGCGCAGTGTAGTGTGTGCTGTGTGCGCAGTGTGCTACCGAAATTTTCATACTCCTCCTCGGGTAAAAATACTCCTCAAAAATGGTGACAGGAGTATTTTTACCCTTCTGGAAAAATGTTAGTGCGACCTCTGGTCCACTGGCTGCTTGTTAGAGAAACACCTTGTGAAAGTGCAATGCAAGCACGGTGTGTGAAGACAGTTTGAATGTCACATTGAATAACACAATCTCATGATATAATAATGAGTTTCCTCGCCTGCTCAGGAGTGAGTAGCCTTGGGCACTGTGCGTTTTACTGGCGTGACAGGCGTCACATAGGTTGCTGCACCAGTTCTGTACAACTGATACCTCCTAAGGGCATAGACACAGTGAAAGAGAGAACTCACACAGAATCCACTCTTCTCTCAGTAGATCAATGGTAAAAAACATGAGAATTACTCAATAAACTCAAAAAGACATTGGACCTGTAAGAGTTAGGGTAGATTCACATTTGAGTTTTTTTTTTAAACATGAGTAATTTTTTACTGAACCCATTTTGGCTTATGGGCACATATATATTGGTTCAGTGGAAAAAAAATCATTCTTTTCAATAGTTTTTTTCACACTTAAAAAAAAAAAATTGAACTGAAGCCAGAAAGAGAAACCCTCTGTATGTGTTCTTAAGCCAAAATGGATTCAGTGAGAAATCAATGATGTGAAAAAAAAACAACCAATGGAAAAACATCCATAATTATAATGTCCTGTATTTATTTCAGGCTGCACCATCAATTTTTTGTTACAATCATTAATTTTATTTATTTTTGGTCCCAATAAAAGATATTAGAAGATCACATACTTTTCAGACAACTTGTGCTGTTTTGATAGCCATTCTATCCCAATGTACAATTCTATTCAATGTACGTGTGAAGAGACGACAACTTCTTATACACACCTTGGCTGCCTCATCACAGCCTCATCATGTGCAACATCCCCCACCGGAGCCTGACCTTTTTGGGGTTGGGGGCAGCTGGATTCCTCTGGTACCTGAGTGGTTGGCTTGAGCACAGCCTAGCACTTGACTGGGTCAAGGTCATTTGGTACCAGTGGAACAGGCCTCGTCCATGCAGGGCAAGCGTCGGACAGGTGGTTTGCAAGAAAGGAGGGAGATGCTGCGGTATGGTGGGGAAAGTTCTACCTGCGTTACTACCTATGTATAGATGTGAGGATTCCCGGGTAGATGGTAGAGGGGAGGCCCTTGATGGTATGCGGCTTCCAGGGATCACACCAAGACAACGGATGTAAATATTAACTCACGTTTCCTTTATTCCAGAACAAGGCAAAAGCAACAGTCCAAGATAACAGTTCAACTGGTCCCAGGTCACTGGTTGTATATATCTGGCAAAGGGTGTTCACAGCCTGGTATGTCAGTAGCTTAAGGCTGGAGAGTTTGAAGGCAGCTTTGGCAGCAGGTTAGGCAGCCCCCCAGCAGGTTTAGCAGGTCTGAGACACATACTCCCATCAGGAATCAATCTCAGCAAAGACCTAGCACTTTCCAGCCACAAGGGGTGGCAAGTTGAGAGCTTATCCAACCTGGTCCCTTGTACAATATACAACAAACATGAAATTCCAAACATTCCTTCCAGGCAGATATAGAACAGCTGCAATACCGAATATAGCCAGTAGGTGAAAACATTGCTAAGGGATGAACATCGCACATTAACCCCTTAACGCTCTGTGCCGTAGCTCTACGGCGCAGAGGTATAGGGAATGTATGAAGAGGGCTCACGGGCTGAGTCCTCTTCATACAGGGGCGGGAGTTGTTGCATATTGCAGCAAACCCCCACTGCTAATAACCGCGGTCGGTGCCTGCTAAATTTTTTTTCTTTTTTGTACACATTCGTTTAATTTTTGAAAATGTATTAAAACACAATAAAACCTATATAAATTTGGTATCACCACGATCGCACCGAACCAAAGAATAAAGCAGGCATGTTAATTGGAGCGAATAGTGAAAGTCGTAAAAACTGAACGTGACACAATTTTTCCATATTTGGAATTTTTTTTCAGCTTCGCAGTACACGGCATGTTAAAATAAATAACATTACGGGAAATTAAAATTTGTTACGCACAAAATAAGCCCTCACACAGGTCTGTACACGTACAACCAGAAAATTAATGGATTTTGAAGGTGGAGAGCGAGAAAAGGACGAAAAAACCCTGCCGTCCATTAAGGGAGTTAAAGGCAAATTAACGTTCTTCAAAACAATTTTCACATTGCACACCTCTTCTTTCTGCTGCTTCTGTCTCCTTACTGGCCGCCCCCCAAGTCACTCTGCAACCTCTCATTGTACAACGGCTCCATCTTTCATATAAATTGGACTTTAACTAGGGACGTTATACGAATTAACTATAGCATTTAGCATTATCCCGTATATTCCGGCGTATAAGACACTTTGAAGACAGAAAAATCTTCTGTCTTCTCTGGGGTCGTCTTATACCCCTGAATCCCCGACCGCCCTCCGTTTATTCACCGCGCGGTTGGGTCCCGGTGCAGGGAGAGGGCTCACGGTGCTGATCCCTCCTCCATTAGCCGGTAAGTCTTTGCTGCATATTGCAGCAAAGTAGCTTAACCGCTACACCTTCGATCGGTGCTAGCACCGGATTTGCTGGTGTTTTCAACCTAAGCGTGGGCTGTGGCCTGCCGTGCAAAAGCTGCCGGCAGCCCTCAAAAAGATAGCGGCGCGATCCGTCTCTCCATGGTAGCCTCGGGTATTTCTCCCGAGAGACCGAGTCTATTTCGTTTTAAACCCTTGCAATATACAATGTGCTGTAGGCTGAATTTGATAATGAATGAGGAAATCCCCATATACGGCCATACTGTATATGGCAGTAAGATTTAAGGCAATCGGGATCAGACAACCTAGGGTTAAAGGTACCACTAGGGGTTAAAATAATATAAATAAAAATAAAAAAAAGTTCAAAAAAATATAATATTTAAAACCCCTAAAATTTAAATCACCCCCCCGTGTTCCCTAGAAAGACTGACTAATTCTAAATAAACGTAACAATCATAAACACATCAGGATATCGCTGCGTCCGAAATGGCCATCTATCAAAATAGAACAAATATGATAACGGTTTTTCAATGCATTTAAACCCCGAGCGGAAAAGTCGCGCCCAAAGAACGAAATGGTCACTCTTTTTGGCCATTTGGCTAAATTTCAAAAAATCTATCAAAAGTGATTAAGGTCTACAGTCTAAGAATGATTTCATTTGAAAAATATTATAAATTTGCAAAAATTACCACCGGGTTCACCTCACACTCCGTACACCCAAAGGTTACATAAAAAGTTATTAGCGCCATAAGTTGGCAAAATCAGAAAAATCATTTTGTGTACAGGATTTTTTTCGAATGTAATGAATAACATTATAAAACCTTTATAAATTCTGGTATCCACGTATCGTATACCAAACCCAAAGAATAAAGTAGAACTGTCATTTGGGGGCGCTGCAGTGAAAGACTTATATCCCGCCCCCAAAAAATGGCGCAAATTGCGTTTTTTGTCACTCATTTTCATCAATTGCATTATGGTAACATTACCGTAAAATGGAACGAATGTGTAATGTTGCTTGTGTCTGTATGCCTTTGTTATGATTGATCAGTTATTCCTGCTGTATACAGGCATGTCATAAGAAGTTAAATTGAAAAAGGACCATGTTACATTCAAATCTAGTTTTTTGTTTTTATAATTTTTACCGGTGTTTTGTATGCGTTGGAAAGGGGTCAAAGTCTTTATCCCGGTGAATATAATCCTTAAACTTCTATATTTTAAATATTTTTAACAGGAAAGTAGGGGGGGTCCGTCTTATACACCATGTCGTCTTATCTCGCCGGAATATAGGTCATGATGTTATTTCACTTTTTTGGGAGCTGTATATATCCGGTAATTTAACTATATTGGGAAATGGTGCATAAATGGGGGGTTTGTAAAGTATGGGGGGGCTTAGAATATGTAATTAAACTATGGGAGCATTTGTAAGGCTGCATCACAACTACCCCCACACACCCCATACCCTGGCAAGGGGACGGTATATCACGGCCGATCTAAACGTCCCCATAGAACGGCAATGGGACGTGCGGCGCTCCGTACCCCGCCTCGTGAAAAATTAGGACATGTCTTGCGCCATGTCTCCCTATGGAGAGTGGGCGGGGTGAGCAGCGCTCTCCCCCTCCTCTTCTTCGACCCGCGCGCTGTCGTGGTTCCCCGCCGTGACTACACTGTCCGCACTGTGACCACTAATTAACTAACCTAGTCATGTCACGCGTCGCTGCGGGGCATGGAGATTGCTCAAAACACTTACAGTAGCACCGATTGGTGCTGGCAACCGTCGTAGGTTTTATTCATTCCCTCCCTCGTCGGCAAATAGGGTGGCCAAGCGCTTCAAAAAGATGGGGCCGCATGTTGGTGAAGCATCATCGCTCCCCCCGTGACAATCATTGTAGAGGCAAGCAATACAGGTTTGCCCATGACAGGCTCGGGTCTGTCTCGTTTAACCTATTCATTACAATGTGCGATTACACATTGTACATGAATGAGGAGGAAAATCCCTATCTACGCCATCTGTAACCTAGGGGTCTAAAAAATTTAAAATAAAAAAAAGTAAAAAAGAAAGTGACACCACCCAAGCTCTGGACACCGACAAAGTATGAAAAAGGATTAGCGCCAGAAGATTGCAAAATAAAATAACATCTTTTTGTACAGGTTTTAATTTTGTAAAATGTCATGAAAACATTGTAAAACCTATACAGTCAGTCCCAGGTTCCATCAGAAGTGGGTCGGAGGTTTTGTTCTTAAAGTTGACTTTGTATGCAAATCGAAACTGTATATTTTAATAATTGAAGTTTCGGACACAATATTTTTTTTTTGCCCCGTGAACAACTGGAGTTCATAAATTTTTTTGCTGTCAGTGCTGACCTAGTATTATCAATAAGACCTTCATTATAGACTCTTACAGCTGTGGTATCATTGCAGTCTGGACTAAAATTCAAAGCATCCAGAGACTCACCAGGGTCACGTGGGCAGAGGGGTCCCGTCTGAACCAAGGGTCATCTGTAGTGAGTCCTGTGTCCCTAAAGGGGTTATCCGTCTGTATTATTTATTATTAATTTTAGTAGGTATAAATTACTGAGGGCCGGCTGGGGTGGATGCTAGCTTAAACATAAAAAAAACTGGACTTACGACACGTCCTCTGGCGCCAGGCCGATTGTCCCATCGGATCCCCTGCTCCCATTCCGTCCCTATCTGTCCTCATCGTTGTACGCTCTCCATCCGGAAGCTCCCCTGTGCGCCCCTGTATACAAATCGGCGCACCATAGAGACTGACCGGGCGCAGGACATAAGCGTGCAGGAGGAGCTAATTACACGTTTTATTTAGTTTACTAGCCCGCCCCTCAGTCATTTTTTTAACACCCGATAACCCCTTTAGTAGAGGACCGCCTTTACAAATTTTTATCGCCGTGATCGCACTGACCAAAGGAATAAATAACATGTCCATTGTGGGGCGCCAGTGAAATCTCATAAACTCTCAAGAAATGTCGCAATTGCTGTTTCACGGTTTCACTCGGTGTGCCGACCGCGATCGGTGGGCTGGCGCTGAAACAGCGTCCGTCCAGCGCCCTATATCATTGTTAAAACTTCAACGAATAATAAGTGTCGGGTTCTGACCGACGCTGGTATTGATAAACACGTGACTACATATGACATGTGTGATTATAGTAGACAATCAATAGTATGTAATCAAGTGATTTGACCTGTGATAGCAGTAGTACATATCACATAGTAGTAGTTACTGTGACTATAATGAACATGTGTGATAGAAGTAGTAACATATCACATAGTAGGAGTATACAGTTAACTAGACTTGTGATAGTAGTGTACATATCACATAGTAGTAGTATACTGGTGACTATATGACATGTGTGGATAGCATAGTAATATCACTCGTAGTAGTATACTGTGACATATGACATGTGTGATATGCATTAGTACACATATCACAATAGTGTATTAATATAAAGGCTTGACTATATGACGTGTTGTGATAGCAGTAGTTCCATATCACATAGTAGTAGTAATACTGGACCAATTTTTTTATATTAGGGGGGGACAGGTAGTGTAATGCAAGTAAGTACATAATCACATAGTAGTAGTATACAGTGACAAAGATTTTTCAATTAAATAACACATTTTAATCCCAAACCATGGTCCCTTTGAAAAATGCTCGAGTCTCCCATTGAATTGCGCGTCAAAAATGCGCCGAAAACGCAAAAAAAATGCAAATTACTCCAAGGAAAAATGGAACAAAAACACAGCCAAAACGTCAGTTTTTCACGCATTGCACCCTGACGTGAAACGCAACGCTAGTGTGCAAGAGGCCTTAGTATCAACACAGCTCATCACTCTGAACACACTGGGGCACATTTACTTACTCGGTCTTGATGCAATCCACGATCCGGACTGTCCGACGAGGGCGTGATTCACCAAGATCGTGCGCCCGAGATCCTGCATGTGTCACTTCCCCACCGAGGTCCGCCGGAGTTCACCTTCTTCTTCCCGGTCTATGTAAATGCATGTCTTGCGACACAATTTGACATGTTAAATCCTGCACGTTGTCCGAATCAGTCGGATCTTCAGTCAGCCAGCCCCCCGATTTGTGTCGCGCAAAAGCCGGCACCGATGCGCCAAAATCCAATCGTGTGCGAAACAATCCCTGGTGCGATCCCTCAAAACGTCGGAAAACCTGACGGCAATGCGGCCGCGGGACCTTAACCACTTCGCGACCGCCCGCCGTGTATTCACGGCGGCGGTCGGGTCGCGCTGCATGGAGAGGGCTCACGGGCTGAGCCCTCTCCATAGCCGGTAAGTCTTTGCTGCATATTGCAGCAAAGGCTTACCGGTAACACCCGAGATCGGTGCTAGCACCGATCACGGGTGTTTTCACAGCGATGGCTGCCATCACTATGAAGTGCAATTTGTTGCGCAGAAAACAAGCCGTCACACAGCTCTTTACGTGTAAAAATAACAAAGTTAAAGATTTTTGAAGGTGGGGAGTGAAAAATGGACATGAAAAAACAGGAAAGGGCCTGGGCCTTAACCGGTTAATAAATAAGCCCCACTGTCACCACTAAAATTAAACTAAAATAGTATGTCACGCGTCGGCTGCGGGTGCATGGAGAGTGCTCAAACACTTACCGGCAGCAACCCCGATCGGTGCTGGCACCGATCGTAGGTGTTATTCATTCCCTCCCCGTCGGAAAAGATGCCAGCAGCTTCAAAAAGATGGGGGTGCATGTTGGTGAAGATCATCCCTCCCCGTGACATCATCGGAGAGCAGCAATCAGTTGCCATGACAGGCTCGGGTCTGTCTCGTTTAACCTAAAATTTCAAATCACCCCCCTTTCCCTAGAACTGACATAAATATAAATAAACAGTAAAAATCATAAACACATCAGGTATCGACGCGTCCGAAAATGCCCGATCTATCAAAATATGATAACGGTTTTTCAATGCATTTAACCCCGTAGCGGAAAATCGCGCCCAAAGACGAAAATGGCACTTTTTTGCCATTTTGCTAAATTTAAAAAAATCTATAAAAAGTGATTAAAAGGTCGTACAGTCCTAAAAATGATTTCATTGAAAATATTATCAAAATTTGCAAAAAATGACACCACTCACAGCTCCGTACACCAAAGTATAAAAAAGTTATTAGCGCCAGAAGTTGGCAAAATCAAAAAAATCATTTTTGTACAGGATTTTTGTAAATGTATGAAAACATTATAAAACCTTTATAAATTTGGTATCCACGTAATCGTACCAACCCAAAGAATAAAGTAGACATGTCATTTGGGGCGCTCAGTGAAAGACGTAATATCCAAGCCCCCAAGAAAATGGCGCAAATGCGTTTTTTCACCATTTTCATTGCATTATGGTAACATTTACAGTAAAATGGACGATGGTAATGTTGTTGTTGTATGCCTTATGTTTATGAGTGACAGTTTTCCTGCTGTATACCTGCATGTCATAAGAAGTTAAATTAAAAAAAGGACCATGTTAAATTCAAATCTGTTTTTTTTTTAATTTTTACCGGTGTTTTGTATGCGTTGGAAAAGGGGTAGTCTTATACGGCGAATATATCTTAAACTCTATATTTTAAACAGGAAAGTAGGGGGGTCGTCTTATACACCATGTCGTCTTATACGCCGGAATATACGGTAAATTTATTTCACTTTTTGGGAGCTGTATATACCGGTAATTTAACTATATGGGAAATTGTGCATAAAATGGGGGGTTGTAAATATGGGGGGCTATATGATAATTAAACTATAGGGAGCTTTGTAAGGCTGCATTCACACTACCGCAAGGGGGACGTATATATACGGCCGATATACGTCCCCCATAGACGGCAATGGGCGTGCGGCGCTCCGTACCTCGTGAAAAAGTAGGACATGTCGTGCGCCATGTATCCCTATGGAGAGTGGCGGGGGTGAGCAGCGCTCTCCCCCTCCTCTTCTCCCCGCGCGCTGTCGTGTGCCCGCCGTGACATACACTGTCCCACTGTGACCACTAAAATTAAACTAAACTAGTATGTCACGCGTCGGCTGCGGGTGCATGGAGAGTGCTCAAACACTTACCAGTAGCAACCGATTGGTGCTGGCACCGATCGTAGGTGTTATTCATTCCCTCCCCGTCGGCAAAGGTGCCAGCGGCTTCAAAAAGATGGGGGCGCATGTTGGTGAAGATCATCGCTCCCCGTGACATCATTGGAGAGCAGCAATCAGTTGCCATGACAGGCTCGGGTCTGTCTCGTTTTAACCTATTCATTACAATGTGCGATTTACACATTGTAATGAATGAGGAGGAAAATCCCTATCTACAGCCATACTGTAACCTAGGGGGTCTAAAAATTTGTAAAAATAAAAAAAAGTAATAATAAACATGTACTTACCTCCTCTGGCGTCGCCGATGTCCCGCCGATCCGTGCCCCTGTTTGTTTACAGGGGCACAGAAGCCGTGCACAGGGAACTTCCGGCTCCTCCCATCCGTCCCTATCTCTCAGCGTTGTAAGCGCTGGAAGATAGTGTCGGATGAGAGCTTCCGGCCATCCGGAAGCTCCCTGTGCGCCCCTGTATACAAATCGGCGCACAGAAGAGACTGACCGCGGCGCAGGACATAAGCGGTGCCGGAGGAGCTAAGTACATGTTTATTATGTTTAACTAGCCCGCCCCTCAGTAATTTTTAACACCCGGATAACCCCTTTAAGTAGAGGACCGCCTGTACAAATTTGTTATCGCCGTGATCGCACTGAATAAAGTAGACATGGAATATTAAATACCATCACTATGCCGTCACACAGCTCTTTATGTGTAAAAATAAAAAAAGTTATAGATTTTTGATAGTGGAGAGTGAAAATTGGAAATGAAAAAAACAAAAAGTACCCGGTCGTTAAGGGGTTAAAGTTACAGGGCTCCCTTCCTCCCACAGCTGCCATTACAGAGGCCCCTCTCCACAGAGCTACCATTACGGGTCCCCCCTCTCCTCCCAGAGTTGCCACTACTGGGGCCCATCCTCCCCCCATAGTAGCCATTATAGCCCCCCACAGCTTCCATTACAGGACCCCCCAGAGCTGAAATCACTGGGGCCCCTCTCCCCCCAGAGCTGCTATTACATGGCCCTTCTCTCCCCAGAGCTGTCATTAAAGGGGCCCCTCTCCCCACAGAGCTGAAACCACAGGGGCCCCTCTCACCCATCCCAGAGCTGCCTTTACAAGGCCACCCGTACCCTCACCTCCTCAAATGGTTGCTGATAGGCAGCCCTGCGTTTCGACTTGGCTTCCTCTCACGCTCACACAGCATGCTGCTGGTACCCACGCACTTCCTCTGCGAGTCAGCGCTCTGATGGCAGCCGCGGAGGCTCGTACAATGACGTCATTGTGCGAGCCGCTGCGGCCGGCATCAGAGACCAGACTTGAAGAGGAAGTGCGTGGTGCAACTGTGTCGGCCCTGCTGTAAAGTGTGCCGACCGAGATCGGGGGCTGGCGGAAACAGCGTCCGTCAGCGCCCTATCATTGTGAAACTTCAAAATATAAGTGTCGGGTCTGACGCTGGTATTGGTATACATTGATTATGACATGTGCAATAGCAGTAGTACATATCACATAGTAGTAGTACACAGACTGACACGTGTGATATGTGATAGATGTGGTGCCCAGAACATGTCACATAGTAGTAGCATACGGTGACTATGAGATGTGTGATAGCAGTAGTACATGTCACATAGTTGTAGTATACTGTGACTATATGACATGTGTGATAGCAGTAGTACATATCACATAGTAGTAGTATACAGTGATTATGACATGTGCGATAGCAGTAGTACATATAACACAGTAGTAGTATACAGTAACTATGACGTGTGATAGTAGTAGTACATGTCACATAGTAGTAGTATACAGTGACTATGACATGTGTGATAGCAGTAGTACATGTCACATAGTAGTAGTATACAGTGACTATATGACGTGTGATAGCAGTAGTACATGTCACATAGTAGTAGTATACTGTGACTATATGACATGTGTGATAGCAGTAGTACATGTCACATAGTAGTAGTATACTGTGACTATATGACATGTGTGATAGCAGTAGTACATGTCACATAGTAGTAGTATACGGTGAATATGACACGTGTGATAGCAGTAGTACATGTCACATAGTAGTAGTATACAGTAACTATAACGTGTGATAGTAGTAGTACATGTCACATAGTAGTAGTATACAGTGACTATATGACATG
>CM033644.1:115859025-116100502 GCA_019512145.1 Engystomops pustulosus | reverse complement strand
AGTAGTAGTATACAGTGACTATGATATGTGTGATAGAAGTAGTACATATCACATAGTTGTAGTAGACAGTGACTATGACATGTGTGATAGTAGTAGTACATGTCACATAGTAGTAGTACACAGTGACTATATGACATGTGTGATAGCAGTAGTACATATCACATAGTTGTAGTACACAGTGACAATGACATGTGTGATAGCAGTAGTACATGTTCCACATAGTAGTAGTACACAGTGACAATAACATGTGTGATAGAAGTAGTACATGTCACATAGTAGTAGTATACAGTGACTATGACATGTGTGATAGCAGTAGTACATGTCACATAGTAGTAGTATACAGTGACTATATGACGTGTGATAGCAGTAGTACATGTCACATAGTAGTAGTATACTGTGACTATATGACATGCGTGTTAGCAGTAGTACATATCACATAGTAGTAGTATACAGTAACTATAACGTGTGATAGTAGTAGTACATGTCACATAGTAGTAGTATACAGTGACTATATGACGTGTGATAGCAGTAGTACATATCACATAGTAGTAGTATACTGTGACTATATGACATGTGTGATAGCAGTAGTACATATCACATAGTAGTAGTATACTGTGACTATATGACATGTGTGATAGCAGTAGTACATGTCACATAGTAGTAGTATACGGTGAATATGACACGTGTGATAGCAGTAGTACATGTCACATAGTAGTAGTATACTGTGACTATATGACATGTGTGATAGCAGTAGTACATGTCACATAGTTGTAGTATACAGTGACAATGACATGTGTGATAGCAGTAGTACATGTCACATAGTTGTAGTACACAGTGACAATGACATGTGTGATAGTAGTAGTACATGTCACATAGTAGTAGTATACAGTGACAATGACATGTGTGATAGTAGTAGTACATATCACATAGTAGTAGTATACAGTGACTTTATGACATGTGTGATAGCAGTAGTACATATCACATAGTAGTAGTATACAGTAACTATGACGTGTGATAGTAGTAGTACATGTCACATAGTAGTATACAGTGACTATATGACATGTGTGATAGCAGTAGTACATATCACATAGTAGTAGTACACAGTGACAATGACATGTGTGATAGTAGTAGTACATGTCACATAGTAGTAGTACATGTCACATAGTAGTATACAGTGACAATGACATGTGTGATAGTAGTAGTACATGTGATCCATACACATCCCCCTGTAATGTCCCTCACACATCTCCCCTGTAATGTGGTCCCCACACAGATCCCCTGTATGTGACTCCATACAATCCCCCTGTAATGTGCCCCACCATATCCCCTGTATTGCCATACAGATCCCCCTGTAATGTTGGCCTCCCACAGATCCCCCTGTCTTTGCCCCACACAGATCCCCCTGTAATGTGCCCCATACAGATCCCCTGTAATGTGCCCCACACATAATCCCTTAATGTGCCCACACTATCCCTGCTGTATGTCCCCATATATATACCCCTGCTATGTGCCCCATATAGATCTCCCTGTTATGTCCCCATATAGATCTTCCAATGTCTCCCTCTCACCTCACTCACCCTGCAGATCGGTGCACTGCCGCCCCCTGCGGTCATGTGATTGTGACATCATCACAGGTCCTCGCAGGAGAAAGCAGTGAACACTGTGCAGCCTCTCATCACGATCTATGTCCAGGGACTTGGATCGTGAAGTATAGAGAGAGAGAGAGAGAGATCCGGGGCACGGCCAAAAGATCCGGGGCACGGGCCCCGGATCTTTTGACCTAGCAACGCCCCTGATTGAAAGTAAACTTAGAAAGAGGGGATATTCTCCATCTATGTTAAAAAAATGCAAGAGAAAAAGCTGAAACAATAAATAGGAAAAAATTATTAAAAAGAAGAGATACTCCCATCTCTACTTAAACGACTACACATATACCTACCTTCAGCACCCCTTACAATTTACCAATTAAAAATATTATTCGAAATATATTCCTGTACTTAATCAGGATAATATACTGTGTGAGGTATGAGGATGGCCATAGAAGCATAGCTAAACGTGGTAAAACTCTCGGTAATATTTTATCACCCAGCGTTTTTAATACCAGTGCCAGCCCTGCGAATGTGGTTATCTGTGACAGGCTGTTTACAAATGTGGAGGCAAAATGTAACGTGTGCGTATATGCAGCTAACAGAGCGCTTAGAATTCAAAATTGATACCAACACAGCAGGAGTGATAAAAACTTTTATTAACTGCGATACGCAATATGTGGTGTTACATCATTCAATGCACGTGTTGCTCTGTCATTTATGTGGTTGCACAAACAAAATTAAAAACAAGGATAGTTCAGCATCTCACAAGCATTAAAAACAGCGACTCAATGCTTCAGGAGACCGCTAAACACTTATAGATTACACAACAAAACATCCTCTAGTTTTTACTTTTTTGGTATCGAACATGTTAATCGACCACTTAGAGAGGAAATGGAGAAAAGTCCTCATAAGAAGGAGGCTGTGTGGATTTTGCCCTAAACTCCGGGATCCCCATTTTATTAATGCTCAATATGCATAAAATGTTTTCTGTATATGCTTTATTTTTGTACTTTGTATTCAACAATATATATAAAAAGTAGATCTGACTGCTGTGGGGGTGGTGTGTGAACCGGATGTGACGTTAGAAGACCTTGATCTGCTCCGGTGTACCATAGTGTTTAAAGTGCTGCTTTTAACTTTGTAATGCTATACCATGACTAAGGCTCCGTAGCGAGCTGAAACCATAGGTTTCTGCCTTTAAACCTGCACCGTTTATGCACAAGATGTGCAGCTATTTAATGGATACCCAATAAAGCGATTTTGGATTTTATATACAAGTGCTCCGGCTATCTCCGTTTTTCCTTGAAGTTACTGCTTAATTTTTGTTTGGCACCAAATTGGCGCATATGGTTTAGAACAGTGATGGCGAACCTTTTAGAGGCCGAGTGCCCAAACTGCAACCCAAAACCCTGCTTATTTATCGCGATAAATAAGCAGGGTTTTGGTTTCAGTTGGGCACTCGGCCTCTAAAGGGTTCGCCATCACTGTACTAGTGGGACTGTCAGGCTAAATACTAGAGGGGCTGTCAGGCTATATACTAGAGGGGCTGTCAGGCTGTCAGGCTATATACTAGAGGGGCTGTCAGGCTATATACTAGAGCAGTGGTTCTCAACCTTTCTAATGCTAGTGACCCGCAGTACAGTTCCTCATGTTTGTGGTGACCCCAAACCATGCAAATCGCAGTAAAAACACAATAAAATTGCTGCTCCGATGGCTTTAGGTGACGGCCGGTTTGGTCTTCACCCCCGTGGGGTCAGGTTATATACTAGAGGGGCTGGCAGACTACATACTACAAGGCTGGCAGGCTATATATGGGGGGGGGGCTTGTGACCAATGCATTTCCCCCCTTGGCTTATACTCTAGTAAATAGGTTTTCCAGTTTAAGGTTAAACTTAGGTACCTTGACTTATACTTGGGTCTGCTTTACTCGAGTATATACGGTAGGTGGCTACTTATAATGTCTATTATGTATATTATGTATACTAAATTCTTACCTCTGTTTGTACCAAATAATTTCTTTGAGTCCGAATATGTTTTAGGAATCCAAAAACATTAACAGTTCCTTTGTGTTTGATTGGTGCAACATACTGTCCAGGACAATATATGTTCCAGTTCTTCCAACCCCTGCACTGGAATACAGATGGAGAAATATAGAACTACGTAAATCCAAGAAAACTGGTGAAAGGCTTACTGGTCCATTTTTTTTGGATGGAAACAATGAAGGGTTTTTTTAAAGCCTGAATGTGGGCGAAGATTAGTCTCTAATTTTCTTTCCCCTTTCCAAACTTTAACTATAATTAAACGGCCCAAAAAACAACAATTTACATATTAATCATTTTACAATATTAGGCAAAACTAAGTGTATATCTAAGAATTCCTACAATAGGATCAAAAGGGAGATTAATGACCAGTTGCCGATATATCTATTCATAAATTTTTCCCAAAAATGTTTTAAATTTGGAACAAAGTCAGAGCATATGATTAATAACAAGCCAATCGCTTGCAGCAATCACAATTGGAATTTGCTCTCGCCCCTATCCTATAAAGAAAATAAGGTGAATAATATACCCTATATATAATATTAATTTGAATAAACATAAAATTATCATTTATAGAAACCCACCTTACCCCCATGTATATATTCTCCCAACATTCAGGCTTTAACCCATTATTGTTTGCATACAAAAAAAATGTGACCAGTAAGCCTTTAACCAGTTTTCTTGGATTTACAGTAGTTCATATTTCTCCATCTGTATTCCAGTGCAGGGGTTGGAAGAACTGGAACATATATTGTCCTGGACAGTATGTTGCACCAAATCAAACAAGAAGGAACTGTTAATGTTTTTGGATTCCTAAAACATATTCGGACTCAAAGAAATTATTTGGTACAAACAGAGGTAAGAATTTAGTATACATAATATACATATATAGCATTATAAGTAGCCACCTACCGTATATACTCGAGTACAAGCAGACCCAAGTATAAGTCAAGGTACCTAAGTTTAACACTTAAAACTGGGAAAACCTATTTACTAGAGTATAAGCCAAGGGTGGGAAATGCATTGGTCACAGCCCCCCCCCCAGTATATAGCCTGCCAGCCATTGTAGTATGTAGTCTGCCAGCCCCTCTAGTATATAACCTGACCCCAGCGGGGGTCGAAAGACCAAAACCGGGGGTCACCTAAAGCCATCGGAGCAGCAATTTTATTGTGTTTTTACTGCGATTTGCATGGTTTGGGGTCACCACAACATGAGGAACTGTACTGCGGGGTCACTGCATTAGAAAGGTTGAGAACCACTGCTCTAGTATATAGCCTGACAGCCCCTCTAGTATATAGCCTGACAGCCCCTCTAGTATATAGCCTGACAGCCCCTCTAGTATATAGCCTGACAGTCCCTCTAGTACGATTGATGGCGAACCCTTTAGAGGCCGAGTGCCCAAACGCTGAAACCCAAAACCCTGCTTATTTATCGCGATAAATAAGCAGGGTTTTGGGTTGCAGTTTGGGCACTCGGCCTCTAAAAGGTTCGCCATCACTGTTCTAAACCATATCGCCATATTTGGTGCCAAACAAAAATTAAAGCAGTAACTTCAAGGAAAAACGGAGATAGCCGGAGCACTTGTATATAAAATCCAAAATCGCTTTATTGGGTATCCATTAAAATAGCGCACATCTTGTGCATAAACGGTGCAGGTTTTAAAGGCAGAAACCTATGCGTTTCAGCTCGCTACGGAGCCTTAGTCATGGTATAGTATTACAAAGTTAAAAGCAGCACTTTAAACACTATGGTACACCGGAGCAATCAAAGGCTTCTAACGTCACATCCGGTTACACCAACGCAGTCAGATCTACTTTTTATATATATTGTTGAATACAAAGTACAGAAAATAAAGCATATACAGAAAACATTTTATGCATATTGAGCATTAATAAATGGGGATACCCGGAGTTTAGGGCAAGAATCCACAAAGCCTCCCTTCTTATGAGGACTTTTCTCCAGTTTCCTCCTCTAAGTGGTCGATTAACATGTTCGATACCAAAAAAGTAAAAACTAGAGAGATTTTTGTTGTGTATATCTATAAAGTGTTTAGCGGCTCCTGAAGCATTGGAGTCGCTGTTTTTAATGCTTGTGAGATGCTGAACTATCCTTGTTTTTAATTTTTGTATTGTGCAACCAACATAAATGACAGCTCCATACACATCCCCCTGTAATGTTCCCACACATCCCCCTGTAATGTGTCCCCACACACGATCCCCTGTAATGTGTCTCCATACAATCCCCCTGTAATGTGCCCCACACAATCCCCTGTAATGATGCCCATACAGATCCCCCTGTAATGTGCCCCACAGATCCCCTGTCTTTGCCCACAAGATCCCCCTGTAATGTGCCCCATACAGATCCCCTGTAATGTGCCCCACACATATCCCCTGTAATGTGCCCACACTATCCCGCTGTATGTCCCCATATTATATACCCTGCTATGTGCCCCATATAGATCTCCCTGTTATGTCCCCATATAGATCTTCCAATGTTCTCCCTCTCACCTCACTCACTCCTGCAGATCGGTGCACTGCCGCCCCCTGCAGGTCATTGATTGTGACATCATCACAGGTCCTCGGCAGGAAGAAGCAAGTGAACACTGTGCAGCTCTCATCACGATCTATGTCCAGGGACTTGGATCGTGAAGAAGAGAGAGAGAGAGAGGAGATCCGGGGCACCGGCCAAAAGATCCGGGGCACGGGCCAGCCGGATCTTTGACCTGAGCAACGCCCCTGATTGAAAGTAACTTAGAAAGAGGGATATCTCCATCTATGTTAAAAAATGCAAGAGAAAAAGCTGAAACAATAAATAGGAAAAATTATTAAAAGAAGAGATACTCCCATCTCTACTAAACGACTACACATATACCTACCTTCAGCACCCCCTTCAATTTACCAATTAAAAATATTATTCGAAAAATATTCCTGTACTTAATCAGGATATATACTGTGTGTGGTTATGAAGGATGGCCATAGAAGCATGCTAAACGTGGTAAAACTCTCGGTAATATTTTATCACCCAGCTTTTTAATACCAGTGCCAGCCCTCGAAGTTGGTTATCTGTGACAGGCTTTTACAAATGTGGAGGCAACAGATGTAACGTGTGCGTATATGCAGCTAACAGAGCGCTAGGAATTCAAAATTGATACCAACACAGAGGAGGATAAAAACTTTTATTAACTGCGATACGCAATATGTGGTGTACATCATTCAATGCCGTGTTGCTCGGTTACTACTATGTGACATGTAACTAAAACTCAACATGCATGTCGTATCTCTATGCTAATCTACTATGACATGTACTACATACACGTCATTGTCATGTGGTACTGACTACTTGTGATATGTACTCTACTGCTATCACATCATGTCATATAGTCCACTGTATAATACTATGTGACATGTACTACTTACTATCACACGTCATAGTTATGTGTATTAATTCTACTACTATGTGACTATGTACTACTGGTTATCACACATTCATAAAAGTCCACTGTATACACTATGTGATAGTCTATACTATCACACATGTCATTGTCACTGTATGACTACTACTATGTGACACTGTACTATACTATCACCTAAGATCATGTCACTGTGTACTACAACTAGTGAATTACTACTGCTATCCACACATGTCATTGTCACTGCTCTACTCACAACTATGTTGACAGTAACTACATGCTATTCACACAGTCTCGTCATATAAGTCACAGTCCTAGTATTACTACTACCGGTGTAAAAAACATACCTCTACTGCTATCACACGTCAATATAGTCACGTATACTACTATATGTGATACATGTACTACTACATCCACGTTTCCTGTTTATACGTTACTGGTATACTACTCTATGTGGACATGGTACTACTGCGTATCAACGTGGTCATATCCGGTATACTACTACTATGGACCATTACTACTGCTATCACACATGTCATATAGTCACAGTATACTTTACTTTACTGATGTGACATGTACTACTGCCTACCTCACCATGTCATATAGCCACAGTATACTACTACTAGGTGATATGTACTCTAACCTCTACTACACACTCATTATAGTCACGTTATACTACTACTATGTACTTAACTACTTACTAGTCACACGTTATAGTTATCTGTAGTAATACTTACTATTGGTGCAGTATGTACTACCTCGTAATCCGGCATGTTCAATGCAGTCCCACACGTATACTACTAACTATGTGACATGTCACTACTGCTACACACATGTCGAGTCACTGTATATACTATCTATGGGACATGGTACTAGCTCTACCACAATGTTATGTGTCATCTGTGTACTAGCGATGTGACATTGTACTACTTTCTCTATCACACCAGCTTGTCCATATTGTCACTGTGTACTCACTATTCTATTGTGACATTGACTACTGGCTATCTATTACATGGTCAGTGTCACTTGTGATCCTATATGTGATTTTGTACTACTGTTAGGCACACGTCATTAGCACCAGTATACTACTACTACTGTGACATGTATTATACGTCTACGTCACACAACGTGTCATATAGTCAATGTCATACAAAATTACTACTATGTGCATTTATAATACTCTATCCACCACATGTCAGATATAGTCAATGGTATACTTCTAAACTACTGGGACATTGTGTTACGTACTACTATCCTCCTCGCATAGTACTGTATCACTACATACATGTGACAATACTACTTACTGCTATGCACAGCCGTGTCATTAATCACTGGTATACTCACTACTAGTGTGAGTATTGACACTGCTATCACACATGTCGAATAGTCACAGTAACTACTACTCATGTGACATGTACTACTGCTATCACACGTGTCATATTCCCGTATACCTACTACATTATCGTATGTACTGACTGCATCACCACATGTCCATATAGTCCGTATACTACTACTATGTGACATGTACTACTGGTATCACACGTCATATAGTCACTGTATACTCACTGATGTGAACATTGTACGCTACATTATCACACGTCATAGTTACTGTACCTGTACCTATTGATATCGTACTACTGTCTAACAACATGTCATATAGTCACAGTATACTACGTACTATGTGACAGTACTACTGCTATCCCACATGTCATATGTCACAGTTATACTACTACTATTGGAACATGTACTACTGCTATCAACATCTGTCTTATAAGTCACTGAACTATTACTTACTACTATGTGACATGTACTACTCTATCAACGGTTATAGTGACTGTATAACTACTACTATGTGACCATGTACTACTGCTCTCTCACCGTGTCATATGTCACCGTATACTAATATATGTGACAGTACATACTAGCTATCCACACATGTCAATAGTCACAGTATCTCTACATGTGAATGTACTACTGCTATCAACCGTCATATAGCACAGAATATACTACTACTATGTGATATGGCTACTGCTAGCACAACGTCATATAGTCACGTATACTACTACTATGTGGACGCTACTACTACTATCACACGTGTATACGTTACTGTGATACTACTACTATGTGAAGTGTACACTGCTAACACGTCATGTCATATAGTCCCACAGCTATCTACTACTATGTGACCATGTACTGACTACGCTATCACACCGTCATATAGTCACTGTATACTTACTACTACTTGACTGGTACTACTGGCTATCACACATGTTTAGTCACTGTATACTCACTATATGTGACTATTACTACTTCCTACATCACACATGTTAGTTGTCACTGTGTACTAACACTATGTGGAACATGTACTACCTTCTATCACACATGTCAGTTGTCCTGTATCCTAAATAACAACTATGTGATATGTACTACTGCTATCACACTCATATAGTCATGTATACTAACTATGTGAATATGTACTAGCTGCTATCACACGTGTCATAATCACTGTATACACTACATGTGATATGTACTACTTGCTAACACCCAATGTCATATAGTCACAGTATACTACTACTATGATAAGTACTACTGCTATCACCCAAATTCAATAGTCCACAGTATACTATACTAGTGGACCATTGCGATAGCTATACACAATGTCATATAGTCCAAGTATACTACTACTATTGACAGTGTACTCTGCTAGCACCAATGTCATATGTCACATTATACTACTACTATGTGACATGTATCTGCTATCACACGTCATATAGTTCACTGGATACTACTACTATGTGACTGTACTACTAACTATCAAACGTTAAGTTAACTGTTATACTACTACTATGGAATTGACTACGTGCTATCCACAGTGTCATATTCACCGTATATTTCTACTACTATGTGACTGTATTACTTCTATCACACATGTTATTGTCCACGTGTACTACTCTAATGTGAAGGTACTACTGCTATCTACATGTCCATTGCACTGTATACTTACTATGTGATTCTGCTACTACTGCTGATCAACAGCTCATATAGTCCAGTAGACTACTACTATGTAAGACATTATACTACTTCACAGCATGTCATAGTAAATGTATACTACTACTATGTGCTGTTACTACCTGCTACACACGTGTCATATTCACCGTTTATACTACTACGATGTGACATGTTACTACTGCATCACAAATCATATCAGTCACAGTATACTACTACTATGTGACATGTTACAACGCTATATACACATGTCATATGGTTCACAGATAACTACTACTATGATATATGTTACTATGCTATACACACGTCTATAGTCACTGTTATACACTAATGTGAATGTACTACTACTATCACACGTTTATAGTTACGTATACTACCCTACTATGTGACATGTACTATCGCTATCTACACGTGCTCTATCACGTATACTACTACTAGTGACAGTACTACTGCTATCACACATTTCACTATGTCACTATGTAGTGACTACTACTATGTGACATAGCTACTACTTGCTATCACCATGTCATGATGGTCAAAGTTATACTACTACTTATGTGATATGTACTACTGGTATCCACGTCATATGTAGTCACTGATACTACTACTAGTGACATGTAAACTACTACGTATCACACGTTATGTACTGTATACTACTACTACTATGTGATATGTCATACTGCTAACGACGCCATGTCGAGTATAGTCACAGTATACTACTACTATGTGACTGTACTACTCCATCACACAGTCTATTGTCACTGTGTACTGACTACTACTGTGACATGTACTACTTCTATCACACATGTTATTGTCACTGATGATACTCAACTACTATGGACATGTGTACTGACTAGCTATCATACATGTCTTGTCACTGTACCTCTAGTGTGATATGTACTACTGCTCATCACACGTCATATCGTCCACTATACTACTACTATGTGAATGTATACTACTACACACATGTCATATAGTTCAATGTATACCTCACTACTATGTTGAATGTACTAACTACTATCACAATGTCATATGTCAATGTATACTACTACATGGTGACATGTCACTATACTAGTCACACGTATAGTACGTATATACTTAACTACTATGTGACATTTGTACTGACTGCATCACACTGTCATAATACACGTGTCATACTACTATATGTGATATGTACTACTCTGCTACTCAACACATGTCATATAGCACAGTATACTACTACTATGGACATGTTACTACTACTGCTATCACACGTACGTTCATTATTCACAACCGTATACTCACATATGTGATATGACTACTACGTAATCACATGTATATAGTCACAATGAGATATACTACTACTATGTGACATGGATACAGACTTAGCTATCACACCATATATCACTGTATCTCTACTATGTACATGTACTACTACTATCACACTTCATAGTTTACTGTTATCACTTCTACTATGTGATATGTCTACTGACTAACACACATGTCACTATAGTCACAGTCATACTTAATAGTGACATGTTACTACTCGCCATCACACAGCTTCATTATAGTCACTGTCACTACTACTCCTATGGGTGACCATGTACTACACTATCAGCCGTCATAGTTACTGTTAACTTCTACTATGTGATATGTCTACTGGCTAACACATGTCATGTAGTCCAGCTATACTACTACTATGTGACCCATGTTACACTGCTTATCACACATTGTCACTATAGTTCAGCAGCTATATCTACCTACTATGGTGACATGTTTTCACTTACTGCTATCGACACGTCATATAGTCTACTGGTACACACTATGTGACATGTATACTACTATCCCACGTTATAGTACTGCGTATACTTCTACGATGGGACAGGTGTAACTACTTTCACACGTTCATATTCACACGTATTATCTACTACTAATAGTTACAGTGTATCTATCTGCTATCACACAAGTCCATATAGTCACTAGTATACACTTTATAGTCGAATATGTACTACTGCCTATCACACACATGTCATATAGTCACACGTCATACTACTACTATTGATATGTACTACTTGCTATCACACGTCCTATATGTCCTTGTATAATACTACTATGTTGACATTGCTACTACTATCACACACGTTTATAGTTACTTGTATACTACTATAGATGAGTATGTACGTATGGGCTAACAAACCCATGTCATATAGATCACAGTATGAAACTACTGACTATTGTGAAGGTCTACGCTATCACACGTCATATGTCCACTGTATACTACCTGCTAATGCTGACAGTACTACTGGCATACTACACAGTCATAGTCAATGTATACTACTACTATGTGAGCATGTACTCTCTGCTATCAACAAGTCATTGGTCACTGTGTACTACAACTATTGGGTGATATGTCTACTGCTACACACATGTCATATAGTCACGTTTGTACTACTAACTATGTGACAGCATGTCCTACTTTTACTAATCACAGCATGTCCATAGTCACATGTCTACTACAACTATGTGATAGTACTACTTTATCACACGTTATTGTCACTGTGTATTTACTACTATGTGCATGTAACTCTGTCTATCACACATGTCCATTGCACTCTGTATACACAACTATGTGATATGTACTACTGCTATCACACCGTCATATAAGTCACTGGTATACTACTATGTGATTGTACTTAACTGCTATCAGATCGTGTCATAATCACTGGTATATACTACTATGTGAGATGTACTACATGTAACAGCACATGTCATTATCACACAGTTTACTCCTACTAGTGACTGTACTACTGCTAGCAACACACTGTCATTAATAGTTCACAGGTCATACTACTACTAATGTGACACTGGACTACCTATATCACAGGTCATGGTTACTTGATCCTCACTAATGTGACATGTATACTGCATATCTAACACGTGCTAATATTCAACCGGTATCTACTTATCTACATGGTGCACATTACTATCTGCTGTAATCAAAGCATTCATACGTAGTCAAGTATACTACTACTTATGTTGACATGTACTACTGCTATCACACATGTGCATAGTCACAGTATACGACTACTATCGTGACATGTACCACTGCATCACACGATGTCTATCTAGTCAACAGTAATACTACTACCTTGTGACATGTAACTACTGCTAGAACACATGTAATAGTCATCACAGTTCACTACTGACTGTGAACATTTCTACTCCTACTGCTGTCACACGTCAGTATAGTCAACTGTATACTGCTACTATGGCACATGTACTACTACTATCTCACACATATCATAGTCCTCTTGTGTACTACAACTGTGTTATGTACTACTCTATCCCCACATATCATAAGTCCACTGATGACATACTACGAAGACATGTCTATCTACTATCTATCACATATCTATAGCATTGTATACGACTACTATTGGTTACATGTACTGACTACTATCACACGTCATAGTTACCTGTACTACGACTACTATGTGACATGTACTATCTACCTAGTCAACACGTCTATAGTTACTGATTGACTACTACGTGTTATATTGTCACTACTGCTATCGCACTTGTATAATCACTGATATACTACTACTGTTATATGTGACTACTGCTATCACACATGGTCATATATCACAGTATATACAACTATGTGAATGTATTAACTGCTATACACACTCTCAGTACCGTATGCTACTACTAGTGACATGTTTCTGGGGCCTACCACCATCTATCACCAGATCACACGTGTCAGTCTGCTGTATACTACCGATGTGGATATGGACTACTATTGCACTGTCATCAATCAATGTATACCAATACACGTCGGAACCGCTGACACTAATTTTAGAAGTTTCGTCAATGACTCTGTGGTAGACGTGACCGGACGCTGTTACCCCTCAGCCACCCCCGATCTCGGTGGCACACTTTACGAGCCAGGTGCCGCACACAGTTGCACACGCACTTCCCTTCAATGTCTGGTCTCTGATCCGCCGGCCGCAAGCGCTACGCACACATTGAACGTCATTGTTACGAGCCTCCGCGGCTGGCCATCAGAGCTCTGACTCGCAGATATGGAAGTGACGTGGGTACCACAGCATGCTGTTGTGAGTCGTTGAGAGGAAAGCCAAGTCGAAAACGCCAGGGTCTGCCTATCAGCAACCATTTGAGGAGGTCAGTGAGGGACGGGGTGCCTGTAAAGGCATGCTCTGGGTATGATGGTTGAGTAGCGGGGCACTCCGTGGTTTAAGCTCTGTGGGTAGAGAGGGGTCCCTTTAATCACAGCCTGCCGAAATGGCGAGATGAAGGGCCATGTAATAGCAGCTCTGGCGGGGAGAGGGGCCCCCAGTGATTTCAGCTCGGGCGGGTCCCTTGTAATGGACGCTGTGGGGGGCGTCATAATGGCTAACTATGTGGGGGAGGATGGGCCCCGTAGTGGCAACCTTGGGGAGGAGAGGGGGGGGAACCGTAATGCTAGGCTCTGTGGAGAGGGGCCTCTTAATGTGCAGCTGGGGAGGAAGGGAGCCCTGTTAACTTTAACGCCCTAACGGACCGGGTACTTTGTGGTTTTTCATTCCAATTTCCACTCTCCACTATCAAAATCTATAATTTTTTTATTTTTTACACTAAGAGCTTGTGTGACGGGCATAGCATGGATGGTGATTAATATTCCATGTCTAACTTATCAGTCGCCGCCTCAAGCGCTATAACAAATTTGTACAGGCTGTCCCCACTAAAGGGGTTATCCGGGGTTAAAAATTACTGAGGGGGGGCGGGCTAGTTAAACATAATAAACAGGTACTTAGCTCCTCCTCGGCACCGCTTATGTCCCCGCCCCGGTCAGGTCCTCTTCTGTTGCGCCGATTTGTATACAGTGTGCGCCAAGGAGCTTCCGGTTGGCTGGAAGCTCCCATCCGACACATCTCCCAGCGCTTTACAACGCTGAGAGATAGGGACGTGGGAGCAGGTGACCCGGAGTTCCCTGTGACGGCTTCTGTGGCCCCTGTAAACAAAACAGGGGCACGGATGGCGGGACATCGGCGACGCCAAGAGGACGGTGTAGTACATGTTTTATTACTTTTTTTTTTTTACAAATTTTTAGACCCCCTAAGGTATAAGTTAGTGCTGTAGATAGGTATTTCCTCCTCATTCATAACAATGCTGTAAATCGCCACATTGTAATGACAATAAGGTTTAATAACGGACGACAGACCGAGCCTGTCAGAGGTCAATGATGTTGCTCGACGATGATGTCACGTGGAGGGATGACTTCACCAACAATGCACCCCCATCTTTTGAAGTGCTGGCATCTTTTCCGACGTAGGAGGGAATGAATAACACCTACGATCGGTGCCAGCACATCGACTGCGGTGGTTTGATCTGCGGAGTGTTTGAGCACTCTGACCATCCCGCAGCCGAAGCTGACATACTATTTGTAGTTTAATTTAGTGGTGACAGTGGGGCTTATTTATTAACCGTTAAGGCCCAGGCCCTTCCTTCCTGTTTTTCATGTCATTTTTTTCACTCCCAACCTTCAAAATCTTTAACTGTTGTTTTATTTTTACAGTAAAGAGCTGTGTTGTGACGGCTTGGGTTTCTTGCGCAACACAATTGCACTCATGAGTGATGGTATTAAATATTCCGATGCCATGTAATCGGAAGCGGGAAAAAAATTCCAAGTGCAGTGAAAGAAGCTTGAAAAAAACGCCATTTGCGCCATTGTTCTTTTGCGTGGGCTCGGATATTACGTCTTTCCACTGAGCCGCCCAATGCATGTCTACGTTATTGCTTTGGGACGGTAACGATTAAGGGATGTACAATATTTATAGGTTTGTATAAGATTGTTATACATTTACAAAATTAAAACCTCCTTGTACAAAAATTATTTTTTTGATTTTCGCACAACTCTGGCGCTAATAACTTTTTTATACTTTGGTGTCACCGGAGCTGTGGGTTCGGTTGTCATTTTTTTGCGAAATTTTTAGGTACTGTACGACCTTTTGTTCCACTTGTTTGTATAGATTTTTTTAATATTTTATCAAAATGGAAAAAAGAGTGCCATTTTCGACTTTGGGCCGCTATTCACCGTTACGTGGTTTAAACGCATTTAAAAACCGTTATAATATTTTGGATTAGTCGGGCACGACTTTCGGACGCGTCGATACCTAATGTGTTAGGATTTGTTACGTTTATTTATATTATGTCATTTCCAGGTGAAAGGGGGGTGATTTGAAATTTTTAGGGTTTTTTATTATAATTTTTTTTTTTTATTTATTTTATTTTTATTTCTACTTTTTATGTCAGACTCCCTAGGTACTTTAACCCTAGGTGTGTCTGATCAATCTTATCATACTACTGCCTCTACAGGTATGGCAGTATATGGGGATTTTCCACCTCTGCATCATTACAATGTGTTATTCAGACTGCGATCCCAGGCAAGATGGCGGCGCCCATGCGCGCTATCTTTTTGAGGCTGCCAGCAGCTTGCCGGCAGCCCTCGCTGTGTAAAACAACCACAGTGATCGGTTGGCTAGCACGATCTCGGGTGTTACCGGTAAGCCTTGCTGCAATATGCAGCAAAGATTCTTACCGCTCTGGAGTAGGGCTCAGCCGTGAGGCCTTCTCATGCAGCGACGACACCGACTGCGCGCACGTGAATACAAGGCGGCTGCGGGCGACGAAGGGTTTAACGAAAGTTTAAGCCCGCGGCGCATTGCACGTTCAGGTTTTCCGACGTTTGAGGGTATGCACCTGATTGTTCGCACACATGGATTTTGGCGCATCGGTGTGCCGGCTTTTGCGCGAATACCAAAGTCGGGGGCTGTTGATGACGATCCGACTATTCGGACACGTGAGGATTACACATGTCAAATTGGTCGGGCAAGAAGACATGCATTTACATAGGACCGGTAGAAGGAGAATGTGAACTCCGGGACCCGTTGGGGTAAGGGATGAGACACATGGCAGATCTCGGCCCACACGATCTTGGTGAATCACGCCTCTCGTCGGACAGTCAGGATCGTGGATTGCATCAAGGACCGAGTATAAATGTGCCCAGTGTGTTCAGAGGGATGAGCGGCTTGTTTATACTAAGCGCTTCTTCACACATACGGTTGCGTTTCACGTCAGGGGCAATGCTGTGAAAAACGACTTTTTGGCTGTGTTTTTGTTCCATTTTTCCTTGAGTTAATTTGCATTTTTTTTTGCGTTTTTCGGCGCATTTTTGAACGCGCAATTCAATGGGAGATCGATCATTTTTCAAAGGGACCATGGGTTGGATTCTAAAGGTGTTATTTAATTTGACAACAATAATGTCTTCTGATAATTTTGCAAAACATATGCGATCTATTCGTCTCACTGTTCCGCTGTATAATTATATCTCCGACAAGTTAGCAGATAGATGTGAGAACGTGAAGAAGTAGATAAAAAATGTGAACCACCGGATCTTAAGATAAAAAACACAGTGCAGAGACACAGTGAGACTAGATTACAGATGTTCGGGCACATCTCTGACTTGTCGGGAGATACGCGCGGACCTACGGCGCGAACAAAATAGATGTGAGAACAATATTATGTGTGTGAAGAAACACATTGGCAATGTTAATAACTAATACAATCTCTGCAATGTGTTTTCACACCATATATATGGTTCTCACATGCATTTTGTTTCGCGCCGTTCCGCGCGTATTCCCGACAAGTAAGGCAGATTGGCCGAAAATCGTAATCTATTCGGCACTGTGTCTGCACTGTGTTTGTTTTATCTTAATGATCCTGTGGTTCCACTGTTTTTATTCTATTTCTTCACTGTTGCTTTCACTGTGTTTTTTTAATTAAATGATCGTTCTGCGATCAGGGGAAATAATGTATCTGGTCACCTAGGCACCCTTACTTTAAAAGCGCATTGCATTCGCAGTGCACTTGCAATGATTGGCGGTGCCACTGCGTTCTTGATGCATCTCCATAGACTTGAATTGGCGTGGGTGAAAATTGCTGCGATGACTCGCAAAAAATAGGAGCTGCTGCGATTTGACGGCGCGTGCAAAACTGAACGCAAGCACGCGCGCAAAAACAACGTAATGGAGAAAGGAGACCCATTGATACCAGATGGACAGAGTGCAATGCGAGTTCTCGAGCGTCAAATGCCTTACCGCAGATACCCGCGCGTGAAAAAGCGCCGTGGAGAAGGTGCCTAATGCTTTTTTGCACAGCAAATTAGATTTTTGACAACGGTTATTTACGTATTGTTTGCCATTATATATTATAATGGATGGGTCCCCAAATGTCCATTTTCTCTGGTGGTGGCTGCCAGATACTACAGTTCGACCCTACTACTATTCGTATGTGACCTGTACCTACCGCCTATCCAAATCGTCATAAAAGTCACTGACTGGGGGAACATGTGATTATCGTATCTGCGCCTTAATAGATGCTGGAGATCTTTCTTTTTTGGTTGCAGAGTGTTGCGGGATCAATTTACAAATAGTTTGCCGATAAGAAAGAAATCGTTTCCGACCTGTCCCAACTCCGTCTGTCTTTTTTTTGCGTGGCGTACTTTCTCCACATTATCGTCACAGTTATGTTGATTGTCGGCATTTTTAGAACGCCAATTTGCGCACAATTTAGACCCAGGATAAAATTGGTCAGAGCTAGCAAAGTTACGGCGGCATAACATGTAAGCTCTCTGGCGCACAGACTCATGGTGTAGGCCAATATTTTATGGCGCCATATGACTACTGATTATTACCATCTACCCATTAATGACTTACCAGCCGTTGCAGCACACTTTACGACATACATCCAGGCTGATGCTCTTCCGGAGACTGATCTTCGACATGCCGATGCACAGTCGGCATGTGTGCCAAGACGTTAGTATATATCCCCCCCAACTTTATTACTTACGCTGTGATTATCACTGGGCACCGCACTCTATCCAATATCACATTGTCATTATTGTCCACTGTGTTGTATGGAACACCCACACATACCATTTACCGAACCCCATGAACTGAGCTATTTAATGGCCCCACTAGTGCTGGATTCAACACAACCGTTGCCCGCCCGGTACCGTTACGCCGGACGGGCACACGTACGTCAGCGTCCGGGGGTGGTGAGCGCAGGAGGAGGCGCTGCTCACCCCCCCTCTCCATAGGGATACATGGCGCCACGACATTCCCTTTTCCACGGAGGTATGGAGCCGGTTAACGGTGCCGCCTGGGGCGCCACACCCCATTGCCGTCTATGGGGGACGTATTCGGTGTTATATATAGCCCCCTTGCGGTATGTGAATGCAGGCCTACACAGCCCCTATAGTTTAATTATATATAGCCCCCATATGTACAACCCCCCAACCCCCCATTTTATCACAATTTCCCATATGTTAAATTAACCGGTATATAACAAACAGCTCCAAAAAGTGAAATCAATTATGCTAATAGCCATAGTTTCAATCTATAACGTCCCCCCAAATCAATTTATATTAAAGATTAGCCCAGTTGTACAATGAGGTGGTGCATGATGAGGGTGTGCGGCAGAGAGGTGTGGCATTGTACAGTGGTCTTTTTAAGACATGTCTTTGCCTTTACCCCTAAGGACGCAGGGTGTTTTTTCGCATCAGTTCTCGCTCTCCACCCTTCAAAATCCATAACTTTTTCATTTTACGTGTAACATACCTGCCGTGTACTGCGAAGCTGAAAAAAAATCCAAATATGGAAAAATTTAAAAAAAAAACCTTCGTCAAGGTTCTTCGTGTCTCAGTTTTTTTTACAACTTTCACTATTCGCTCCAAATAACACGCCTGCTTTTTTCTTTCGTTCGGTGCGATCGGGCGGTGATACCAATTTAATATAGGCTTTATTGTGTTTTATAATACATTTTTCAAAAATTAAACGATGTTTACAAAAAGAAAAACATTTTTGCACGCACCCGACCACGTTATTAGCGGTGGGGGTTTGCTGCAATATGCAACAAACCCCTACCCCTCTGTAAATGAAGATGAGTCAGCCCGTGGCCCTCTTCATTACATTCCCTTACCTCTGCTGCCGTAGAGCAACGGCACAGAGCGTTAAGGGGTTTATGTGGCATGTTTTCATCCCTTAGTCAATGTTTTCACCTACTGTCTATATTTTCGGTATTGCGCTGTCTATATCTGCCTGGAAGGAATTTTGAACGACGTTGTCATGTTGGTTGTATTTGTACATAGGACCAGGTTTGGATACAGCGCTCACCTTGCCGCCCCTTGTGGCGGGAAAGTTGCGTAGGTCTTTGCTGGAGATTGATTCCTGATGGAGTATGTGTCTCGACCTCTAAACCTGCTTGGGGGGCTTGCCTAACCTCTGCCAAGCGCTCAACCTCTCCAGCCTTAAGCACTACTGACATACCAGTGCTGTTGAACACCCTTTTGCAGATCGTACAACCAGTGACCTGGGACCAGTTGAACTGTTATCATTGAACTGTTGCTTTTTGCCTTGTTCTGGAATAAAGGAAACGTGAGTTAATTTTACAATCCTTGTCTTGGTGATCACCTGGTAAGCCGCTACCTTCAAGGGCCGCCCCTCTACATCTACCCGGGATCCTCACATCTATA
Source organism: Engystomops pustulosus (assembly GCA_019512145.1). NCBI lineage: Eukaryota > Metazoa > Chordata > Amphibia > Anura > Leptodactylidae > Engystomops > Engystomops pustulosus. The sequence goes on along the minus strand of CM033644.1, from coordinate 116,079,888 downwards.
CAGTATTAGAACGCAGGTAAACTTCCCCACCATAGCCGCAGCACTCCTCCCTTTCTTGCAAACCACCTGTCCGAACACGTGCCCTGCATGGACGAGGCCTGTTCACTGGTCCAAGATGACCTTACCCGTCAAGTGCGCGGCTGTGCTCAGCCACCCACTCGTTACCAGAGGAATCCAGCTGGCCCCCAACCCCCAAAAAGGCAGCGCCTCGGTGGGGGTTTGCACATGCTGAGGCTGTGATGAGGCAGCCAGGTGTGTATAAAAGTTGTTCGTCTTCTTCACAGGCGTACTTGAATGAATTGTACCTGGATAGAATGCGATCAAACAGCACAATTTGTCTGAACAATTATGTGAGTCTTCTAATATCTTTTATTGACCAAAAATAATAAATATTAATGTGTTTAAAAAAAATGATGGTGCATGCCTGAAATAAATACACGAACATTAAATTATGGATGTTTTTTTTCTTGGGTTTTTTTTTTCACATCTTGATTTCTTTCCACTGAATCCATTTGTGCTTAGAACCATACAGAGGTTTCTCTTTCTGGCTTCAGTTCAATTTTTTTTTTTTTTAGTGTGAAAAAACTATTGAAAAGAGATATATTTTTTTTTCCACCTGAACCATATAATAATGTAGCCCATAGCCAAATGGGTTCGTAAAAAATTACTCATTTTGAAAAAAACCTCCGATGTGAATCTACCCTAACTCTTACAGGTCCGTTTATTATATCTGTACCAGACTATGAGGAAGTGTTATTCTCATATGTGCCAGCCAGTAATTACAGTGGTGCAGCAACCTATGTGACGCCTGGTCACGCCAGTAAACCACAGTTGCCCAAGGGCTCTCGACTCCTGAGCAGGCTAGGAAGCTCTATTATATCATGAGATTGTGTATGCAATGTGGACATTCAACTGTCCTCACACACCGTGCTTGAATTGCACTTTCACAAAGTGTTTCTCTAACAACAGCTCAGTGGACCAAATCGCATAGAATTTTATCAAGTTAAAGCCTCGGAAACAAATAGCTCCTGCTCCCATTATTTGGTTTTTTATTAACCAGACTTCTGGAACTAAACAATTTTTGTGCATGGCAAAGAAAACTATTTATCCATCAACATTATTGAGTTGTCCAAATATATCCTGTTGAGATTATATGGGTAGCCCTGCATAAAGTCATCCGGTAAATGGGCAATCAGAAATGGCAATCCACAAAATTGGTCCGTGTGTAAATTTGTCCTTGATTGGGCTAGACCAGCACATAGTAGTGAACCACAAACACAGCAAGAAACCTAGTACAAACCGCATACATCGTTTTTTACAAGCCTTATTGGTGAAATGTATCATAATACGCTGCTCCGTCTGGTTCTTAGGCATGTGTCTTGGCTTTTCTTCTACTGGTTCACGATGTTATCTAGTGGGTGTTTTTCCTTATTGATACATGTGGCGATTGGCCTTTAGTGAATTTGCGACTTCTTAATAAGAGAACCTTCCCCCATAAAAGGCACTAGGACATGCTTACTAAATAAGCAGCTCTCGTTCTACAACAGATGTAGAAGTGTTACCTGCTAGCTTTATCGCACCCCTCCAATACAGTTAGCAGACACTTCCGCCGCTGTACTTTAGAACGCGGGACCGGCTGTAACCCCCCCGGGTCACGTTGTATTCACGAGGGGCGCGCCGAGGCCCTGCTTCTTCCCTGAACTGCCCCCCCCACAGCACCACACTCCATAAGCGGGCGGGTGACTTGCCGAGCCTCATGCGGATCACCGCCTCCTTGTCCTACTCCCTTATGTATTGCCCGACCGGCTTACACAGTGCGGTCCGGATTTTCTTCTAATTGTGCAGCGCGGCAGTGTTTTGCTAGCTTTTGTTACAACCTTTTGTAGCACATTGCCTTTTTTAGGGTGCAGGTCCCTCTTTTAAAACAGTCACAAAAAGTCTCCAGAAATCGCAATCAGATATAGCTAATTTATACAACCTGCTCAAAAGGCATATTGTGGCAAAAATTTTCCTTTTGTGTTTTTTTAAATATCTCTAACTTTGTGGCCCTCCATCAGAAGATGAGTCACTTTCTGACTGACAGCAATATTCTTAACTAGACTCCTTACTAAATTCACTGAGTAATAGGTCTCAGCTGTCCTGTAAAAATACCAGCTATTCCTGTAATAATGTCAGTGATACAATAAACTAGAATGTCTTCAAGTATTTTCTGAACTCTCCCTGAAATGAACAGACCAAAGTTATAATAAAATTACTACAAATCTGATTTGTTTGCCTAACATTAGACCCCGTACTTATACTTGCTATATAAGGCTTCCAATATGCAACTTGTAACAATGTAGAAACAGATTGGGTCCAATTTACTTACCCTGCCCTTCGCTAACCAGCGGCGCGTTCTATTGCCTGGATCGGGTCCGGACTGGATTTAAGAAGGTAGTTCTCCGCCGTCCACTCAGGTGGCCCGGCTGCTGCTCTGAAGTTCATCTCATCGCCCGGAATGCACCACTCGGACCATGTTAGGTAAGCGGTCAACCAAGCGACACTTTTTTTCGGGTTTTAAATGCGGCGGTTTTTTCCGAATACGTAGGGTTTCGTCGGCCACCCCCCTCATTCCTTCGCGCGCATGCCGGCGCCGATGCGCCACAATCCGATCGCGTTCGACACAATCCGGGGCAATTCAGTACAATCGGCGCAAATCGGAAATATTCGGGTAACACTTCGGGAAAACGCGATTCGGGCCCTTAGTAAAATGACCCCCAATGTGTGACATCATCTCGCGCTACTGTACCGGATGTTTGCAAAGGTTGAAGAAGGAGAAGCATGGAAGACAGAGTTATTTTTTAATACAATGGGGCCCTGTGACTGCTGATTCATATCTTATTATTAAGGGGAGGCTGTCTGCTATACTCACTACACTATGAGTAGGGTTCAAGAACTGGGTGGCAGTGCAAATTTAATATATGGGGGGCCCCCAATAAAAGTTTGCATTACTACCTATTTATGTATTGTTACGCCACTGTTAGAGCTCGTAAAAAAGGCAACAAGTTGTTTTTATCCTGTTCGACAGTTCCTCTCTTTGTTAGCAGAACTTCTACGCCATAATTTTGCATAATCTTAGATTGTATACCTTTTCCATTCTGCAAACAAGCCTAAATGAAATACAGACTTATCTGATCTAGGGTTTGACTTTTAAAAATTAAAAAAAACCACAGCTCTCTAAACTGTCTCATTTGGTACAGTGACAATGACATGTGTGATAGTAGTAGTACATGTCACATAGTTGTAGTACACAGACTGACACATGTGATATGTGATAGATGTGCAGGCTCCAGTAACCTGACACTAGAGGATGACATAATAGACTGTGACATGTCCGCCCTGCCGGCCAGTGATGGCACCTGTCAGTGTGCCTCCTGCCTCTCTATTGGCCAGCAGTGGCTGCGCATGTGGCGGGTCCCCGGGGGTAATCTTGTCACCCTATAGGAGACGCACCACAGAGAAAGAAAATTATGTGACCTAATTATTACATACCTCAGCTGCTGCAGAACCTCACAATACAGAGATGCAGTAGCAGTATGTGGGAATGATGCCAAGGTGTGTTAGGGACGTAGTCGGGTGGGCAGGGGATACACTTATGCCCGGTATCACCTTCCCCACTCTGAGTCTCCCGCTCGGTTTACCTGCAGAGCGGGGATGGGCTACAGCAAGTGCTCCTCCTCTCTTGCGTTATCTGCCCTGGAGAAGCCGCACAGTGTAGCCTGCAGCCAGAAGGAAGACGATGGTAACGACCCCCTCTCGTAGGGGAGCTCCGGAGGTGATCCAATCAGGTGTCGGGGGCGTGGCTTAGTGCCCGGATTAACCCCCTGCTCCCCGGGCGCGCTGTGCCTGACAGGCAGCTTTTGCCCTGGGAGGCAGTTTCTATTGGTTCTTTCTGATTCAGTCGGTGGATGCGAGCGGGGAGCTGCGGAGACGGAGCCGGCCATGAAGCGCTGCTAGAGGCATCCACACATCAGTGCTCGGGAGCTACGTTCCATTGGCCATCGGCGCTATCCCCACAAAGAGCCGGAGATGTTCCATCTACGCTGCCTGCTGGCTTGTCTGCAGCTCCTCTCTGTCTGCCCAGGGGGTAAGTGGGGACGGGGGAGCTGGCACCTGTGCCCTCTCATGGGTAGACACTTGTAGGGATGTCCTCCTGTGCAGGTCAGTCCGGCTGCTCTGGAGTCCAGAGGTCAAAGTTGATGACAGCACTGACATACAGTTCTGTTCTCTGTACATGATGATGTGGGGGAGCAGGTTATCTCCATGTGTGTCCTGGGGTCATCACAATGGCTCCATCTCTGATCCCTCAGCAATCCCATAGTGTACTGCGATCACCCACATAAAATGTAGGTTATACAAGACTTCAGACACAAGGAAATCTAACTCCATCCGCAGCAAGCAGTTATTTCTGATACATGCAGATCAATATCCAGTGAATATATTGCGCTTATATTACTAATGATAAGAAACGAGCAAAGCCAGGAATATGATTACCTGAATCACCTCCAATGGCCATCGATGCAATAATAAGCTTTATTTCTATAGTGTCACGATATTCTGTAGTGCTTTCCAGATCATGGGGTACATATAAAAACATAGGACATTACAAAGTAATAACATAGTCAGATGAACAATAGCAAAGATAACAAGAGCTTGCAATCTATGCTGTGTAAAGTAAAGGTACATGATATAACGCCTTATCCAGTATAGTCTCTGCCTTGGGTTAGGAGACTGTTAAACAAGAAAAGAGCATTCACAATAGATTCTGGATATTGAATGCAGTCTATTACACAATTCATTACCCACTCCAGATCTGAGCATCTCCCACAATGTCTCCTGGATACAGCATGTTTATACAATTGATTCTCTTTTGTGAGCACAGCTTGCACCCCCACACATTTCCAGGGGCTATCTCTGAGGGTCTGAGTGCAGACCCTCTTAGCTGTTATCCAATGCCAGGGTTATCACCTGTGTATGTGCCTCAATAATTGCAGAATGCCTATGAGGAATCGGGTAATGAAAGCTGCATGGAATAAACCCATTCATGGAGCATTGTTTGCTGGACAGATGGTGCCTACACAAGGCAGCCTTCATGTATTGATATTTCAATGAATCCAAGTTGACTATAGAAGCATTTCTAGATGGAAGCTGGGGGTATAATAATAATAATTAAGGCTCCCATCCTCAGATACAGCTGTTTATAAACATTGCTTTATGAGGATTAATCACATTTGCAGCAATTTCTATTCTGCGCTGATCTAATCTTCATTAGGAGCCTGCACTGCTGTTTATTTAGAGGATAATTTTAGTCCTGTGATAGGCGGTTGATGAGATTTTGTAGCATGTAGTCTAATGCTATTCTCCTCCAGTGCGTTGCTTACCGTTTCATTATTCCTTCATTGGCATAATTTACTGGCCACAGACAGTCTGGGCTCTCTCCTCCTGAGGAGCGTGTTTAGACAAAGGGCTAGAGAATGCGTGTTTTGTTACTTAACATACTCTGCCGTCACATCGAAAAGGCATAAAACCATTGATGACCTGCTATGAACTCTTCATTTATTTTTATGAAGAATCAATAGGAATAGGCTTTATATCTCAAATGACATCAAATGCTAATTGCAAATCAGTGGTCATATATTGTGGTTAGAGTGTAGTTGCTATCCTGACCCATAAGGATTCAGAGAAATCTGTGTACAGTGTATACTATACAATATTTTCATGATATGGATTAAGCTTCTTAAATTCTGTGCCAATGATAGAACATCCACAGTATTATTTAAGGTTTGCTTATTTCCAAAATTGTCTTTAACCTTTAATCTAGAACTTTGTCACGGATGCACCTGGGATCCATGTATCAGATCGCGGGCACATGTGTCCTTCTATGTTGCGCCTATGCCCCCTGGCCCGTACTCTCCTCTCCTGGCTCTGCTCCAAGTCCGAAGAGGCCGCACGCCCACTTCCGGACTAGGCCGTGCACCCCCACTGCTAGGACGCGCACCTGCTCGCCCTTATAATCCGGCACCTCCCTTCACTGCCCGCCGGATCTTCTCCTAGGATCTTCATGGTTTCCATGCCAGGCTTCCCTAAGCCGTTCCTGAGGAAGAGAAAACCATCTAGCGTTCTCATACACTCCAGCATTACAAGTGTTCCTCCGTGTTCCTGTCTCCAGCGTTACCAGTGTTCCTCCGTGTTCCTGTCTCCAGCGTTACCAGTGTTCCTCTGCATTCCTGTGTCTAGTCTTTAGTCTGCCTCCCTGCTTACTGCAGTACCTTCCAGGGTTCCTGTCAAGCAGTGTCTCCAGCGTTCCTACACTCCTCTGGTGTCTCCAGCGTCCCTACGCTACTGTTTTCTTTATCCCACCTTGGCTGCCACCACGGGCCTAGTCGCACCCGTGGAACAACCTGGTGGCACTTCGACTCCGGTTCCAGAGGTGGTCCAGAGGGTCCACAGGCTCTTCCCAAAGAGACTCTCAGACAGTTCATCCCCTCCGATCTATGAAAAACTTGCCCCCATGAAATTCCATGCTCCCTATCATTTCGCAGATGTCTGACTGCAAGAAAGATATAAGAGGAGAATACTGTATGGCATAACTGTAGGGGCATAACTAGGAGAAGCAGGGCCCCATAGCAGACTTCTGAATGGGGCCCTAACCCCCTCAGAAAATATACATATATTAGAATACTCATACATTTACACACACACTCTCCTATTTATACAATCATGTGCACATATTTATGCACTGATATATGCATTTATATACTAACATAGATCTGTCACGGAGACAAAAATTTGGCTTGGGTTACAATGATAAAGTATACAGTTCTGACTTACATACAAATTCAACTTAACAACAAACCTACTGAACCTATCTTGTACATAACCTGGGGACTGCCTGTATGCCTATTATGCTGTAAAATGTGCAGCATAAAATGTACATAATGGTGCACATGCTCCATTCTTTAGTGTGTCATATTTTATTTCAGAGCTCCCTGACATGATGGGCCCCATAGCAGCTGGTAACTTAAAACTATGGATATTGAATTTGAACCTAATTTTCACACCTTTCTTTGTTTTTGCAGCACTGATAAAAGACCCCAAAATAGTGAGAAATATATAAAGTGCAAGTAGAAAATATGGTCAAATACAAAACCTTACTCAATTATATGGAATCCCAATGCTACCCCTATACTATCTTCATCTGTCCCAAATACTTTGAATGGAGAAGCAATTTACATGCTAAATCACCAGTCCATTGAAACTCTTCATTGCAGTCATGCAGTATGAACGAACAAGGGACTCAGAACTTCTATTCTAGTGATTGATGGAGGTCTAAGTGGTAGGACCCTAGCTATTGGAAATTGCCAGCTATCCTGTATATTGGTAGTAAATCTTGATTGTAGGAGTACCCCTTTAAGTGCCAACCATCAATTGCAATTGTTCAGTAACTTACTGTTCATCATTTTTAATGTATGTGTGTTTGAAGAGGGGGGTCACTTTAAGCAATTTACACTGAATTAAGTAATTTCGAAAGTGAAAATACCCATTAAAATTACAAATAGATAATCTATTTCACTAATGTTATGGAAGCCAATTCATTCTTTTTTTAAAATGTTTTATGGTGTAGTTTAACTAAAGTGTCAAACTTCTGGCCAACAGAAAAGGGGGGATTAAAAAAAAAACTGGCTTCTCTCCGCCTTTCTGTTCCAGTGGTGCAGTCTACTACTGTGGTCCAGAAGTGTCAATAGTCATATGACTGCGGGGGCCAATCAGTGGTTGTAGTTTCCACAGGAGGGTCAGCGATGATGCTTGGTAGGGACTAGACTATTCTACCTTCAGAGACCACTTTACATTTTTTGGCCACAGTGGTCACGTGACCGCCATCACTACCATCCCAGCTGGAAATTTCAACATGGCATCAGAGGATTCTGGAAAGTTTAGAGCTGAAGAAAGGTAAGTATCCCTTTTCCATTACCCTGAACATCCAAAAAAGGGATTTTCCAGGATAATGATATGGTTGAATTTTCCAAAGGAAAAAAACTTCAGAATCAGCTAAATGGGGATCAAAAACGCAAGACCTTTGCCAGACAGCCTCTTGGCACCTAACTACAGCTAAGCCCTTATTTAAGTGTATAGAAACTCAGCAGCATTTCCTGACATTGCTTACAACAACATGTGAAGGTACTTATGGGTCAGTGTCTATGTGTTTGATAGTACCACTCTGATTTTTATGGCCGATTATGTTGGGACATTGATATCTTTTACCTAGTTTAAGATTTTGGTTGCTGCAGAATAAAGCAGGTTTCTGCTATAGCAGGCTGGCAAGTATTCATAGACAAAGTAATCTTTACTCCATTGGCCTGAAGTACACGGTGCTCTCTTTTTTTCTTCCTATCTCCCTGACAGCACTTTTAGCATCTCCTTTTCTGCTTACTGTCAGAGTTCCTAAGGGCTGTGTCCTAGGTCTTCTTCACTTTTCCCTCTACCATGGTTTGTCAGTACCATCTTTATGCTGATGATAATTATATACACCTTCACGTAACATAACTCCTTACCTGCTTAAAACACCAGTTATTGTACCTTTGCTGCCTATAACATTGTGTCCTCTCTCTATCGGAAGGTGAATCTTTCTAAAACTGAACTTCTGATGTTTTCCCCACTTACTAATCGACCTTACTCTGGCTGCTCCATTTTCGTCAGGGATATCACCATAACTCTGAGGCAGCAGGCGCTGTCTTGGGGTTGTGCTGGACACTGATTATTTGCACGCTTCTTTTCCATGCACTTCAAAGACATTTCTAGAGTGCACCCTTTCCTGACCGTGGACACCTGTAAAACCCTAATTATTGCTCTGATTCAGTTTTGTCACGGCTACCTTAACCCCTACTAATTGCTCTTTCATTTCTAAACTCTCAGCAATCCAATCTATTCTTAATACAGTAGCCAAATTCTCTTTTCAATCCATATGCTACAGAGATACCTCCAGTGTATGCCAGTCACTGCTCTGGCAGCTCATGATCTTCTGTACTCAATTCAAACTAATCTCCCTAATCCACAAAGCTCTGCACAGTGCTGCACCTACTTACCTCTCCTCTCTCCTCCAATCGCCCAGTGATCTGAAATTTTAGACTTCTTCAATTTGAACTTCTCTTTCACATCTCCAGAATTTCTTCTATTCTCCATTTACCTATGCTCTGGAATGCCATACAACAGTGATGGCGAACCTTTTAGCGGCCGAGTGCCCAAACTGAAACCCAAAACCCCCCTTATTTATCGCGAGGTTCCAACCAAAAATTAAAGCAGTAACTTATTGCTCCCTGTTCAACAACTTTCAATCATATTGGCCTCCTGAGGACAGCAACACAATAGAAAGATGGAAAAATTTCATCATTTTAGCTTCTTTCCAGTGTCCCTCTGTACACAGAGAAAATCGTGGGGCCAACAGGAGATCCTCCAAAGATAATTTGGCCCTGTATACTCATTCTCCCTCTTTCTACAGTCCAAAGTAGCAAAGTAAGTATCAAAATACGACTGCATCTTTTAAGTTGTTGGAACTGCAGGAAGATTCTTTGAGTCTTGTCTGGTGTGCTGGGGCGATGGCCCGAGTGCCCACAGAAAGGGCTCTGAGTGCCGCCTCTGGCAGCAGTGCCATACGTTCACCACCACTGCCCTACAATAAGCTATGAGACTAATAACCAACTACCAAAGTTACCAACTATCAAACCAAAGTTTCAAAGATGCCATAAAAACCCATCTTTTCAGACAGACATATCACAATCCCTAACTGCATGTAGCTGTCAATCTCTTCTCTAACCTTCACTGAATGCTCCTCCCTTAACAACTTGGCCCCTTTTGGTTTTTTCATTTCCACTTTTTGCATCCCACCTTCAAGAATCCATACAATGTATATGTTTACATGTACAGAGTTGTTTCAGGGCTTCTTTACTGTGTAACAAATATCCAGTGACTCCAGTGAGGATATTAATTTAATATTCCATGTCATGTACTGGGAAGTAATGTAATGAATAAAAAATTGGATTTACACCCTTTTCTTGTGGGCTTTGTATTTATGCCTTTCACTTTTTGTTCCAGGTGAAAGGGGGGGATATCCGTTCCAGTGATTTGAATCTTTAGGTTTTTTTTTATATATTTTTTTTAGATCCCCTAGGGTACTTTAACCCTAGGTTGTCTGATCGGTCTTACCAGATCTGTGACATTGACGTCATGAGGAGTGATGATCACAACCAAGATGGTGGCACCCATGTGTCGGCATCCTTGCCAGTCACATATAAAGGGTTAACCGATGACAGGTGTTAGAAGTGGGCAATATGCAGCAAACACCCACCAATTATGGAGAAGGCTCTGCCCGTGAGCTGTCTCAATACACTATAATTGTAAGGAACACATTGGGAACAGGTTAAACAGATTACTCTGCAAACCAACGCACCCTGGTTCTTGTAAATATCGATAGCTACTTATGACGGGCTCATCAGAATTATTTATTTCATTATTTTATCCCTTGTAAAGTATGGCTGTATGATTGCACAAACTCTGTCACCTCCTGTTTCACCCCTTTACTTTCATAGACTGTAAGCTCTTGTGAGCAGGGCTGTCATTCATATTGTTTCATCTGACAATGTTATTGCTCTGTTATGTCTTATATTGTTGTATATGTCCTGCTTGTTCTGTAAAGCATTGCACATTATGATGGCGCGAATTAAATTATTATTTGTGCCCCAACCATTTTTCTTCTTCTGCCCCTTGTGCAATGTATCAGCTCTCACATTCTCTTAATGAATAGGTGGCAAATGGGCACAAAATGGGTAGTTATTTAACAACTTTTTGTTATACCAAATATATGAAATGGAGGAAAGTCAAAAAAATATTACTAATACGATTTCCCCTTTAACCATTTTTTCTAATTGTACTTTATTCTGTGGAAATGTAATTGTTATGTGTTTTGAAAAATATTTTATTCTTATTGCCCAAGGTTACATTATTTGGCAGCTGTCTATGAGGTATATCAGAACTATGCACAGAAATCATGTTCCAATTAAATAAAATTTAAAAAAGGACAGAATGCCAACACATTTACTCTTTTAATATGTATGTAAATTTCTACATTGCTATCCACAAGCATAGATGTAATTAAATTTGCTTAATCTGCTTTAGAATTTCAAATATTTATTGCTTGGAAATGTATGTATGCATGTGTATGATAATGTCACATAGCCAATAGCTGCAAAGCATAGGCAGGGGCTGGGGATTGGCTAGTACACCCTTAAAAGGAACTCTACCATCAAAATCAAGCATGATAAACCAGGGTAACTTACTCATAGATCCAGGCACTGTGACTGTGGTAATCTTCTTATATGTGTTGTCCATGGCCTCCTTCCTTCTTAAATAAAACTTTTAAAATTATGCTAATAAACCCAAAGGGCTCTGTTACCAGAGCCCCTCCATGCTGTAGGGGGGGGGGTTAATAAAGAATGGTGCTTTAGTTGATTTTAGAAGAAGGAGATGGATACAAAAAATATAAGATTACTGCAGTCATGGTGCCTGGATCTATGAGTAAGTGTCATTGGTTTACCATACTTTTACCTAATTGACTTGGTTTCTTAAATGTTATATTCTGCAGATTGATGGAGGCTGTTTCTTATTGCAAAATAGGAGATGGTGTCTTCAATGATTTGAGGGATAAAAGTTTTACTAATCGAAGTCATAAAGTGATACAGCTAACCGATATATGGCAACTGGGAAGTCTTGTTAGAGTTAATACAATTTCCATATCATGCTTTGTATGGATGACTTTCATATTCCATCTCTCATAGCGCTTGGATCTTTCCATTAAAACAGCTGGCACTTTCTGAGCTTGTTAGATATTTATCAGTTCATGATGATCAGTTATTAGTCCTGGTGAATATTGTTCTCCTATGACCTAATGATCTTTGGTTTACTTATATTACTCATATACTTATTATACTACTTTATATTTTGCATGTTTCTGCTTATTAGATTGTTATAGCTGAAAAATAATGATGAAATAATAATGATAATGATGAAAAGAAATGATTCTTACACAGTGGATCAGGAAATGAATATTATCATTCATCAGTATTCGTGAGACATTCACATAAAGTTGTTATAAACCCCCACATATAATGTGACTGCACATCTTCTTAATTTATTATATTCATGGAACCATTACTAAAGGGGTGTTCAGATTTTTAAATGTTCTTTTAAGTGAACCTGGCTAATTGATAGTCACAGGAAGAACCATGACAGGTATAAGGATTGGCTGTCACAGTCAGGATTTGCTGCAAAGGATTGGCTGTCACAGTCAGGTGTCAAAATGATGAAATATTTGGTTATTAGAATATACAGGCAGTCCCCGGGTTACGTACAAGATTCTGTAGGTTTGTTCTTAAGCTGAATTTGTATGTAAGTTGGAACTGTATATTTTATAATTGTAACCCCAGACAAACTGTTTTTGGTCTCTGTGACAATCGGATTTTAAACATGTTTAGTTGTCAAAAGAACCAGGATTAATAATAAAGCTTAATTGCAGACAAATTTAATAACTGGTATAGCTGTTTATTGTAGCCAAGGGTTAATTGGATGAGAATGGTGAGGGATGTGAAAGGAAACTAATACATAATGTATTTTTATGTTAAAGAGTTCTGATCATCCATAATATGTATGAGGATATTACACCCCATTTAAATAGCTCTAGGAGAGGCAGACCTGGATACAGGCTAAAGCGGAATAGTATTGGCTAAGTTTCCTGGTTTTCCAATTACATATGGATGAACTTCCAATACATTTACAGAACCTCATTAGAATGGAAGAATGTACAACTTAGCAAAGAAAATTATAAGTAAATGGGAGTAAACTGCTACTAAAGTAGTAAACAACTAGTTAAGTAGAAGACATTTTAGATGTGTTTAAGAGAATCTATCATTCCTTACCACCTCAAAGCAACAGAACTGTCTTTTAGGGCTAAGAATATATATTTTGCAGGCATCCTTGCCCACACCTTCTCTGAAGCTTCCTCTTCCAAAGATATCACTCTCTGGTTAAAGATGTTTCTCCCCAGAGCCTGCGTCTTTCCATTGCGCCTGCGCATGTCAGCCTCCACTACACCCAGAAGCAGCGTCAGATGCGATGGGTATAGTGCAGCTTGGCCCTGTACAGTTGCTCTTGAAAGATGCATCAGTGAGGAGCTTACTTCCCGCATGTGAGAGATTTTGGAAGACTAGAGTTATGTCTCTGAGGGTGGAAACGTTGGAGAATGTGGTGGGCTAGTAGAAGTGCAGCCGTAGGAAGTTGTAGGTAATGTGGTGGAGCTAGAACCTAGAGGAGTGCAGGGATGGAGAAGTCTGATCATGGATAGCAAAGTATTCTAAGACCCACAAGACTCTGCTGTTGCTTTGGTGGAAAGGCATGTCAGATTCCCTTTCAATAGCCCTTTATTTCATAAAAATAAACCTTTCTATTCCTCATAGCAACCAATGAGAAAGGAAAGGATAGTTTGCTACAAGGATAAACTTCTGCGAAGTTCATTTTTGTGCTTCTTATCTCCATTGTTGAGCCATTTAAAAGAGCGAACAACAAAAAATGATGGAACTCCTGACAATTAAAATTTGATAAGAAGAGTCCAAGAAATCTTACAATGGTGTCTAGTAGCCATCAGATACCTAGCCATATAATAGATCTCATTATTACATTTTATTTAAAGGAAATTACCACATGGATGCAGTGCTTCTATACCAAGTACCACCTACATGCTGGTGTGTGCCTCCTGAAAAAAGAAGGGGGTTCTTTTTTTTGCTAATTATATCTTAGTTTTTGAGAAAAAAAAAGGATTTTAAGATTAAGTAAATAAGCCTCAGGGGCTCCTGGCTATGCCACAGAACTCCTTTTGGCTCTGTCGTCTGGTTAGTATTCATGTCTCCATTCGGCATAGTAGGAGGCAAGTAGAAATTAAAAATGGAGACGTGAATAATTAGCAGATGATGGACCCAGAAGGGGCTCTGTGCCCTGAGGCTCATTTGCATAATATTAAAATACATTTTCCTCAAAAACTAAGCTAAAGCTAAGCGAAGCAAAAAGAGCAGACCCTGCTTCAGGAGGAACAGAGAGTTTGTATATATTTTGTTTACAACAACTGTCTGGATTAAAATAAGTTTTTCCAAATGTCCTCTGCTCTAGAAAAGTTTATGGTAAACTTTAAGCTGTAGCTTTAAAGCTCCTCTGTTATTAGATGTAGCTGCCGTTTGGATAGCTGATAAAAAAATGTAAATCTAGTGGTCTAGGCCTCATTCATTTAAACCATTTAAAAGTAAAATTGTGTTTCCTAAAGCAGTAGATGAGAGCACTGTTTTTTTTCCTTAAGCTTAGAAATAAAAGCTGATCTCTAATTGTTTACTAAACACAACAAGGGAATTTTTTTTTATTTTACAGCTATGATAAATACTGTATGACTTTGTGAAAGAGTGAGGTGTACCTGTGAAAAGTCAACATTGTTCAAAAATATTATGGGTACCAGAATATAGTGACACAAACACAAATAATTTATTCAACAGAAAACGTATTGTTCATTACCATAATCCAACTAAAGCACAAAATGAAGAAAATGTACTACAGCCCTTGCTCTAGCAGGTTAGAGCTAGTACTTCAAATAAAAGAAAGAACATATTACGGTACTTGGGGAGTGCCGCTTTTTCTATCTACCCTGGAAAGTTTGAATAACTCTCGCTTTATGCAAGCTGAGCACCACTGAACTTGGCACCCACTGCCTTTCTCTTTTAAAGGGTCAGAAATAGGGTGGGAACAGACAGTTCTCTCACTTTCCTATTTTATGTGCAAGTGTTGGATAACTGAAGGATGATTGTTTAGTTGATAGCTATGTAATATGCCTCAACGGAACCAGATCATGATAACATCCAATTTATCAAGTTCACAACAACCTCAACAATCCCTATTATTAGAAATCTGAAATTAAAAAAACTATAAAATTATCCTAACATGAGATTTTTGATTTCTAATGATTTACAGGCAGTCCCTGAGTTATGTACAAGATAGGTTCTGTAGGTTTGTTCTTAAGTTGAATTTGTATGTCGGAACTGCATATTTTATACCCCTGTCAAAACATTTTTTGGTCTCTGTGTCTATAGTATTTAAAAAATGTTGGGTTGTCATAAGAAGCAAGATTAACAATAAAGCTTCATTACAGACACCTTTGATAACTGTTATAGCTGTTATATACTAAAGTACAGTAAGTTACCAACATCCAGTGGTCCGTTTGTAACTAGGGGTTGTCTGTAAGTCGGGTGTTCTTTATTCTGATAAATGGAATATTTTTGAACTTTTAATGAAATTTTAAAGATCTTCAAATCTTAGCACACAGTGATTCAAGACTTAATAATCCATGCTCCACTGGACTGTGATTCTTCATGTACAGTATTTTTCGGACAATAAGGCACATTGGATTATAAGGCGCACCATCAATAAATACTTGCTAAAATGTCTAGGTTCATATAAAAGACGCACCGGATTATAAGGCGCACCTGATTATAAGAATGAATGACCAGCAGGTGGCAGACCTGTGCACAGTTCGAGGCAGCTGTTGTCTGTGGGTATGGTTCATATACAAGGCGCACTGGACTATAAGACGCACCTTTGATTTCTGAGAAAATCAAAGGATTTTTTGTGTGCCTTATAGTCCGAAAAATACGGTAAATGCTTTTGTGCAGACATATTCAAGAAAATTGGTCTGTGCAGGACATAATAAAAAAAAATTAAAGCACCTTAAATTATATAACTACAATCTCAGATTGAGATAACACACAACATATTCTACAGTTCCGTTATTTTTTACCACATTTCCTGGAGTGACTACGTCTTTTCTAAACTGTTCTCACATTATCATAGTGATTTTTGAGTCTATGGAGGTGATGTATCATTGTTTTTTTTTGGTGTGGCGTTGTGTTGATACGCTTTTGGTGCAAATGCTGTTTTGCGACTTTCCATTGTGCCAAATCAACATAGGACAAAGCACAATCACTTTAACATTGTAAATCACCAAATTCATTAAACTTGCATAGAGCCACACATTAATACATCTCAAATACACTCTAAAGGCAAAGAACTATCTTAATTGTATAAGAAGGATGCTGCACGTTTGTGTTTTACGTAGTTGACCTGGATGTTCCATAAAACAGATAAGGACTCTGGTGGGTTTCTTGCTGTTAGAATGTTGTTTCCCTGTATATAATAGTCTAATATACTTGTATGTAGTATCATGATAAGAAGGCTTGACCCTATTCAGTAAGAAGATAATCCCATTCCAAGGTATCTGATCATAAGGTCCATTTATTGCTATTATGGTCTCTATATAACATAAGGCCATATTCTGCATTGTATGGTTTCACTGGCATAAATAAGTAATGTACTATTAAAAGGTAGTGTACATGCAATGATTAAAGGTTTTCACTCCTCATATTATTTTATCTGCTGATAGTGGATACTTGGGATGCTGGTGCTTTCATTGTGAGGGAAGGTTTCCAGGGAGGTCACAAACAATGACATGATGAATGCTGCTCTCAACTCTTGTTCTTTGTTCTTCTCACACTACTCTGTGCCCTTTCAGTGCAAGGCCTTTTTGATAAATATGTTGCATTATTCTTTTCTTTGCAATCACTTGGATCAGATGTATGCTGGAATGAAATGTGTTGACTTGGTGCCAGTTGTATGGTTCGCTATATACAACCCATCACAATGCCCCCTGCTTGTTGTATGTGCAAGGTTTACTATGGCTGCATTCCTCTCAATCATTCTATGAACCAGATTCAATACATTGGGTTATACTACATCCCAAAATACATTTTAATTCTTAATTCATTAATATGGTAATAGGTTAACAGATTGATGTAAAGTCTGTATGACTTGATGAAAGCCACGTGTGAATGTATTGATGGGACATTTATGGTAATGTAGCTTTCAGGTCAAAACTTCATGAAAGTAACAATGGAACTAAAATAATCAACAAATAATAGAAAACTGTAATGCAGCTAAGATATGCATTCAGAAACAATGGCACTTGCATCATTTGTAACATGAAACTGTATTATTACAAGAAAAACAAATCAAATAGGATCTACCAAAAAGCCTGTAAGTCATAAGGTAATAGCCCACATTGTGCAGTTTGCCTGTATAGTGTACAGAATCTACCACTGCTTTGGCAGGAGTGCACCACTTTTTTTTGGTGTACCTTTAACATGGGGCGTGCAACACGCTTCTATCGGACTCTGCATGATAAATATGGCACACGACTGAGCAAAGCACATGAACGCCCCTTTTCAGCGCAGTATAGTGCAGCTGCGACACTATTGACACTTCTTATACATGTGCAAACAGTTTGCTCTAAAAAAAAAAAGTGTAACAATTGACGCAGGGGCTTTAATAAATCTTGGCCAATAAGTGTTGATCATATCATGCTAACATAAGTGGCCTAATCTAAATAAAAATTACTTTATTTATTGATGAATGGCACTACTGGGATTTGTTCTAAGTTATATTGGTCTTGAAATTCTATGATGAGATACAGAGCATCAAGTCCCCTTATTTCTGTAAATTTGAAATAAGCAGCTCATGTATATTAATTTGTTACTAACATAAGTTGATATTGTGTAAGTCTGCGTTGACTTAAAGGGGTATTCCCATCTGGGCATTTACATTTAATTAAATTCATTTGCCATATGTAAAAATTTCTTCAATTGGATGTTATTAAAAAAAATGTTCCTGTGTGAAGATAATTTCTCATAAATGTAGTTATTCTGTCCCTTAGAAACGAGATAGCTTCCTCGGATACGACCACGTCATACTCTGGCAGCGGTGGCCAGACTTGCACTATAAGGTCCTGCCAAACCACCAGGATTCAGCGATCATTACCACAGGACGGCTGTAGGACATGCAGTAACTCCCGGACATTTTATATACAATAACCTTTTGTTTCTTTGTGTACTCAATCTATCAGACGTGGCCATATCCGAGGAAGCCATCTCGTTTCTAAGGGACAACATGGTTATATTTATGAGAAATTATCTACACACAGGAACATTTTTTTTTTTAATAACATCCAATTGAAGAAATGTTTATATATGGCAGATTAATGAAACTGAATGTAAGTGCCCAGATGAGAATACCCCTTTAACTACTGTGAAATAATATATTGTCAGTAATCCATATCACATTTATAGCTTCCATTACCTTTTTATCATTTGCGATTTATTTCCATTTTGCCATCTGCCTGGACTGTTTTCACATATTACAATACAATTACAATATACAATACATTTGTGGTTAGAATAGCTCTACTATATTTCTAAACGTGTGAGTAGAATATAAATAGAAAGATAAAGCACATCTTTTAACAGGCTTTGCTCCATTGATTTCATGACAAGTGGACTTTTTTCTACCCCACATTTTTACCACACAAGCGATTAGTGCCAAGGTTTCCGCAGCCGGTATGCTAGTTAGTTTCTTTACTGTCATGTGGGCAGTGCAAGACTTTCTGCTGTTACAACTGCATCGCAATCAGTTTTAAGGTGATTTTAGGTGCAGTTTTGTTAATTTAACAGATGAAAGACATTAATTGAACGGGACAATTAGATTTTGAAAGGAAAGGGGAAACAACAAATGTCTTTCACCTGTTAAATTAACAAAACTACACCTAAATAACCAGCCTGAGGTGATTCATGTTTAAAGGCTGGTAGCTGAGCATGACTTTGGACACCCCAACTTGAACAATTGTTTTGGTATTATATTGAAGAGAACATCTTTCAAATCAAATCGGACATGGTTAGGAATGCCAGCTTCACATAAAGATCCAATTCCTGCATATGTCTTAATCTGCCCATGTCTCTGGTTCTGTAGAGAACCAAAAGCCTGATGTAATTTGAAATATTATTAAATGTGATACCAAAAGCATGGATACTAAAGACCTCAAAGATATGAAGTGATGCGACACTTACGACTCAGCTAAGCTCATTTGCCTATGATGGTGGAGGTAATTTTTTATTATAGGTAAATTGAAAAGAATTTATCCTAAACCATTCTAGAAAAGATATTTCTCAACCTACCTAAAGGCACTGCATGTCTTGTGTTGTAAAATCTAGTGCATATTTAGTGGCAGAGCAAACTGAAATTATTGCTCAGGAATTGGTGAGACATTAACTACACTGGAATCAGTAGAGTGATGCATATGATGTTAACTGTAAGAAATTCACTTTATAGATAAATGATGACTTTTTATATCATGTATGAAAACATCATTGAGGGGGCGTTAAATATGAATTTATTTGTAGTGCAAAAATCTTTCACTAAAAGGCACACACATACAGGCAATCTCTGCGGCATTCACAGCATCTCAGGGTAAACAAGCACATGGGTTCCCCATTATTATGTTATAGGTAAGTGACAGTGTTATCAATAGTTGTACCATAGTAATTCTTGTTTTTTCCTCCCCACTGCTTATATAGGACATCTGCATGTCACACATTGCTGTAGCAATGCACCCTCTTTATGCAATATATTGGTGTACCTTTTACAGAACATTAGGTAAAAAGGGGGACCATTTATGGACCACAGCAGTAGAACATTTTGTATGTGCTGCAGTGTTCAGTCAGTAGCATAAGAAGATGATTCAATGTAAGAGACACACAGTAGGACAGATGTATAGATCAAAGTGAGATTGAATTCTACTACTGAAAAACAGAAGGCAGGAGTAGGCCCGGAGGAGGCAGCGGGAGGGGTAGAAGTGCTGCGGGGGGCGTGATGCCACAGCCGAGAGGTAGTGATGCTTTGTAGAGGTTAAATTAGGTGGGAGATTTCCTTTAAGATGCTGATTGTAAAACCTGGTGGATTAGGTACTGAAATTTGCTTAGGTTTGCAGGACACTCCTAGTCAGAAATAGAATATCATTGTATAAATGAGATGTGTTATAAAGGGTGTATTTACAGCATCACTGCCTCCTGGATGGGTGTTGTATATCATTAGAACAGAGATGTAATCTTTTAATATGGAACATTTACACTTGCATTCATGAGGAGAGCACTTGAGGCGTGTGGTGGAACAGAATAACAAGGATGTTCTAACTCCTAGGTGTGACTCATACAATAAATGCAGGTAGTAATCCCCTTCAGTTATTGGAGATAGTCTAGGCTAAACTCCACATTACTCATTTAAAGTGAAGCTCCACCTGATAGTGTGCAGAAATAGATGTTCCCAATGTTATTAAAGATGACTCCCTTTAGCCCAGGGAAAGCTCCAAAAATACCTGTAAAATCTAAGTTCTTCACACTCACCACAGCCCTGAGGGTTTACTGACTTTTCTTATACTGTTAAAAAATCTAATTACAGTATATTGTTCTTGGCGCAATAAAATTATATTGAGGCTCACTAGTTCGGAAATATCCCCTAATTCTCCCTTACTTCGACAAAAGGTGATCCTTCACCATTTCCACCAACTCTAACTCTTTGCATCCTTTTATAGGTGGTCTTCTGATTCTGAAACAGTTGATCATCTTATAGTAATTTCAACCCAATATATTTCATAGGCTATCTACTGTCTGGACTATCCTGGAGCAGACAGCCTGAAACCTTGGAAATAAAACTTGTAATCCATCTCGTAGGAAGCTTTAGTTATTCTTTATTGGCGCAGAATACAATACATCTAAGGTTGCAATTTAGTCCAACATGTCAACACGTTTCAGACAGGTATACTGTCCTTTATCATGACTGGCTCCTACCTTCTTATAGAAAATAGGGTAAATAAGATATTGGATCCCAAAAGTAACCAAGCCTATTGCTTGGTGGGTGCCAAAACTCTATTTTAAGAGTGCTGACCTAGTGGACAAGCCCTTTCCTTAATATATTTATTACCGAACCTTCAAAGGTGTTTCTTTGTTTAGTATTGTACATATGAGCCTGTTGTCACTTGTTGCCTGATACGAATGGTATGTGGCTCTCCAGTGTGCATTCACATCTTTGCTATGTGCACAGAAGGAACTATTACAATTTTTGTTCATTGTTGTCTTGACTACTGTACAGATAATGAATGTAGACTGTTAAAAAAAATAGGTTGTCTTTATTTCAATGTATTATTCTCTAAATAGATGATAAAGGGAAAACCAAGAATAAAAGATCAAATAAAACAAAGTAAAATCTCTCCTGATGAAATGGCAGCTCTTACACAGCATCTGATTCATGGGAGACAGCTTTACTGTGTTCAAGGTCAGGAGAACATTAGGTTAGACTGTCTTTGTATTAAAGGGAAATCAGTTAATCTGGGGCTGTTTTAAGGAAGTCTCAACTAATGCTCTGTTCTTGCTCCAGTACAAAGCCTTAAAGAGAAATGAATACACATTGAGAAAATGATTATCTTTTCTATTATAAAGTCCCATTTTCCAGTCTTGCATGGGGCCCTTCTCTAAAGAATAGATGAATAAGCTTTTGGGTAGATTTTGCAAAGGCATACACTGTATAAAATGTAGAATAAGAAGAAGGAATAAACAGTCCTTACAGATAAATGTCTTGCTGGGACCACCTGCTGAGTTTTAATTTTGTATGGCTTAATGCAGGGCAAGGCATAAGCAGATTGTAATTATGTCGGAAACTGTGAAAATCCACGAAAGTTGATCTACATTTCTACACCAACCAAAATGCATAATTTCCTTGTGTTGAACATCTTCATCCATGGTTGGATGGATTCTATTCAATGTATGAAATTATTTCCTTAAACTTAATATTATCCTACTCCCTCCTGCACTTGACTTCAGGGGCGTTTCTTGATATCACATTAGACAATAGTAAAGACAGCCCAGCCAATCACTGGTTGAGGTGGGTCCCCAATCCAAGCAGTGATTGGCTGAGTGACCCTATTCTAGTGGTGTCAGAAGACACCCACAAATGAAAGTGCAGTGGTCCCTGGAGCAACAGCAGGGGAACAGCGGGAGAGCAGGGATGATAACTAATTATTTTTCTTGCCCCCTTTAGACTTCTTTAGGTATGATTTAAACAACCACTTTAAATAAAAATATAAATGATGATGAAAAATATAAAGAGGGACTTCTGAGACTGGGAGGAGACTGGGAGGAGAATTTAAATATTATCCATTATTGAATGAATGAAAAATGATCATTTCTAGATAAAACTTGAAGAGGTTTGCTCACCCTACATTTGGTGACAGCTACAAGACCAAACATTAGTGGTCCAACTGCTGCTTTGACAACAATCAGGCCCCTTTGGTGGAAGCAGGATGTACCGTGCTGTTTTGGTCACCACTAATGTTTAATATGGAGTGAGCTAACCCATGTAAAGATGCCTCTACTCTTACTAGTCTGTATTAGATGCGTGTGTTTCTCATGAAATAATAAATCTAGTGCATTTTTGTTTAGAATACTAAGTTCTTAGAGGCATATTCCTTTGACAAGGGGAATGGAAACAACCAGTTATTAAATTTATTATTGATTTTACAAGTAATTACAGAAGAATAACAGAACACAATGTACCTTAGTCATATTTACACAATAAAGATAATTTTAACCCCCTTACTTTGCAATTTTAGTCAGTTTTATTGCTATTTTAGCTCCTATCACTTGGTTTTATTGCTATTAAGGTCAGTGTAAGATTGTGGGACTCTCTAAGCAGAAAATTAATAATCTCTCTAGTGCTATGTGCTGACAATGTTGTTAGATTATCAGGGTACAGGTTTATATACACTTTCATTTACCTTCTGAACAATCAATAGTATCTGACATGTGGAAAGACCGATCAGAGATGATGAGATGCCTATTACACATGACATTCTCCCCTCTGCTTTAACAGCCATTGCATACTGTCAGATCTGGTATATACCTCCCTCACTCTGCCCTGGATAGAGAACTTATCTGCCTGTAGCTTGTATTTTACACTCCAAGAAACTTAAATTTATTTGTGGGAATACCCCTTTAAGGCTTATTAGCATAATTTTAAAAGTTGATTTTAGAAGGAAGGAGGCTTTGGATAACATATATAAGAAGATTACCACGGTCTCTGTACCTGGATGTATTGGCAAGTGTCCCTTGTTTATTATGCTGGATTTTGATGGTAGATTTCCTTTAATATGTTGTACCAAGTACAACTTGTATCAGACAAATAAATAAAACTCTGTGTTACACTTGGTAAATACCTTGCCACAAGAGATTTTAGATATACCTAAATTAGTTAAAAGGAACCTGTCAGGCACATCTAGTCCAACCAAAGGTCCTACCTCATTTGCTGTAGTGAGTTGCTCTGCATGATGATATTGAAATGAGTCAGTGACTCCTGTGAATTATAAAATAACCACCCCCACACACACTTTTCATTGTAATTGTGTGAATCGGGTGCTCCGGAGGTGAGTCAGGCTGCAACACCTCCTTTTTCCACTGTCCAATTGTACACATGCTCCCTGGACACAGAGGCGGAAACAATCGCCTATAATGGGAATGGAGGAGGGATGGTAGGGGTGGAATAAAATATTGCTAAAACCATTACAGTAAATCCCCTACTATTCCAGAGCCATTGCTCTGGTGCTCCCTACTGGACTGTGCTTTAAACAAAGTGTCATTGGAGCACCAGAGCTGCAGTGCGGGAATGGTGGGATATTCAATTGGTTCAATTCATGCCATTCCCAATATACTGTAAGAAAAAAGCAATTATTTAAGAATACAGAGTATTAGTTTCTGTATATTCACTTCCTTTCCTTCTATACCAAGAGAACTGTTGTGGAAAAATATGTGTATAATGGATGTTTGAGTGAAATTTGAGGCTTTTTCTATTAATAATTTCCATCACTTCCCTGGTAACTACACCGCCAGCCTCTCGAACATATTTTCCAACACAGTGCCTAGGCAACCCAGATGGAATTCTTCTACATTGTGCCCTGCAACTTTTTTATTGGTTTTTAAGCAGAGGGTAGTAAATCAGACAAGTTGTTCTCTCTAAGGAATAAGGGCCCATTTGTTTTTTTGAGAGAAAGGATGACAGAGAGCGTGTTTTAAAGGGTACTGCATTCTGTCATAGATTTCATTATAGTTATTTCACATCTAAAATAGTGTGGGGAGACTAAGGTTTTTCCAAAATAAGAGATGGGGGATTATTGCTTGTCTTAATGTCTGGTTAACCATCCATGTATATGTCACATGTATGTGTATATACTGTATATTTATGCATCTGGAAGTGCTCTTTGTGAATTAGTGAATGAATTACGGTAAGCTGAAGGTTAGGCAGTATATCTTTATGCTGTCTCCTCAATCCAACTACTATTGTTTGTCTGATTAAACAGGCAGCAGCTTAGTCAAGGACAATCCTCAAGATTCTTTCATTTGAAAGAAATGGGAAATGAACTCCAGTAGGAAATGACTGAAATGTGACCTGTATCATTGTCATTCATTGCTAAAGAAAGTGAAATAATACAATTAGTAATAACAGTACTAATAGTAATTTTATGTTTGAAAATCAATGTATTGATCATTAGGCGGATCTCTAGACATGTCTGTTGTAGTAAACAATTGGCCAAAAAATTACAATTTTTAATCGAACTGTGTGATGTTCACTTCCTACTTTATTCCTACTGAAAATCAGTGAATACATTGCCCATTAAAAGTTGTTTGGATCCTTTAATCTTGCATAATATCCAGTTGGGGGAGGGGGGGTGCAGGGTGACTATCAAAAAACAGCATTGTCATTGGATTGTCATTTTATGGTCAATACAAGTGTTTACTGAAATAAGGACTTTTCACAACAAACACAACCCCAACTCTTTGCATTGTTTAAGGCACTAACATTTTTCCAGAAGGGTAATAGTACTCCACTCAACATTTTTGAGGAGTATTTTTAGCCGAGGAGGAGTATTACATTTTCATTAATACAAATATATAACTCCTAGGTGTATATATAGTGTTAATAGATGTCTATTTATACAAGAATATAGTTACAGCCCCTGTTTTCTACGCCTAAATAGCCAGTTGAGACCATTATAGTGACACATGTATTCAACATGTGGTGCACATTCTTTTTAGGGTGTGTTCACACGTGGAGTTATAACATGCGTTTTAGGGGATTTGCCTAATTACATTGCTGTCAACATTGTGTTTAAAAAACACATGCGTCAACGCAATTTTAACTCGTGCATTTTGTAAATGAAATGTTAATAGTAAAGAGATAACTCGGCACTCGTCATGCTTAATTCATGTTTTATTTCATCACAAACAATCAGTGTCGGTGTATGGCATCTGGAGTCTTTTGCGGAGCTCAGAGAACAAACCCTGCCCCAAGCCTCCTCCCCACCTGTCGCCCGGCTTCTCTATCCCTCACCTGTCTTTTGGCGCCAGGCACAGTGCAAACAATCAGCCAGAAGTCCATCCCAATTCTTATTCCAGCTACTCAGTGCTGTGATCCTGCAAACAATATTTTCCTCTTTTGCAGGATCGCATTGAGCGCCGCCATTGCTCTGAGCTGGAAGTGCACATTCAAACAGGAAAATCACCATGCGTATTTATACTTTTTCAGGCAGTAAAGCAGCTTTTACAAGCATCATAGATGCTTGTAGAGGCATAATTGCGACCTCCGTCCTACAGTATATTGTTCATTTTACCTCGACTGTTCCTGAGCAAACATTGTTTTTTCATCATTCCTTAGGAAATCCTACCAGCCTCCCAATTAGGATATCTTCCTCTGTATTCCTGGGCTCCAGTATTGGGTAAGAGCCTGGGTACACCAGAAGATCCACTGGTACTCAGGTGGGCCAGTCCAACACTGGATATATCTCTATAATGTAATGATGGCACTGTCTGGCATCATTTCATTTGTTTAAGTGTAATGTTGCCAATCACAAGGTCATTACATTTCCCTAGATTTACATTTCATCCTTGTGTGATTAATGACTTTGGCAGTGGTTGCATTAAAAATTCCGGTAACTTATTTTGAAGTATGCAAGATACCTGAATTGTTTGTTTTCTAATTCTTGATTTTTCTACCAGATATAAACTTATTTCTAAGCCTACTAGATGCAAACTCTACATTGACTGGACCTGCATGTCCTTAAAGGAAACCTACCATGAGGATTCTACTATCAGAAGTAGATTTGATGGTAGATTCCTCCTGCCTGCCTCTGCCCTAATCTGTAATTTAAAAGTCCTTTTTAACTGGTTAAAAACTTTATTCTAGTAATATGTAAATTAATTTCAGAGGCTACTAAGGCGTGTACCAGCCTGACCAGGCACTAGGAGCTAAGGCTACCCCATGCCCAAGTAGCCTCTGCAGTTAATATACAGTAGTAAAATAAAGTTTTTTAGCAAGTAAGGTTAGGTTCCAGGATTGTTAAATTACAGATTAGGGCATAGGCAGGCTCTACTTCAGATCTACTTCTGATTGTCGATTCCTCATGGTAGGTTTCCTTTAATGTTTGCAAATTTTGCATATGTATAGTGTTTTATCTTTCCTTCATAATAAAGAATGATACAAAATAACTTATTTTTATAGTTGTTTGAAGATGTATAATCATAAGTTTATGTATAAAAATTCAACCTCTTCATGTGACCTGACATTATTTCCAGACATTCCCTGCATTATTCAGGTCAGAAAAGAGAAAAATCAAGCCTGTTGTGATCTGGAGCTGAATTCCAGGGAGGTAGTGCTGCTAAACAAGCCTGTAAGCGAGCCAAGTTTGGGCTTGTTTTTCTGTCACTATTTTCCCAACTGAGGTCTGATATATAGAAATGTCAATGTTAAAGCACATACATAACAAGATTTTTAGAGAAAAGACACAAGACATTATTAGGTCTTGTGAGTAAAGCCACATTGATTACACAGTTACAAATCTCCTTTTTTCAATGCTGTGATAATTACCTTTGTGAGATTCCCAATGCTGAAGCTTTGTGTGCTTTGTATGTAGATCAGCAGGTCACTGAATATTTCAGAGCACTGTTATTACTAGTCACATAGCACATAAAGGTAGAAAGAAGCTATTCCCTATGAAATCAAAGAGGCTTTCACTCCAGGTTCTAGTGTACCATTTATAGACAAGAATAAATTAGTATCTGATGTTGATAGGCTTGTTATATTAAATGTATAGCACAGATCAGTGCTACATCTTGATCCATATTGTCCTAACTGAAAAGGTCTAATTGTCAGTGACCCCTCTAACAACAACTCCTATAAAACTTTTCACATATAATTAATAAAATAATGATGAGTGCGCATGTGCATATGTTTGCCTATTGCGTAAGTATGAACGCATATTTAATTGATCTGCAGCACGAAAACTGCAAATTTGTAGCCCACATGGATTTGTACCTTTGACCTGTTGACTCCCAATACCGTGGGCTTGGTCTGTAGTTGTCTTTACAGTATCCTCCCTTGTATAATTGTAGGTTGAAGTTTTTAAAACAAAGCCTTAGAAATGGGAATTAGAAAAATATAGAGGCTTAGTAACATGCAGCCTTAAAAAGTAACTAAACTAATGACTTAAAGGGAACCTATCACCGGGAATGTCATTTGTAGCGGGTGACAGGTTCATATAGCCTTTGCTATGCTGATCTTAAAAATGCCTTTTAGACACACTTCTGACCGGGTGTCAGGCAATGTGAAAGTTTTATAGTAGTGGCAGTACTCTGACTGCTGACATAAGCAATTTTTAAATCAGCTTATTGGAACCTGACCAATAGAGTTTTAATGTATTGCCAATAAAGTCCCAGCGTTTGCAGTTTGGCTGGTCCATTCAACTGTCTTTCATTGGATTGCTATAACTTCGCATTAAGGGGGACTCATGTCTTACCGGACCTGGGTCTTGAGGTGAGCTGGAACTTATCTCTGTCTTATTGGAACCTGACACCGGCCAAAAATTACATTCCTGATGACAGGTTCACTGTTTACAGACAGTCCCTGGATAGTCTAATAACCTCAAAGAGCTCTATCATCAAGGCAAATATGCTCTTGATATGGAAAGATTTAATCATTAGCCTCCTCTCTATTCCATAAGGGATCTCAGATACAGTGCTCACTGCAGGACAAAGAAGGAAAAGAGAAGCTGCTTCACTTAAGTGTATTACAAAGTTTACCTTTATTACCTGAAGTATTAATTTCTGTAATTCGTAAAACTAGCTTTAAAAGTTTAGTTATTCTTTAAGCTTCCTGCAAATATCACAGTGTATAGTATCACTTAGTATAAACAAGACAATCTAGTGACTCTGTCTGAATCCTAGATTCTGAACCAAACGATCTTGAAAAATCTCTCAGTGATCAGGTCTTAATATTTTCTTCTATGACCTGTCTAGGTAGTGATATGACCAAAAATAGGGTTAGTAAAATGGTAGGGGTAGTAAAATGGGTTAAAAATTATGTTTATTGTAAACATATTAAAATTTGAGAGCTTTCTTTCATGGGAAAACCCCTTTAAGTAAGAAGAAGAGAGGGAAGAAAAACACAACCATTGAGATTATTTAAATATACTGGGGTAAAAATGGTAACTTATTCTAAATAGTCATCCTTGTCCTTCGTTTTGCACACCCCTAATATGGCAGAGAACATTTTGCCCTGCTATTAACTGAATCACAGTAGACAAGATTAGTGTTTAATATGTAAAAAATAAAGCATTTTAGCACGTTCTCAGAGCATAAAAGATGTAAAGTATATTAGTATACAAAGATGTTTGCCTTTATTCACTCATACAGGTCTAACATGCATCTGTTTGTATGACATAAAAGCTGTATCTAGTGATTTATAGCCTGATATTTTGAGCAGAGATTAGTGGGCATTAGTCAAGAAGAGATGAGAATATACTTAACACTGGAATTATTTCCCTTCCAATAGCATGAAGCAGTCTGTAAACAGTGGACATTTCCCTAAGCCGTACATATTTAGGGAGACACTGTCTCAGGAACAGTTAATAAATTATAATGCTGGTACTATTATATTTACTGACTCATGGATGAAACCCTGACCCTTATCAATATATGATATCATCTGATCCCATGCACACAATTTTATAAAGCATCTCTGCAAATAGTCTTGATTGAAAATATCCTACCACTTTCTGGGTGTAGCTCTGATGCAGACGATGGGGAATATTTACCATACGAGCCCCGGCGTATGATACCACCGCGGCTGCATTTTTGTATTGCAATACAACAAGAGGCTTAGTAACGCCCCATGCCGTCCCGCTCCCGGCCGGCCGCTCCCTCTGCTTGGCCGGCCACGTACCCTTCACGCCCCACTGTTATGAAGGTGGTGTATTCGGGCAAATAATCGCAAGTGTTAGGAATAAGCTAGCATTTGCGATTATTTCAGGACCTCTACACCATTGACGTGGCACAGAGGCTATAATACATATACCTCTAATACATATACCCCTAAATGTACAGTTCTTCTTTATTGATGCAGAGATTAAATATTCATACACCATGTGTCAAAATAACAGCCACAAGTGCAATAGACTAACACATTTTGACCAAAGGTCTAACAGGTTTACCAGGTTAAATACAAGGTCCTAGTAGTGTCATCCATAGAGTACTTACCCTGGTAAAGCCCTGTGACTTCCTGTGACATTCCATATCCTGCCAGCTTCCAGTGAATGGAAAGGGCTCCTCCGTTATGACCACTACTCTAGCACTCACCTGACCCACCAGACCTGGCAGCTTTACAGAAACCAGGATACTGTATACTCATCCTGTTAAAGTTTAGTGATAGTGGCCAACCGCTTTGAGTACTGGGGAATATGATGACACTATATAAATAAAGATTTAATATTTTTGGTCTTATCTACTCATTTCTTCTTCTCAGGACTTGTAGCATTGATCGATTCAAGACAAAGTGATTCCTTGAAATTTCATAAAATGTCATAGCTGCCACGGCTCTCCCCTTCAGGCCGCTAGCATTTGTAATGATATCAGGGCTTCTGCCCAGAAGCCCTGATAAATAAGCCCCGATATCTCCATGTTAATGTTCACCCTTATAGTCTTTAAACCAAGAACAATTACATAATTTATCTAGTTTTTACATTTTTATTGTAAATATTTGATTGAGTCTCGTATAGATTTATGTCTAAAGATTTAAGTCTATGTTGCTGGGAAGGAGTTTTACCTATTGCTTCTGATGTTGTGTGACTTACAAGTGACACATAATATTTTGCGTTACAGAGACATGTAGCAGTCTGCTTTTCTTCTCTGCTTCCGTAGAATAAAAGTCTGCACACAATAGAAGAGAACACAGTGCAGTGTTCATTATTTCTACTTATGCCTTTGTGGGTTAAGGAAGTGTCCATCCCACAGGACTGGTTTTGAATTTACACTTTGAGATTAGCTAGGAATACATAAATACTTGGTTGTGATATTGATCTTTCATAGTTCATGAAATATTTACTCTAAAGTAAAATGCGATATCTTAAACAACACAATATGTCACTGAGGTTTTGAAGTCATAAAAAAGTAATGAGAGTCTCTTGTGACATGTTACAATAACAGATGTACATCCCCATTAACGGAAAACCACATACAGTACATGAAACCCTCCAATGTAGCTGAAGTCTCTTGGCTTTATGATGTCCTTTTACTTAAAATATTAATTCCTATTTCACATTGTTTGTATAGTTATTTAAATCTTAAAATCTGTGATGAAAATTCCATTTTATCACATACTGGTAATATTCAGCTGTAATAACAGTCATCTCTCAATTTGCACTGTTATTACTTCTTGTTGCTAGTATTGTTCCTGTTTAGCATATATAAACCTGTGGATTGCTTTTCCTAATTGAATGAATAATTAGCTAATGAGTGTGTGCACTTTTCACAGTTTCAAAGTGGGCAGGTCTTCATCAATCTCCCCCTACGACAACAATCAGAGGCAGAACTTGATGCTGCTGGACCAGAGTGGGAGATCTGTAGCAGTACCAGGCCTCCTAACTATAATGTATCATCTAGAGTTCTGGTCTCCTTTGATTCAGAATATGCACCTTTTGTCCCCCCTTATGCTTCTGGACGAAGGAACAGACTCACCCGGTCACGTTCCTAATTCAGGCAGTCTGTGACTTAAGATCACCCAACTTACAGGCGACCCCTAGTTACAAACAGACCTCTGCATGTTGGTAATTTACTGTACTTTAGTCCTTGGCTAAATTAAACACCTATAACAGTTATCAAATGTGTCTACAATTAAACTTTATTGTTAATCCTGGCTCTTTTTTTTTTTTTTTAAATCCAATTGTCATTGTGACCAAAAAAAATTATATACAGTTCCAACTAACATACAAATTCAACTTAAGAACAAACCTACAGAATCTTGTATGTAACCCGGGGACTTTTTCATTTCCAATTTAGTGGACTTGAATTTTGGATATACTTTGTCTTTAATTGAGTTTGTGAGCCCAGAGTTCTGCCATCCTGGACAACATCTGACCATTGTGATATGATGTAGAGTTTGCAGATATAATATTACATCATGTATTGAATCCCGCATGTTTCCTTGACAAGCTATTTGTAATCCAAAATGTTACTTCTTTTTGTTTTACCACACATTTGCATTGATTATGCTCCATAGGTATCACTTAATTTTAAAACATTAGTGTGTAGATTGTATAGATAATGCAGCTGGCAGTTGTCTGATTTAGTTTTGCTCTTTTTG
Source organism: Engystomops pustulosus (assembly GCA_019512145.1). Lineage (NCBI taxonomy): Eukaryota > Metazoa > Chordata > Amphibia > Anura > Leptodactylidae > Engystomops > Engystomops pustulosus. The sequence continues at coordinate 116,048,154 of CM033644.1, read as the reverse complement.
TGCAATTAGTAACAATGTATGTTTTTTTTTTCTACAAAATATAAGTCTAGGAATTAAGTATGGCCAACAAATTACCAGCATGTACAGACATACTTGTTTGCTTTGATGGTTACTGTTTGTATTACTATTTTTGGTAGCATATTCATTATAATCTGTCGGTGATCAAGCATTACACAGAGAATACTAGTAGGTCAGATGCACATGAACGAGACGATTCTCAGCCATAAAAAATTTACATGAACAAATATTTCATGGCCAAGCTGCTCCATTCTGCATCACAGACTGTGATCTATGAGTGATCCATAAAATGGTTCAGACTAGGGCATTTTCTACTTTTTAATGGAACAACACATGGGGCCAGACTTACTAATAGTGAGGCAGTTTGCCTCACTATCCTGCAGAGGGTCTTCATGAATTTGGCGCAACCTGTGAGCACCAAAAAACTGCAGATTGAGTGCACCAGTATTTTTATGCGCTCAGTTTAAAGGTTGTGCGATACATTTATGTCGGACTTCCGACGTGCTGAGTGCTGCTGTACATGCATTTATGTGCAGTCTACGCCAGAATCCTGGTGCAGACTGCATAATAAATCTGGGTTGTGGTCCCTGGAAGAAGGGGTGTTTGTGGTATCCATCATATGACTGAACTTGTTTCCAATGTCAAGAGATAAACATAAAGCAACACATGTAGAATGCCCTTATGTGAGCACCTGGGGCAGGCCCACACTCTTATGGGGGAAGTTGTGGCTAGCAAACGCACTCATGGGGCCTCTATAGCTGTCTTGCAATGGTTTAGGGGCAACAAGTGTTTGTATACAGTAGTATGAATGTTAAATATTGTTGCAATGGCTCAAGTGACTGGCACACAATCTTATTTTGGTACCTCTAACATACACTCATATGGGAAATGTGGCAGGCACACAATGTTATGCTTTAGCCTAGGGTTAGACTACTTTGTTATTGGAGCACCTATGGCAGGCACCCACTGTTCTGGGGAACCCTGGCATGGGTACAAAGTATTATAGATTTAACTTTGACTACCTTGTGGCTGGCCTCTACTATCAGGGGTACCTGTGGTTGTCATATGCTGCTACAGAGGGCACTTTGTAACAGCCTATCATTTGTGGAAGTGCACAATTTTTAACTGGGGTCTCAACCCTCGGTTGGTGTACAACCCCCTGACTTATGCGTAGCACAGGTTGAGAACGAGTGTCCTATAGATTTCACACGTAGGGATAAAATGGCATGGTCCATAGGATGCTGAATTACATAATCTTCTACTTTAGAAACATTGGGGGGAAATTATCACAATTTATCAGAGTGCAGCCACATGATGAAAGACCCATACTACTGCGGTAGCGGATACATCAGGGGGCTTAGACCTCCCAATATATTCAACTATCCGACTGAGACTAGGACATTCATATATCTGGTGGCTGCACCATTGGGAATTTCTACACCAGAGCTAGGCCAGGGGGGCTTGGAGGAACCACCTCCATGCCCTCTTGGCATTGACCTGGCATGAAATGGAAAATAATTACAATTGCTATTATTGTTCCTTATTTCACCTTGTATAAATGAGGCTCACTATTACAGCATGTTCCGTATTGCTTCAGACTTGCCTTGTCATGATATAATACTCAGATTACGCCCTTTCTAAACCTAAATATCACCTCTCTGGCCCTCAAAAATAGAATATGACATTTATATTAACTTGGTGAAAAACATACTGCTGATATTTCCTAAGTCCTAAGATAAGTGACTGGTTGCAGAGGACTGAAATACTGTTATTTTCTCCTTATTCCTGACAGATTTAATAACCGTGTACATGGCAGCATCTGATCCAAGGGCAACAATTGCATATTACAATGCCTATAGTCTTCAATCCCTAGAGGCATAGGTGACAGAAGAAACATTAGAAACCGCATTCATGAGTGACATTTTATTTATTATGTTAGGCCAAGGGGAGTGGGGGGTGGCAGCTCTTCGCTTGTCACAGCTATCAAATATTTATGGTCACTTCACTACTAAAATAGTTGTAACCACCAAAGGAGTTTGTATTTTTCTGGGGCAGACATAATGCCTGTGCAACTTTTTGCAGTTACCCCGACTGAATTATGTGTGCACAGGCGGTCCCCTACTTAAGGACACCCGACTTACAGACAACCCATAGTTACAGACGGACCCCTCTGGCCACTGTGACCTCTGGTGAAGCTCTCTGGATGCTTTACTATAGTCCCAGACTGCAATGATCAGCTGTAAGGTGTCTGTAATGAAGCTTTATTGATAATCCTTGGTCCAATTACAGCAAAAATTTTGAAACTCCAATTGTCACAGGGACAAAAGAAAAAAATTTGTCGAGAACTTCAATTATAAAATATATAGTTTCGACTTACATACAAATTCAACTTAAGAACAAACCTCCGGACCCTATCTTTTATGTAAACCGGGGACTGCCTGTATTTGATACATGAGTTAAATGCCACTTATAAGTAATATAAGTATGTTAGTTCTGTATTGCTATGCTTACTAGTTTTATGTGTGTCCAGTGGGTCTTGGACTTGTGTAATATATATGTGCAGTCTGGTATGATTGTGAAAATGATGTTTGTGCTATGTGTATGACGTGTTTGACTGTTTTGCCTCTGTTGCGTTTGATGATTGTGGTGTGTCTCTAATGTATATCATCAAACTCACCAAGTTTAGAAGGAATAAGGTGACTGCTGAAATGAATACTATAATACTGGCACACATGTCTCTATTGTGGTCAATGTCAATGTGGAAGCCATCTTTGTTCATATCTTAAGATAAATGTAAGGTTAAGTGTAAGGGAGTGGATTGTTGCCTTTTTATACAGTATTGCTTTTTTAATCTGAACTGATTTGTTCATACCTTGCATGTTCCCATCAGAAGTATGTATTGCCTCTGTGTACCTGTGTGGTTAGTTTGTTCATCTTTTGTTACTGTTTCATGGATTGTATTAGAGCACATCACAACCAATCTTAGCTAGGACAGCTTTCAATTTTTTGAGGTCATGCTCATTACTCCTGCCACTGGAATAAGAAGTGCCAAAACAGGCCGATCTGAGGGAGATGGTGATGGGAATTCCGGCTTTTCTTAGTGAGCTGGCTCATAAGGCTCCTCTCACTAAGAAAAGCCGGCTCTTCTGGCTCCTAAACGGCTCCATACTAAATATATAATAGGGAGCCGCAGGCCAGTCAATCACCCCACTCCACTTTTAACCCAATGGTATACTGTGTTATATGTAGCCAGTCCCTTATAAGCACCAATTTATACACATTCATTGAACCAATGTCCAGTAGTTTTGTCCTGCTTTATTTTATTTTCTGTCGGTGTAGATTCCTTTTTGTAAATGCTCATTCCTTAGCTAGTGAACTTCTTTTCCTTTCTTTTTTTATTAAAATAGTTGCTTTCTGGAGGATACTTTCTTTCTTTTGCAGGGATGTAATCTTGTTTCTAGGGGACATGGAGGAAATGTCACCTTTCTTATCCCCCTTTGATTCAGGAGCCATATTAGTCCATTCTACAAAGCTTCTAGAGAATATGAAAGAAATGTCTTTATTTGACACTAAGGAATTGTGTTCCGATTAAACTTGTACTTTTGATATACTGTGGAAAGAAATGGGCTCAATGTAGAAGGATTATTCATCTGAATTTTTACTATACACTAATCTGCTGACAGCAAATACAATTAATAATATCATTACAGTGATTGCTGCCAATGGGGGAGATATTTTAAGCAAGAGAACTGTCAGATCTTTAGGTTAATGTGGGAAAAAGGGCAAGCGTAAAGATCTGGGCAACTTTCAAAGGCGCCAAATGGTGATTGGGTCAGTGATTAGTATCATAGTATATAAGGCTGGAAGGAGACGCAAGTCCATCAAGTCCAACCTTCAAGAATTAAATAAATGTTTTATCCACATAACCCGTGATATTTTTTCTCTCCAGAAAGTCATCCAGGCCTCTCTTGAACATGTACATAGAGTCCGCCATAACAACCTCCTGCGGCAGAGAGTTCCATAGTCTCACTGCTCTTACAGTAAAGAACCTTTGTCTATGGTGATGGTAGAATCGCCTCTCCTCTAGGCGTAGAGGATGCCCCCTTGTTCTGGTCACAGGCCTAGGTATAAAAAGATCTTTGGAGAGATCCTTGTACTGTCCGTTCAGGTATTTGTACATTGTAATGAGGTCTCCCCTCAGTCGTCTTTTTTCTAAACTGAATAAGCCCAAATTTTGTAATCTGTCATTGTATTCTAGTCCTCCCATTCCCCTAATAATCCTGGTTGCTCTCCTCTGCACCCGTTCCAGCTCTACTATATCCTTTTTATATACTGGTGCCCAAAACTGTACACAATATTCCATGTGTGGTCTGACCAGGGATTTGTATAAGGGCAGAACTATGTCTTTATCATGAGAATCTATTCCTCTCTTGATACATCCCATTATTTTATTTGCTTTAGCAGCAGCCGCCTGGCTCTGGTCACTAAAATTAAGTTTACCATCCACCAATACCCCCAAGTCCTTTTCAGCTCCAGTTTTACCAAGTAATTGACCGTTTAGAACATAATTATACTTTTTGTTTCCATGGCCCAAGTGCACAACTTTACATTTATCTACATTAAACCTCATCAACCATTTCTCTGCCCACCCCTCAAGCTTCCACAAATCCCTCTGTAATGCTAAACTATTGATCTCAGTATTTATTACTTTACACAGCTTAGTATCATCTGCAAATATTGAAACTTGACTGTGTAAACCCACTACAAGGTCATTAATAAAAATATTAAAAAGAAGTGGCCCCAATACTGACCCCTGTGGCACTCCACTGGTAACATCAACCCAATCTGAGAATGTGCCATTAATGACCACCCTCTGTTTTCTATCACTAAGCCAATTACTTACCCAGATACACAGATTTTCTCCTACTCCCAGCAGTCTCATTTTATATACCAACCTTTTATGTGGCACGGTGTCAAATGCCTTTGAAAAGTCCAGATATACAACATCCACAGCGTCCCCCAGATCCAGTCTTGAACTTACCTCCTCGTAGAAACCAATCAGATTAGTCTGACAGGACCGATCTCTCATAAACCCATGCTGACGCTGGGTTATAAGGTTGTGCACAGTGAGATACTCCAGGATAGCATCTCTAATAAACCCCTCAAATATTTTCCCCACCACAGCAGTTAGACTTACGGGTCTGTAGTTTCCAGGATCGCTATTTGATCCTTTTTTGTATATTGGTACCACATTTGCTATGCGCCATTCCTGTGGAACATAACCAGTCCTCAGTGAATCTTCAAATATTAAAAATAACGGTCTGTCTATCACCGTACATAATTCATGCAGAACCCGGGGGTGTATGTCATCTGGCCCAGGTGATTTATCTATCTTAGTGGATGCGAGGCGGCGCCGTACCTCTTCCTGGGTTAAACTGTTGACATTATAAAAAGAATTTACATTATTCCTCATTGTGTCTTCCACCAGGGGATTTTCCTGGGTAAAAACAGTTGAGAAGGCGACATTCAGTAGATTGGCCCTTTCCTCATCTCCTTCCACCATGACCCCCATGTTATTTCTAAGGGGACCCACACTCTCTGTTTTTAGTTTCTTATCATTTATATACTTGAAAAATAATTTGGGATTATTTTTGCTCTCCCTGGCAATATTTCTCTCAGTCTCTATTTTTGCGGCCTTTATCTGCTTTTTACAGGATTTATTTTTCTCTCTATAATCCTGTAATGCCTCATCGCTACCTTCACGTTTTAGCACCTTAAACGCTTTATCTTTCTCGCTTATTGCTTTCCTTACAAGACTAGTTAGCCACATAGGCTTTTTCTTGTTCCTTTTATGCTTTTTCCCATAAGGTATGTGTTTTGTGTTTCTCACAGGACTTTTTCAGAATATATGAGAAAAAGTCCCATTTTTGGGGGGGGCTTTTGTCTTTGAGAGCATTATCCCAGTCTATGCCTTTAAGGTCTTCCCTTAGTTGATGAAAATTTGCCCTCCTGAAGTTTAGAGTGTTGGTTGCCCCTTCACTAACGTGCTTAGTAAAGCGTAATACAAAATCAATGATATTATGATCACTATTCCCCAGGTTCCCCCCAACCTGTAGTTTTGATACCCTATCAGGTCTGTTGGTAAGGATAAGGTCCAGCAGCGCCCCCCCTCTTGTTGGCTCCAGGACTAGTTGCGACAGGTAATTGTCTTTTGTTGTTGACAAGAACCTGCTACCTTTGAAGGACCTGCAGGTTTCTGCCCCCCAGTCAATATCTGGGTAATTGAAGTCCCCCATGATAAGTACTTCACCATGCTTTGAAGCCGCATCCATTTCACTTATCAGCATTTCCTCTGCTGCCTCCATTATATTTGGAGCCTTATAACAAACCCCTAGTAATATTTTATTATTCTTTTTCCCTCCTCTTATCTCCACCCATAGGGACTCCACATTTGTGTTACTGATGTCATCTCGCAGGACGGGCTTGAGGCAAGAATTCACATATAAACAAACCCCTCCCCCTTTTTTATTTATACGATCCTTTCTAAAAAGACTATAACCATCTATAGTAACAGCCCAGTCATAGCTACTGTCCAGCCATGTCTCGCTGATACCCACTATATCATATTTCCGTTCCAACATCAAGAGTTCCAGTTCCTCCATTTTGTTTGTGAGGCTTCTGGCATTTGTGTACATACACTTTATATGGTTTTCCCTGTCCGTATTCCTTTTGTCCTTATTCTCCAATCTCATTCCAGCCCCCCTTCCTCCCCCATGGACTATGGCTCTTCCCAGCTCTCTATGTACACCGTCTATTTGCCCTGCACAAGTACTTACCCTAAGTCATCCATGGGTGGGTAACTGGTGACAAGGCAATTGGTGTCTAAGACTATGTGGCTCCCTGCACATTAACCTTGTTTTTGCTATCCATTAATTCAACTTGTAGCTCACAGACAAATTGTACAGACCTGTGTGTAAGCCGACTGCCCAAGGCACAAAATTAAGAGGAGGTCCTATTTCTGCTCAACTTTGTAGCTCTGACTTTCCTAGTATCACAAATAAAATCACAATAAACAATGCTGGCAATGTTGTTCACGTGCATGCACGAGTTTTGCAGTGAGACCTAGTGACGTCACTGTCTCTCTGTACACTATGTAGGCAGGTTTATCAAAAAGTAGAAACAGGAAGACAGGGAAAAAGGAGAGGGCTACCCCTAATTCCAAAGACCGAGTGTGCCCTTGTATGTACTCCTAAAAAAGAAGAAAGAAAGAAAAACACTTACAATAAAATGAGGTGAAGGTAAATAGCAATCTTTATTAACATAAATGTATATTCAAACCAATATAAAAAATTGTAAAAAAACAATGATATGATGCAACAGAAAGATGCAGACCTAAAGTGGTGAAAAACAGAAGAAAGCAGTCATACCTGGACATGTATAGGAGATATGTAGTGGATGGTGTAAGGCGGAACTGGTTGCAATGTGATAGCTGAGACCCACATGTTTAGTGCATTGATGGTAGGTATTGCACAGCCAAAGGCTTGTCCGTTGAACTAATTAGTAACAGGGCACATATGGTAACATCCCAGTTCCTACCAAAGTAAGCGATGTGGTGCAACTCCGATGTCCAGGGTTGACTGCATCCCTGACGTTTGTTTCGGCTCTTACTGAGCCTTCGTCTGGGGGTGTCATCCCGGTCAAGTGTCATCTATTAAGGAGACATTGGACCAATAAGCAGGCATTGCTCAAATCATGTGCCTGCGGTTGGTGGGTTCACGTTGGTGTCTAAGTTAGGCATGTGCGCAGTGAGTCGCCATGGGAGCCGGCTCGCTTGGTGAGACAGGGAGAGAACACGTTCTCCGGCTAGTTTGTACTAAGGGTATTCATTGCAATATATTATATGCAAAAATTAACATATTACAGTGAGTAATACATGTATATACAGAAAAATTAAGAGGGATATAAATATCAGTGCAAAGCGGAATATTTATCCTAGTCAAGAAAACCTTCATAAGCAATTAAGGGTAAAGTGACTTATTATAATAATAATAATAAAAAGACAAAAGTGTACGTAACTGCTTTACCAGTTACCAATTACCTCATTGCCCGAGTCGTAAGGCCTATGTAGATCTTTTTACATGGGCATGTTGCGTAATATATAACGGCTATGTTGCTGCATGTAATGTTATGGGTGACCTTAATCTCCTTACTACAAGCTGAATTTGTGAATGTGTCCGCCTGCTCTGCATTAGGGCATGCGACACATCTACCGCAGGCTTTGCATCCTCATTGGCTATGCAATACCTACCATCAATGCACTAAACATGTGGGGCTCAGCTATTACATTGCAACCAGTTCCGCCTTACACCATCCACTACATATCTCCTATATATGTCCAGGTATGACTGCCTTCACCACTATTGCATCATATCATTGTTTTTTAGAATTTTTTATATTGGTTTAAATATACATTTATGTTAATAAAGATGGCTATTTACCTTTCTTATACTGCACAATTTCTCTCTATCATCAAGAGTAATCCAACCAAAATATTACTTAGAGTTAGCTATATATACCCAAGAGTTTTGTTTCCCTCTGGCCTGGAGCTTTGGTGGCTTGACAAAGCTTTGTTGAGTCCTTTATGCTACTTCATCTGAAAGCAGCAATGGATACAAGGGGTAAACTGATCTCATTTAGTGTTTTCATTGAAAATATCTGTTAAATGCCACCAACATGTATCCAGTCTAGGCAATGATCTGCCCTGGCTGAATAATAGATGTGGCTATATGCAGTTTGATTTGTTCAGCTCACAGAACAGATTATCCACTACCCTTCCAACCTCAACGTGAACTGTATTGAATGTTGCGGCCTCTTAATGTAGACAAGTATATTCTCATATCGTGACAACAGATAAATGAAATTAGACAAGTATTTAACTTAAAGACCATCAGTTGCAGCTTCTAAACCTCTGACAGCACCTAAAGACTATACTGCAGTTACTCTGCTGCTCATGCAATCTGGATGGAGCAAGTCAGGTCCCAACCTTGAGATATTTCTGCTTTCAGCTGTTCACACTACACATTGCTGCATCAGCTCTGTTGGGCCCAATGATTATGTGATTGCTGACCCCTGGTGTAGCACTGCTCCTGGATGTTGTTAGACTTCAGTTAGCTTTGCATGTAACTCCTGCCATTATTGGAGTAGTTTTTTCTTGTAAATTATCCTAGGTTCAGCTTAAAACTGGAAAATAATATAAAAAATATTTTAATGTTGTCCCTTAGAAACAAGTTTGCTGTTCTTGGATACAACCATTGCTGCACCCTGGCAGAGGTGGTCATATGGTGGTCATAATTGCATTATTGAGAGTGTGACCACCTGGATTCTGCATTAGTACAGCTGTGGGACATGTAGTAACTCCTGGACATTTCATATGCAAAAAGAATTTGTTTCTTTCATCAATCACTCCAGCAGAGGTGGTTGTATCCAAGGACAACAATTTTTGTTTCTAATGGACAGAATGGCTACATTTATGGTACATTATCTTCACACGGGTACATTTCTTTTAATCATATCCAGGTGAAGAAATCAATGTATATGGTAGATGAATTAAATTAAATGGCAATTCCAAGACAAGAATACCCCTTTCATAATTTTATGAACTTTGTGTGATCACATCAGAATATTACTCGGGAAATGTGGACCATACATCATCTGTGTGTAGTGGGAAGTTGATTATATGTTACCTTCTGCTAACATACAGTGGAATGTCATCAATGTATTGACCTCCAGGTCAAAAACTGTCAGTAGGACTATTGCATGGAACCAGAGAATAGAAAGAAGCAATGTAATTAGTCTTCTTTTGGAGTAAAGTTTATGATAGATTGGACTGGAATGTTATATAGTGAAGTTTATCTTTTACCCTTTGGAACCCTGGATTAAAGGAAATCTAACATCAACATCATGAATGAGAATCCAGGGGCACCTACTCAAAGATCCAGGCATAGTGACTCTGGTAATCTTCTGTGATTCTGCAACACTGAGAGGCACCCCAGAGCCCTTCATCATCATTAGCATAATTGGAAAAGTTGATTTTAGAAGGAAGAAGGAATGACTAACAAATATAAGAAGATTACTACAGTCACTGTGCCTGGATCTTTGAGTAAGTGCCCATGGATTGTTATGACGGATTTTGATGGTTGATATCCTATATTTGTGTCTTAAGCAACACTTTCACCTACATTGGGATAGCTTTCCCAATGTCTGACTAGTTCAAATGAAAGCTATGACTATTGCTAACAAAGCCTCATGTCTTATAAAATGACTACATAGAGTAGGAATTTATTTCATCACATTAATTTTCAAGTAGAAAACATATTGATGGAAGCCATTTACAAATTTCAGATCCTAGGTGTGGTTGCTTGCTCATGCTATGAATAGGAGACAGCGCTTCTGGGTTTAACAACACGTGTAAGCGGGTCCAAAACAATGTTTAGGACATGTTCTAATTGTTCTCGTAATGAGCAATAGATCAGGTTCATTTCATTATTAATATTTTATCAAATCTATAAATTCATGCATACTATATTAGGATACTATACTGATTGAATAGCATTTACCGTATATACTTGAGTATAAGCCGAGTTTTTCAGCACAAAAAGTGCTGAAAAACCTCACCTCGCTTATACTAGAGTCAAGAAAAAAACCAAACAGTGTAATCACCTTCCGAAGCCCCCTAGCAGGTCCTCTTCTATACAGCGATTCTCCGGCATCAGCTCCGTATCCCAGCGATGTCCGTCTCAGGGATTGTGACGTCAGCCGCTCGTGCGTTGGCATCCGCACACACTATGATGTCAGCGAGCAGCAGTCATGGTGCCTGTGATGGACAGCGCGGGGACACTGAGCCGATGCTGGAGCATCGCTGTATAGAAGAGGAACTGCAAGGGGCGTCGGAAGGTGAGTACACTGTTTGTTTTTTTCCCTACAGGCATTATATTGGGGGCAGGAGCTGCAGGCTATATACTAGGGGGCTGGCAGCCTATATACTAGGGGGCTGGCAGGCTTTATACTAGAGGGGGTGGCAGTCTATACAGTGCAGTGGCCGGCTGGCTATATACTAGAGGGACCGGCAGGCTATATACTAGAGGGGCCGGCAGGCTATACATTACAGGGGACTGGCAGGCTATATACTACAGGGGCTGGCAGGCTACATTTTAGAGGGGGCTGTGTATATACTACAGGGGGCTGGCAGCCTATATACTAGGGGGCTGGCAGCCTATATACTAGGGGGCTGGCAGGCTTTATACTAGAGGGGGTGGCAGTCTATACAGTGCAGGGGCCGGCTGGCTATATACTAGAGGGGTCGGCAGGCTATACACTAGAGGGACCGGCAGGCTATACACTAGAGGGGCCGGCAGGCTATACACTACAGGGGACTGGCAGGCTATATACTATAGGGGCTGGCAGGCTACATTTTAGAGGGGGCTGTCTATATACTACAGGGGGCTGGCAGGCTATATACTACAGGGATCTGGCAGGCTATATACTACAGGGGGTGACAGGCTATATACTACATGGAGCTGGCTATATACTACAGGGGGCTGGCAGGCTATATACTACAGGACTGTGGCCTCCTGTCCTCCATCCTCCTTGCACTGTGGCCTCCTGTCCTCCATCCTCCTCATACTGTGGCCCCCTGTCCTCCATCACCCTTGTACTGTGGTCATTTGCCCTCTGTCCTCCTCATACTGTGGCCTCCTGTCCTTTATCCTCCTCATACTGTAGCCCCCTATCCTCCAGCCTCTTCCTGTCCTCCAGCCTCCTTCTGCGGCATCCCACCCTCCATCCTCCTCTTCCTGTGACCTCCCACCCTTCATCCTCCTTGGACTGTGGCCTCCTTTGCTCCATCCTTCTCGGACTGTGGCCCCTGTCCTCCATCCTCCTCAAACTGTGGCCTCCTGTCGTCTGTCCTCTTCAAACTGTGGCCTCCTGTCCTCTATCCTCCTATACTGTGGCCTCCTGTCCTCTATCCTCCTCATACTGTGGCCCCCTGTCCTCTATCCTCCTCTCCCTGTAGCTCCCCATGGTTATTAAACAAATAAAATACTCTGTTTCTTACATCCCCTCGTTCCCCCGCAGCAGTCACTTCTTATCCCGGGTTTTGACTGATGAGGGGACAGGGCCAGTCGAGGGGTGGGTCTACCTCCTCAGATGAGGGTGGGTCTACCTCCTACAGTTGTAATATACAGGATCAGGAGGTGGGGGGACATATCAGGGAACAGAGGAGCAGCCTGGGATGGCGAGACAGCGCCCAAAAAACGCGACTGTCCCGCCAAATCAGGACAGTTGGGAGGGCACAGTGTGGACACACTGCAAAAGGGGAGGGGGGAGAAGCACTTTCTCCCTTCTCCACACGGTTCACAACTGCTCACATGAGCGTGTGAATGGAGTTTTACATTACGCGGGTACAATCGGTCACAATAGAAAAACATCATTTTTCAGGCAACCAATTTACCAGCTACTATGTACAGAGTTGCACAGTTTTAAAGTCATAGGAAATACTCTGTCTACATATCCTGAAAAGTAGAATTGTTAAAAAAAACAATTGCTCCTTAAAATCATGTTTAGGACACATCAGCAGCTAGCCATCTGTTATGAGTATTGATGTATACAGAAATACATTAATACTTGGAGCATTAAGCTGCTCTAGATGTGTCAAACATTGTGCAATGAACACAGGTTACCATATCATTAAAAGATCAATACAGATTGACATGTAGAAAATGTTAATCCCCTTTACTTAAAAGGAAATCTATTAACAGGTTTGACCACATATAAAAAACGCAGGCAGCTTTAGATGGTAACTTAGAGGACAGTTTAATGTTATCTGTGTGAGTACCTTGCTGCTGTTTTTATGTGAAAACCTGAAATGAAGTAAAAAAAACCTTAAAGATGTACTGCCTATCCTATATATCTTCTTATCCTTGCTAATTCACACCTGGTTTTGGCTTTGACAACTTTGTGAGAAAACCTTAGGTCTTCTTCACACTTCAGTCATTTCATCAGTGATTTTCATTAGTGACTGTGAGACAAAATATATAAATTGTCTGATTGTCTATAGTTTTTTTGGCAGCAGTATACAGGATTTGGCTTTACTTGGATGGTTCTTAGATATCCCATTTCTTTGGATATAGCTCCCTCAAGTGTCCAAACAGTAGACTGCTGGCAAACGGCTAATTTACTCAGAACATAAGTAATGATCTTCTCTTTTTTGCTATTAACCATATTAATGGAGTCTACACTAGTCTGCACTATGTTTACTAATCCAAGATGAATATGCAGTAAAATATCTGGTTACACAACTAATATTAATCATTAATACAGCTGTACAATTAACCCCTGAAAGGGGTTTCCCAGGAAACAAGCTAGGCCCAATCCACATGATGCCCCTTCATCTCTATGGAGCTGACGGAGATAGGCGAGCGCCATACTGGGCAATCTCCGACAGCTTCATAGAGATGAAAGGGGCAGTCTGGACATGCACGTCCTCCTTCTCCGATCATCTCGGGGAACATCGGACCCCATCAAACCCCTCATTCACTGAGACCTCAACCGATCAGCAAGTTAGGACTTTACTTGTTTTGTGGGAAAATCTCTTCAAGGACCAGGTTTTACCACGTTGTTGTATTTGCATGTTTCACTCCCCTCCTTTCGCAAGCCATATCATTTGTATTTTTTCTGTTTACAGAACTTTATGGGCTTATTATATACAGGGCAGGTCGTAATTTCAAGTGACACAATTATTCACACATATGCCATGTACTGCGAAGCTGAGAAAAATTCCAGATGTGGTGGAATTGGCAAAAAATCTGTTGTTCAATATTCTTATAGACATTGCTTTTACAAATGTCCAAAAGACACATCCATTTTGTTTGTGTCAGTGCAATCACAGAGAAACCAAATCTTTATAATTCGGTTATTAGTTTGGGTTATTGGTCTTGATACCTTTAAAAAATTCAAAACTTTGCAAGGGAGTCCATTTGAACTTTTTTTATCTATTATTTCAGGGCCTCTAGGGTATTTGAACGCTACAGGGTCTGTCCTTTCATACAATACATGTCAATACAGTTGTATTGCAGTGTATTGTGCATATATGCTACCTTTCTATTACAGTCTGCCCTCCACTCTGCAAGCCCATGAAGGCTCAGATGCAATGACCCCTCATTTGTATGCTGTCAAGGGCATCTGTAGACCTAGGGGTATATGTTCAGTGATCTGAAGATATGTCTTTTTTATTATTTGCCCGCACAGTCTATTCATTTCATTTTCTACGTTTTCTAGTTTGTAGTACAGAACCAGAAGATGTCCAGGCTGAATCCCAGAACAGCACAAGCCTTCTAATTACTTGGAAGAGGCCTCGGGTTGTTTATGAAGCAGTTATTGAGAGATACGTTGTCTATTATGAGCAGCTGCAAGGAGAAGACCAGACAAGACACGAATATGTGACTGATGGCTACCAGGATTTGGTAATTGTGCTGCACTTTCTTTATTGTGTACTATACATGAAACTCCACATACAGCTACATCAATACATATTTGGATAAATATTTGCATAAACATCTCTCCATAACACAGCAGAAAGGCCATATGCCAGAGAAAAATGTTGTTATTTTTTTTCCACCTGTTTAATGAAACATATTCTAGTTATAGTTAATGGACATAGACATGTCCAGTATGGGGTCCTTCCTGTATATGGTTCCTATGGGGGTGGGTGTGGTGCTGTCAATTTAAACTGTCTATGGGGTCCTGCCTGTATATAGTGCCTATGGGGGTGGGGGGAATGCCTGTATAAACTATCTATGGGGGTCTGGCCTTTGTATGCTGTCTATGGGGTCCTTCCTGTATATGGTTCCTATGGAGGTGGGGGTGGTGCTGTCAATTTAAACTGCCTATGGGATCTTGCCTGTATATAATACCTATGGGGTGGGGGAGTGGGCCTTCCTGTATATACTATCTATGGGGGTGGGTGGCCTACCTGTATATTCTGTCTATGGTGGTCCTGCCTGTATATAGTAGCTATGGGCGTGGGGGCATGCCTGTTTATGGTACCCATGGGGAGAGGAGCTGCCTGTATATAGCATCATTGGGGATGGGAGGCCCTGCCTATATATATTACCTATTTAGGTGGAGGGCCTACCTGTATATACTACATATGGGCTTGGCGGGGCCTGCCTGTAAATGCTATTTATAAAGGGGGTACTGCCTGTATTTACTGTCCATAGGGGGGGGAGGCGGCTGGCTGCATATGCTATTTTTGGGGGGGGTTCTGGCTTTATGTAGTATCTATATATTAATTTAGCAGGCCTGGTATACATAATAAATAGTTGGTGCTGTAATTACCTTAATTTATTCATGCAACTATATAATGGATGTTTTAATAATGTTTTGTACATTATTTAGGAGTACTGTTATCCAGTTAAGTCCTCTTCCTGTAAGGATTTTTATAGTGAGGTGAGGCTGCTGCTAGACGTTTTATTAATAAGGGGAGGCTGATGGACATTTCATTACTGAGGGAAGACTGCTGGACATTTCATTTGTGAAGGGGGGCTGCTGGACATTTCATCATTGAGTGGTGCCTGTGGGCATTTCAATTGTGAGTGGAGTGCTGGACATTTCCTGAGTGAGGGGAAGCTGCTGGAGATTTCATTAGTAAGTAGAGGCTGCTGGACATTACATTAGTAAGTAGAGGCTGCTGGACATTACATTAGTAAGTAGAGGCTGCTGGACATTTCATTAGCGAGTGGAGGCTTCTGGACATTCATTTGTGAAGGGGGGGCTGCTGGGCATTTCACTTGTCAGGGGAGGCTCCTGGACATTTCATTTGTGAGGGAGGGGAGGCTACTGTTCAGTATCTAAATAAAGATGGGTGAGCTGCTGCTGTACAGTATATTAATAAGGGGGCTGCTGCTGTACCTAACATATATAGGAGGTACAGTGCTGGATAGTATATATATATATATATATATATATATATATATATATATATATATGGGTAGGGTGATATGTGTATATGTCTGTGTAGCATATACAGGCGGTTCCCTACTTAAGGACACCCGACTTACAGACAACCCATAGTTACAGACGGACCCCTCTGCCCCATGTGACCTCTGGTGAAGCTCTCTGGATGCTTTACTATAGTCCCAGACTGCAATGATCAGCTGTAAGAGGTCTGTAGTGAAGCTTTATTGATAATTCTTGGTCCAATTACACCAAAAATTTTGAAACTCCAATTGTCACTGGGGCAAAAGAAAAAAAATTGTCTAAAACTTCCATTATAAAATATACAGTTTCGACTTGCATACAAATTCAACTTAAGAACAAACCTCCAGACCCTATCTTGTATGTAACCCGGGGACTGCCTGTATTTATATTTTCAAGTGCAAGGATGGGGGCAGCAGCGAGACTTTAGATACATGGGGCTCCGATCCAACGTTTGCACTATAAGTTAAGCAGATAAGAGACCTAGAGTTTATTTGAGGTGTGGTGGTTGCATTTGGAAGGTCAAAAGAGCTCTCCATGCAGGTGAAACAAGCCATTGTTAAGCTGTAAAAACAGAAAAATAGAGATAGTGCTACAATATTAGAAGTGGCAAAATCAGCATTCATCATCAACGCAAAAATACCTGTACACTCACGGGTAGATGATCGCAGAATAATTACCATGCTGAAGAGAAACTCCTTCACAGCAGCCATCTCCAGGAATAACACTCTTCAGGATGTAGGTAGTGTATCATTATCCAAATCTACCATAAAGAGAAGACTTCATGAAAGTACATACAGAGGGTTCACTGCACACTGCAAGCCACGCATAAGCCTCAAAAATAAAAAGGACAGAATGGACTTTGGTTTAAAAAAATCTGAAAAAAAAGCCAGCACAGTGCTGGAAGAACATTCTTTGGACAGATATGAAGCCAAGATCAACCTCTACCAGAATTATGGAAGAAAAAGTATGGTGAAGGCCTTGAACAGCTCAGCATCCAAAGCCTAGCACCACTTATAAAACATGGCTGCCAGTGGCTCCATCAGGAGGCCATATCCATGGCTCTGAAATATGGCTTCTCTTTGTTCATGCACATTTATAGTAGATAAGTAAAAGTTTAATAAACTTTAATAATAAGACAGCTCTAAGACATTTTTGTTATGGGGATTTCTTTGCTCTTTTCTTTTTTACTCTAGATTGCAGCAATATAAGAGTGACAGCACACATAGCAGGTGTACACCATAGCTGAGGGCATTAGCCCTGAACCCCTGATAAAGCCAGTTACCTGGCAAAAGTATGGTTTCCTATCGCTATGATTATACTTACCTTTCAGCTTATATTTAAGCACACCAGTGTCCTACTCCAATCCTAACCAGTGATATTCTGTGGCATAGGTGTTTGTTTCCTACATACCTATTGGGAATTTATTGTATATAAACTAGACAGGTTTACAATCTTGAAAATACAGTATGTAGTGTGATTTCCTAGTTAGTTGACACCAGCAATATCATATGCTGGATAGAAATAACCTCAACAACTAACATTATATATGAAGTAGTTGTTACTACTGTTGTATTTACACCTACCTATAGAAATCAAATTTGCCTACAAAAGCTAAATGTAAATTATAGCTGATACGACACTAGGTTACAATAATTAATAATTTTTTATCACACGCTATATTGTCAGGATATGGGTTCATTTTCCTGCCTATTAGCAGTAATCAGTAATCCCTGTCGTGATGATGGTCTGTTTGTTTTGTCAAAATTAGCCTTCATGCAGCTGTACAGTGTCCATATTATATTGCTGGCAATATCTGTGTCATCTGCAGCATCGAGGGTGAGGTTTTGGCTACATACAGTGGCCACTGTGTTGGCGATAAGACCAGGTTATAAATTTGTATTCAAGATTTGCAATTTTCTAATAAGCAATTTAATTTAAAAAAATTAAACTGTAATTTTCTTTCTTTTTTAGGGTGCAATTTTGTATAATTTAATGCCAAACTCAAGTTATGTACTTCAAGTTGTGGCATTGTGCAGCAATGGTCTGTATGGGAAACACAGCGATCAGGTGGTCCTTGATCTGACAGTGGACAGCCCAGGTATGACACTTTAACATAAATCTGGAAATATTAATACTAAAGCTTCAACGCTGCAGTTTAATGCTGACTGGTTATGATTATATTTTGTCCAGTTTACATTAATATTTGCAATGATGCAATAACGATGGAACATCATATAATATTCTTTACAGTAACTGCACCACTTGCTGTTTATTGTATTCATCAAAAAGTGTACTGGTCTTTTCTGAAATCTGTTGTTTTGACATACTCTTATAATCGCTATTTAACTGATTTTCACTGACATATCGGCGTATAATAGGGTACATTTACAGTATTATCATTTCACTGATAATGAATTTCAGTTCAGGTCTATCACCATACTAGTATATTTTATATCCGTGTGAAACTGAATTATTCAACAATAGCTAAAATACAAATGTTGCAGAGGCGAAATGATTTTTTCTTATGGTGTAACATCTTTTGAGCACAGTGAGGGAGATTTATGAAAGTTTTTGTGAATAGATGTGTGCAGACTTAGAATCTACAGTCATATTCTGCGCCAGATAAATAATGCTGTATGCTATTAATTGGTCTAGTTTCGACTCAATGTTTTGGCGCAAGACTGAATTTTCTGGCGCAAGCACTGAATTGTTGCCATACCTCCTTCTTCAGAGGTAACACCCTTTTTTCAAAAAAGTAGGAAAACAATCCAAAAATGGTCTAAAACCATTACTAAATGTGGTTCAAATTACTCCAGAATTCTGACTTGTTGCATTATCAATCACTGGGAGAGATTTATCAAGTTTATTTCAGTCATATAGTCAATACAGAAATGAAAGAGAATGAACACTTATTAATCAGAGTTGTTGTCTGAGTTTAGGACAACCCCCCATACTTATGGACTGTATCTGTTAGAAGTAAGAGCTCTCCTTACAGAGACTTTACCAGTTAAGGCTGCCTTGTAGACATGTGGAGACGTATAACCTTTGACGCTCCATTGGGGGATTCTGGGAAAATAGGCAAATAAGTTTTCCAGTTGCCCTAACTTATAAGATATGATACACATTCGGTACTATGTTAACAAAATTGTATCTGCTCAAACTGTGTAAATGAGAGGTTTCCTAACATTAAGAAAAACAAATTGCTGTGCTGTATATTTCCATGAAAGGTTCACATAATCCCATCTATCTACATCATCCATTGCAAATATTTGTACTGCACTAGTGACACGTAACAAGTGAACATCTCGTAAATCCTTAACCTGTTTCTGGGTTCGAATTTCTGACTCATTTTAAATATAATGATCATTTTCTGTTATTAATTCATGCATTATCGCTTGTGACCATGTTTTAAGATGAAGTTTTCATCAATTTCTTTATGTTTACATGTAACCTCCTGAAGCCTGGTCCGTTATTCCATAATAGTTGGTACTATTTTATGTCATAATTGGTTGCATACATTCATCACTCGGATTAAATCAACTGAATGTATTTTCTTTATCACTTTTTTCTTTCCCCTAAATCACTAAATCTGGTGGTGTTGGGGTCCTATGCAATAATTCCACTTACGATCTATAGTAATAATAGCTATCATCTATAATAAACTCAATAATGATATATATTATTGTATAGTCTTTACATTCTACATATTGATTTAAATAAGATAAGAATATCTGTGCTAAGAAAGTATTGGCCATATTATTATTGCATAGGATTCTTCTTTCATGAAGTAATATATAACATGGCTTCACCAAACTGCATGAACACTTGCTTCTTTTTTTCCACAAAACACTGCTGTCAAATGCCTTAAAATCATGGAATTGTCTTGTCTTTGTTATGTCTTTGACTGTACATATAATATGTGAAAATGTCATCTGTTCATTCATATTCATGTAGCTAGTAATTTCCCATGATCATTGATATGGTTTCTGTTGTATATCGTTATGTAATTCCATTATACAGCTAAGATTATGCATTTTATGTTCCTTTGCTAATGATTGTTAATGGTCTCATAATTAGAATATTAATAAAATATTTATTGTAAGCCTTATTAATATGGTTGATATACAGCACATCAGCGCTTGCCAAACTTTTGTATAGACCCCACAATGAGTTCTAGAAATATTTACAACATAGATCTAAAGGTCTGGCTAATGATACAGATGGTTTCTTTCTACAAAACCAAATGTAAATATCTGCTCAATCTGAATGTATGAATTACAGACAAACTCATCACCATTTTGTATCAAAGGTAAGAAAATTGAGTATTATTATATTTTATTTTTTATTTCTTACATCAGATACAATCCATATATTGCAGATTATTAATGTGTTACTATATTTCCATTAATTCACATATTTGTAATATAACGTGTGTTGGACCTTCGTTATTAGCTTCCATCACTAAAGATAAATCTAACTGATCCGTTAAAATGTTAGAAGCCATTAAAATGCCCTTTAGATCAATTGTTAGTGTCTGCTTGAACTTTTTCTGTTAGTGCTTCTCTTATTTAGTCTAAAAATTTGTCAAAAACTGCAGTGTGACTTTTTATGTCTCAAATAATGGAAACTTAACAGAAGTGGTGCAAACACATACAAACAGAAGCCATTTCAAGTCCATTGAAATAAATGTACATTTTATCAGATTTCTTAGACATCTATTATTATTTTTAGTGGCAGAAGTTAATAAGGCGAGGTGTGAACTGGGCCATACTGGACCTTGCTTCTGTTCACTTTGCTAAGCCTTCTTGGTCTGTTCAATGTGTACAGTAAAATAGTAGAACAACTGTCTATAGGAGAAATAGACTTGGGTATTCCAGTTTATTAATCCTAATTAGTAATTGGATGGCCGCAGTTTACTTATGAGGACATAGTTTGTTTTCCACTTTGAACAGACATGTTACCTTATGATTATGAAATCATAGAGATCAGAATGCTGCTGAAATAAATACAGATATTGAAACATCAGTAATATTATCATTAGAGTAACTAACTATACCATTTAAAAAACTAGGATACTTAAATAGAGTATTGAGTATAGGCGGTCCCCTGCTTAAGAACACCTGACTTACAGATGACCCCTAGATACAAACAGACCTCTGGATGTTGGTAATTTACTGTACTTTATTCCCAGGCTACAATAATCACAGGTGTCTGCAATTAAGCCTTATTATTAACTCTGGTTCTTATGACAACCCAAAATTACAGAGACCATAATAAATTTGGCTGGGTTACAATTATAAAATATATAGTTCCAACTTGCATACAAATTCAACTTAAGAACAAACATCCAGAACCCTTTACTGTAAGTAACCCGAGGACTGTCAGTATAGAGAGTAACTCTACAGTTCAGATTAGTGTAAAAACCCACATGAAAATAGTGATGTCCAGCCACAAGTGTCCACTAAAATTGTATGTGTTAATTAGTTAATAACTTCCCTGAACATACAAGAAATTAATTAAAGGGTGGTACAGAAAAACTCAAAATGTGGCGGAGATTGGGGTTATTACATGCCTTCTTCACCAAATAACTGGAGGAGAAGGCATAGTAAAGTCTCTCATATATATGATTTTGTCAAAATTTCTTAAAGTATGCCTATAATGAAAAGAAGAAACTTTTACGGTACCCTAGGTCCTTATGTACAGTGCCTTTAGGAAACATTTCACAAAAAAGCCCAGGCATATATCAGTGCACAAGTTTTCTACCTCAGAATCTCTTTTTTCTGCAACATTACAAAATACAAAAGATCTAGGTCACAGTTCATTCTCAGGAAATTGTCAGTTGTTCTACTATTTGGCTACTGGATGTACAAACAGACTAAAATTCTTAGCCCCAAATATCACCAATGGAAAATTTGATCTCAGATAAATTATAGAAGGTCCTAGAATTCTAATTGTGGTATTTCATTCTTTTTCAGGAAATAATCCCTTTATTGATGTGACAGAGACTGAAGAGGACATAGAGGTAACACATCTTTCTCACTTAAATTGTTATATGTACGTCATTCAAGACTAACCAACAGCTTTGATATTGAGAATCCATGCAGTTACATAGTCACATCACATTCTATTTATCGAATGCAAAGATGACAAAAAATAAACCAGGAAGTTATCAAACTTAGGAAGACCATTATGTGCAAATGGCAATTTTAGTTGCAAGATTTAATCTTAGGATCGGTTCCCCTTGTAAAAAAATAATTTGAGAAAAAAGAATATCTGAAATTAAAATAAAATATACAATAACTTTGGATAACTGAAATGGTGTGATCCATTGTCATCATTACATTTAGTGGTGAAAACTCCATCAAGTGTCGCTCTAGCCTCAGTTTTCATTAAAGACTTGGGGTCTAATGAGTAATTGCCTTTTAGAGCTCGTACATCTTAGTATTTTCCAGTTATAATGTATCGGCATACTTAAGTACTCCTTCTCATTCTATAGTGAATTAATAGTAATGATAGTAACATCACCCGCATGTTCACATATTGTAAGGCAGTGATGCCGAACCGTTCAGATACCCAGTGCTCTTACTGCAATCCAAAACCCACGTATTTATTGCAAAGTGCCAGCATAACAATTTAAGCAGCTAGCAATTCATAGCTTTCAATCATATCGGCATCTGTGGACACCAATACCATTGAAATAAGGGGGGGAAATCCAGATTTAGATTGGAGCTTCTCTTTGGGGACTCCAAACAACTAGATTTCTTGGGCCCGAAGCAGGAACTCCAATAATAATCCAACCCTATCCCCACAATCTCACTCTTCATGCAGTTCCAGCTGAATAAACTCAGCCTGGGTGCCCGTATAGAGGGCTATGCCATAAATTTGCCATAAACTGACACTACATTTGGGAGACAACAGTTATAATAATGCCAGACTCGCGTCATGTATCAGCATAGACATGAACTTGGATATTCCTGTGGATTTTACTTCTCAAAATATGAAAATCTGAAAATACAGCATGCTAACTAATATCATGGTCTCCTTTCCGAAAATTATTTCTGCAACTTGTGAATGTGGTTTTAGTAAAGCAACATATGGATGGGATGTACATTATTCAGAGTTATATTAGAAAACCATAGTGGTCTATGTGTTTGAGTGTTTTTATATCGCTATAGTTATGTTACTAACACTGTATTAGGTGCTCTTGCTTTTTCCTATTGGATAACCTTTTGAAGTATCAATGGTCATTTAATAATGTTTCATGTAAAGTTTTATACAAAACATTGCATCTTCTATCAAATAAAGATAACTTGTGAGCAGATACTTTTATTTTCTCCAGGATAGTGAAGAAGATGAAAATGTGTTTGCAATTCCCTTGAGTACTGTAAGCACTAGACAGCAAATACATGGACAAGGAGCACAAGCAACAACTTCTCAGTACACAGAAGAGCTAGGTTCTCAGCCATACAAACCAACACCTGAAACATGGAAGGACCAATCAAATAGCCAGCCTGATCGGCTTAAAAATGTACTGTATCCTACTATACGGTCTACAGTGAAGCCACCTGTGGTCACAACGCTTGATGCATATAGAGTGAAAAATAGTGAGCAAGAAGAAGAAGCACAAGTCTATAAGAATAAAGAGTTAAAAAGTGAAGTAGAATTACGGGTACTTAACATGTCGGACACCACCACACCACCTACTGAAACTGATGACTATACCAATGTCCTTAATAAACTTCCAGTGACCACCACTAGTTGGAAAAGGAGGATCTTGATGCCGACTGAAAGTTATCATTATGTTGATAATGGCACTCCATTAACATCTACAGCAACCGTTTCATCAATTGTCACTGCAGGAAAAACAACTCAGGGAGATAACATTTCATTACAGTCGCCACCACCAAGTCCTAGTGAAGATTTATCCTCTGGCAGTTATAAGAAAATGATTTACCTAGCGCCAAATGACACGCTTGATGTATTGAAAACAACCTCTCAACCTAACATTCATACAGAAGAGATGAGGCGTGTGGTCAATACGATTATTCCAAATGAAATAGCATCTTCATCAGCTGCAGCTCATAGCAGTACAGGGCTGCTTCCATCAACTTTGCTTCCGGAAGTAGAGAGACCCTACGTTTTAACATCTACTTTATCCTCTCTGGAAACATCTCAGCCAGTTTCTCCAAGCCTTGAACCACATGGCTCTGCTTCTTCTGCGACTGAGGTACTCTCTCAGACAACCCAACCAGTATCGAATGGTGAGATACCTCTTCGACCCTCATACACTAGTGAAGTTTTTCCTATAGTTACTCCTTTGTTGTCTGACGCGCAGTACCTGAAAGCTACCCCTGCTACTTCTGATATTGGTCAGATCCTGCATGCCACACCTGTATTTCCCAGTGTTGATGTGTCATTTGAACCTTCCCTGTCTTCCTTTGATGGCGTTCCTTTGCTTACACTATCCTCCACTTCCTCCAGTAGACAAGTGTTTGCTCATCATGCAGGTTCAGAAATGTCCTTACAAGTCACGCAAACTGTTGCAACCGATGCCCTTTCTTTGCATGTTACTTTGGCTGTGCCTGAAACCAATGCATTAGGTCAGCCAAGTCAAACACACCATTCTGATGTCAAACCACATCAGACTGTTTATGCTGCTTCTGAGATGCTAACATATGGCCATGAGGGTGACACCTTTAATAACGTTCAATTGATTTCTCAACTTGAATCTTCAAGCACTGATTTAAAGATGCATGTACTTTCCACGGTGTCTGAACTTGCCTATCCCTTTTCTAATAATTTGGCTTCCACAGAACCCTTTGCTGTTTCCTCTGACTCATCAACCTATGTGCATGATTCTGTTGGCATATTTCACCAGGGTACCTTAAATCCAATGTCTAGCACTGAACTTCATCTTAAACCAAGTACTGTGATGATACAAGGGGATGTTTTACTTCAGCCTACACACACCATTCTTAGTGAGAGAGATCATTCAGAGACCTTTTCTGGTAGTGGGTATTTTATTAATGGGATAGATGATTTACAAAGTCCTAGTGGTTCCTCAGATTCTGCAGGAGCTGCAGTAAAGTACACCATACCTGACTTTGACACTGGACCGCAAACTACCTCTACTTATGGTGAAGTAGCTTTACATACAGAACATCAAATGATAGCAAATATTTCTTCATCTGATGTAGTAAGGGAAACTAAATTTCCACCAGAAATTAATCCTACTCTTAGTAATTTTGATTCTGACATTAACGCAATGTCAGAAAATCTGCTACCAGTTCAGCCATTGAATGCTGTATCCACAACCTCTGGTGACATATTGCTTAAAGCTACGCTTGCTGCAGCCTCAAAAACTGTCTCTGCTTTTACTGATATGCTACTTTTGCCAACTCAGGATTTCTTTTATGAGATACCAGAAAAAGCCATTAATGAAGCGCTGACGCAGACTGTGCCGCAGTTGCCTAATGCTAGCATTGCTTCACCTGTACCCAGTGTTGCAGAATTGAATGAATCTTCCAGTTCCAATCAAATAGGTTCTAACACTGGCTCTGTGCTGCTGCCTTCCGTTGGTGCTACTGCTGAGTATTTGTTTCATTCTTCATATGCACTACCTGTTGGAAATTCTGTGTCTCCAGTTTCTGTTCAGCCTGCATATTCCCAGCAAACAATGTCAGTCTTGCATGAGAATGTTGTTCCGTCTCATTTGTTTTCCAATGTAAATTCTGATGGAAATGTATCACAGTCAGATTCTAATGACACAATTGTTCAGCCTGTCGATATTGTACCTGTCTATGATTCTGCAATGTCTCAGACAGTTTCTACTCCATCATTGCCTTCCAGTATGTTACCTCAAGGCACAATCTCGTATGCCCATACACCACCATATGCTTATCCTACGCATGGCATTCCTGTTGTGTCTTCACAATATACTAAAGGCACCTCTGCTGTTGAAAGAAAAGCTAAAGAGTCTATTACTCATCCTGTTATTTTACCAAATATGTATGTTTCTGTTACAGCCGATTCTCCAAACAGTGAGAGTCCTAGCACATTGTCAATGTTAACAGCTACATCTCAAACAACAACTGATGTGTTATCCACTGTCAGCACTTATACCAAAACGGGCCCTTCTGTAGTGGATGATGGCTATCTTGTTGTAGCTAGAACAGATTCCACACCACCTACAGAACCCCAAGAGAATACCGTAGCTGAACCTAGTAGTTATGTGTACAGTGGGATGGAGAAGAGTCACTTAACCGAAGCTACCGAGCAGCCTGAAGAAGGAAGTGCATTATCAACAGCCACATCTGACAGCACAACAAGCCATGACGTGGAAGAAACAGGCCACATAACGACTCCAAGTTTACACCTGAAGAAGCACAGTGAACCCACAGTCCTGGAAACGCACATTCAGACTGATAACACTGCCTTGGAAAATACATCCGAGTCAAGTTCTTGGGCAGTACTGACTAGCGATGAAGAAAGTGGTTCTGGTCAAAGTACCTCAGATAGTCTTAGTGATAATGAGACTTCTACAGATTTCAATTTTTCAGACCTTAATGACAGAGACAAAGACTTTGAGGTTGCAGTTGAACCAGGTAAAGCAGATTTGACTCCTGGATCTGAAATTACATCACCACCATCTATAAATATTGATCATTCAACAGTAGTCAACGAGTCTGAGGCAGGTTAGTGGTGGAGAATACAGCTGGATACAATATTGCCTCATACCATATGAAATTATTATTATATGTTTTGTGAAACATCGGCAATATTCTGATTTAATATGTAGTATGAAAACAGTGTTATTGACATTAGAAAAATGAGTGTGTGAAAGGGACAAGTGGCAAATTTCATGTTACCCCCATCTATAGAATCATTCAGTTCAGTAAAGGTAACACATTTTTCAGGAGAGCAGTTTAGGTATGTCCATGGTAAAATGTTCTTTTTGGGAGGACTGCAGGATTTTAGATACAGTATTGTTTTGAGTTAGTTAGTACTTTTGCAATGTAACTGATGTCTTAAAATAAACAGTAATATTAAACTTGAGCCACTATGATGATTCCTAACATAGCTTGCGCTTCTTTTAATCGCTTTGTTTATGAGTGCACTCTGCTACCTTTTGTGTGTTCCTGCATCTGGGTTCTCTTGCTTTGCTTTTCTTTGCTTTTGGACTCTAATCAAATAAATTCAATAACTAATGTAACAAACTTGCAACCAATTGTTACATAGGAATGCATGCAGCATGCCCTGATCAATAATGGTGACTCTGCAACAAGATCTAACAAAGGTTTGTTCCCTTTCACTGTGGATATGTACCAAACACAAAGTGGGGAATAACAGGCAAAACCTGGCTTTGGCATAGGAGGCATGTGTGTTTTTACACAAGAAAATGCCCTCCTTTTACTTGAAACACAGAACTGTAGGGATTTTTAAAGGTGTCATCCATCCACCTGGAGAGCATCTGGCATCCAAAATCTATTCAATCATAAGAACAATAAACCATGGCAGCAAGCACAAAAAAAGTATAATTTTTTTAATATTCAACTTCTATGTTTAACGACTGTCCCAAGCCTACAGATTTAGCTATAGGGAAATTTTCTGTCATTCCCTGTTTGAAATTTAGAACTTCTACCCATAAACTTATTTTATGCTTTAATAGTGGTTGTAATGTAATGTAATGTAAGTAATGTAACCCTAGGACTGTAGAGAGAATATTCAATAACAGATGGGTACCTAGATTATAGGAAGAATTCATATTAGACCCATCTATGTGCTTCTGATTCTCTAACATACTGTATATCAGGCAGCGACTCCTGCTCCTCCTTCGGTCCCTATTTCTCCATATGCCTTTCCAAGTGGTGTCTACATGAATCTGTACTGGGACTGTGTACTGGCAGGTCCAGTATTTTATTATACTACTTTATTATATTATTACTGAAAGCAACCTCCTTACTCATAAGGCTAATAGTCACACTTTTATAGGGACCAGTAGATAAATGATATGACAGGACATAACCATTTGAAAACTTTAAGATCCTACAAAATAGCAATGGATACAGAAATCTTAAAGAGACCCTTTTACCAACCCCACCTCAGTGCATCATTTCAAAGGCATTGTTCCTCTGATTTGTTCCTTTAGCCATGACCATTCTGAAATAATCAGTTTTGTTATTTTAGAATTTATTATGTCAGATGGGCGCAGCCAATGTATTTGCTCCAGCCCAGGACCACACATCTGACAAAAAGATTTCTTTTTAAAATATTGTAAATGTTATAGCTTGTACAGCTTAATGATGGAAAAGGCTATTTTATTTATACTTTTGTTGATTTTACTACTTATTATTTCTACTACAAAATGTTAATTGATTTTGAAATAATTATTCATAATTTCAGTTAGCCTTCTTATACACTCCATGTTAATACATTCTTCAGTTATGCTTCCTAGAAATTTATGAATAATTGGCAACCAAGTATTACTGGTCAGAGAAGGGGGGTGTCCCAGTTCAGTGGAACTGTCCAGGTAGTTGTGATAAGGCCCCATGCAAACTAATGTATAATTGAGCCATGTGCTAGCCGCTTACTTCTCCAACAAAGGGCCCCTTTACTTCTTATGTGCTTGTTCCCACAATTTGGGCAAGCCGACTTCCAGCACCGCAAATTATACACTAGGTCCTATTCCTGCCTATCTTTGCGATGCAGGGAGTAATTTTTAATTGTCATTGGCAGAGTGATCAGTGTTCACCCACTGACAGCAGTAAAAAAGTGATCATGGGGCATATTTATCAGGACCTCTGCGCACCGCCAGTGGCGCAGAGGCCCTGAAATAATTGCAAATGCTAGCTTATTGCTAGCTTTTGCGATTATTTTCCCCAATCCGCCACCTTCACGCCAGTGGGGGGTGAAGGGGGGGCGCGGCCGGCCGAGCGGGGAGCGCGGCCGGACGGGAGTGGGCCGGCGCGGGGCGTTACTGTCCCTGCGCCTGCGCACTCGCTGCTGCCGTAGGATAAACGCTGCGCAGCTGGCAGCCCGGTACATGAAGAGGCAGAAGCCTCTTCATGTATCGGGCTGCGAATTTACAGCGGCGGGGCTATCATACGCTGGCGCAAGAGCACCAGCGTATGATAAATATCCCCCCATGTCTGTGTGCACAAGACACTAATCTGCAACGGTTCAAATGGAGTCTGTCATGAGGATTTAGGCCCACAAATCCAAGGAGGGGACAGAATTAAAATGATGTTTTATGTTCTCAGAGATAAAACATCATACAGAAAGATATGAAAACACTATATTCAGAGTCACAAAGGGGGAGAAGAGTCATGCTTGGCTAAATAATAAACAAGGTTTATCCTCATAAGGTAACTGGTGGGTGCTGCTCCTGAAGGTAGCCTCTATGATGATGTACTAGTCCTGTGAAATAATCAATTTCTCAGTGTAATCTTCCTCACCCTTTGCAACTCACATGTGTCTAATAATGTCCAGCTCTGGTCACCTGACCCCACACTGGAGGAAAACCATTGGTCCAAATGTAAGACTGAAGGCTACTAGGCAGCACTGTGACTAGGCTAATGGTTGGCACCGCGACTAGGCTGCTGGGCAACACCGCGACTAGGCTGCTGGGCAGCACCGCGACTAGGCTGCTGGGCAGCACCGCGACTAGTTTGCAGGGCAGCACCGCGACTAGTTTGCAGGGCAGCACCGCGACTAGGCTGCTGGGCAGCGCCGCGACCAGGCTGGTGGGCAGCAGGAGTTTGACACCCCTGTCTTGCAACATAATATACATAGACATGATTCTATTACTATTCTGGATAACGGGGCGGTGGTTTGGGGGCCTGAATCCTCTTGATGGTTTATTTAACAAGGGGAATGGTACCATCTACTTGTGTATTTATTTTTAAATAGGAAACACACATTACAAAAAAATGTTATTTTATCTGGATTGTAATTCTACAAGATATGTGTCAGAAGTATTGACAGGTCTTTTTTAACTTTTTTCTTATTTGACACTCATTCTTGGTATCAAGAGACATGGGTGCAGTGCAACAGGAAATTACAATAAGTATTTTATTTTTTAATGAGACAAAATTTAAACTATGGCCCACATGAGCAATGCACTTGGTGTGTTTATATAGTATGGATATGTATAAAACAGAGTTTTTCTATTTACATGGGCTGCTGTTTTACAGAACATAGGTCCATCAATTGATATGCCATCTAGTTGCAGGGTAGGTAGCATAAATCAGAACATTTATCCCTCCATTATACATGTATTTTTAGTTTTTCTTTTGTCTAACTACATTAATAGGCCTCATGCATGAAAACGTGTAATGGGGCTGGGGCCACATTATTTTCTTCTCTTATTTTTTTAACAGTTTTTATTCTTTTTTCAACAAAATAGAAAAGGATTAACATACAGTCTGTGCCTAGTGAGCCACGTTTACATTACAATGTATACAGATGTACAGAATATAAGGCTGGGCATAAAATTCTAATACCATACACATCAGATTAATTGCTTCTAACTGCTCTGAACATTCAGAGTAAGGCTCGTAGGAGCTCAGGGAGGTATATTTTGGAGCAGACTATATTAGAAGAGAAGAGGGAAAATAAGAAATTTAGATATCAGCATGTAAAGGAGAGAAGGAATAAAAATATATATATATAATGTAAAACATTATGAACATAAAACAATAAGGCCTAGGGCTGACTGTAACTAGTTTGTATTCCTGGAAGTGTGTGCTTCTCATCCATGAGTCCCAGTGTAACTTAAAAGTGATATATTTGTTGCTCTGTAAAGATATCACTTTTCCATAGGAACAAGTGTTATTAATTAGTGCAATAACCTTCTCTAAGTTAGGTCTGTGAGTGTCTTTCCAATGTCTTGTAATAGCTAGTTTTGTGGATAGCAAAATATGTGCTGTGTTGTATTCTTGGTCAGGACCATAAAGTATGTACTAAGGTTCCTTTCTGTCCACATAATCTCCAACAACCGGGAGAGGAGGAGCTGTACATCTTATGTAAGCGAGAGGAGGTAAAATACCATCGCATATGCGTTTTGTCTGTAGCTTCAAGATGTGAAAGGCTGTGAAAAGTGGTGTGTGCTAGTGATATGGTCCATCCTTTTTCCCAGACCTGCATGTAAGGCAGTTTGGTTATTATATTCTTTTTGCCTAACAATGAATACAAAACGGAGGTCCCTCTTTAGCCGGTTGTTTTGTCTACAAGAAAGAGAGAACTTGCTTGTTTATCAATTGGCTGTTTGGTATTAAGTTCAGCATAAATTAGCAGATTTTAGGGTACTTGAAGATTTCTCCTTGGGGAAAGTTAAAATTTGTGGTTAACTTGGAGAAAGGAATAATTGTTTGGTTCTCAATTTTGTGATGTTTTGCGCCTGCCAGAAATGAAGATTCATGTTTTAAATGTTATCCTCAAGAAGAGAGAAAGGTACAATGTGGGAGACGTGTAAATCACATTTGTTGGATGAGGTTAGGTCTTTCCAGGCTTTGGCCCCAGTATTCGCTATGGCAGGCAGTGGTCCTATTCATGTCTGTCTTTGTGGCAGTCATTTTCTATTGACAAACGGCTTTGGGAGTGGCACTCAAGCGGCAATTTCTCATGGGCCACAAATAAGGGATCGTGTTCCATTGTTTACGGCCTTCAATGTGCATATGCATGTGTAGTACAAAACATAAGTATTCATGTGTGTAATACAGCTCTGGCACCACTAGATGGTAGTGTTATTCCAAGGATTTGTAAAATAAATCATCTACTGTGTAGGTATCACCATGTAACATTTTTCATATGTTGATTTGCTACTCCATCTATTACTCTAGTATTTAAACTGTAATCTCCTTTATTTGTAAGCCATTCGGAATAATGGCCAGGCATTCATTACTATGTGTATCAGTAACAAAAGCAAGGTGTATATCACAGGTATCCATTTTATGTAAAACACTTGACAAGTTCAAGTCTATTCATTCAGATTTTTTTCATGTTGGACTCCCTAGCTTACTGGTATATATTTCTGTAAATACGTATTGAGGTACATAATGTTTGTATCCTTTTGAATGATTAACTTATTATACTTCTGGTATATTTTTAAAAATGACAAAATGCGGCATCAGTATTATTACATTGTGGTTTTGGGAGCTATGGGGCATTCATGTTGTTTCACAGCACATGACTAGAGGTTAACGGACCCAAACTTTAAATTTGTGTGTGCCGTGTGACCTGGATAAATTGCCAGGTTGCTGTGAAGTGCAAGACTCCTCACTTCTAGCCACAGATGTGATTGGTCAGAGGTCGCGCGGGACACACTCGGACACTAACTTAAAATCTGTGTCCGCTCATCTCTACACATGACCCTGCAGAACAGAATAACATTTTTAAGACAAATTCATATCCTATTAATTACTGTAACACTCTTCTTATGTTCACACATTGTAGAAACACTACAGATTTCATGTTGTAGAATTTAGTAACAGCAAAGTCAATGGGATAATAAAGTCAATGGGATCTTGCAAAAATTGTTGATTTATCTGGTGGGTTTTCGAAAGGGGGTACCACCATCAGTACTGCACCTGCACCTGTAGTTTTACAGCAGAAATGGTGGCGAACTAAAAATCTTAAGCATATTATTCACACCTTGATATATCCTTTTTCAAAAGCCCTTGTAGAGAGTTTGGAGGTTTTGCCCTTTAGGATGATCATGTTTAAGTCACAGAATACAGTGACTAAGTATCTCATTCAAGAGGTCTCAGCACGCTTAACCATCACAGCAACAGCCATTGATTTTTGGGGGCTTCCCCCTTTTATAGAGTTGCAGAAGTACAGCAAAGGATTATGATCTCGGCAGCAGGACACACTGTGATCACTTGGTTGTCCAAAAGCACATTATAACTGTATATTATCAGCAAGCTCATTGATGAGTTGCTAAAAAATATTTATACATATGTTTATTCAAATGCATTAGAAATATGTACATCTATTAAAAATAGTGCATAATACTTTCCAATGTAACGTAAAGGTCGAGACTTACATTGTTAAATGTAAAATGCGCTTCAATGTTCCATTACATTGCAATCATTCCAGATATATCATGAATAATTGGGTTATTTGGGGAAACCCCATATGAAATTTCAATGTAACACTAGATTACATTAGAAATGATAGTTTAGAATATAACCTTACCTCCTGAAATGCTGTGGAGATGAATCATTGTTAACAGGGTGGGAAAGACACCATAGGGAGTTAAACGCATTACCCTTAAAGACTAAAGCTGTACTTTCTATAAATATTCTCATGCATTCTCAGCCAAGCAATTATTTTACTTAGAACATTTTGTTGTACAATGTTTCCTTATATACTTCAAATATATTAGTAAAATCCAAATTTAGTATGTGATCAACCAGAACTAAAAAAATACAATTAAATATAATAAAATATGACTGAGATTATTTTGGAAAACCATCCATGGGCTGGAGCAGGTGTCAAAAAAGTGGGGAAGGTGAGCATACTTCATGCACACGTACCCTGCACCACCTCTTTGTTTTACACTTGAATCAACTGCCTTGTGTGTACACTGTTTATGTAACTGGTTGAAGTGTCTATTCACTGCTAATTATTTACCAGGATGTTAAATATCAGAAGGGTATGGATACTGGTAAGTGAGGGTATGAGACTGATTATATTGGATTGGTGCATTAGTCGGTTCAACTATGGCCTTTTAATGTCATTGGCTATTTTAACAGGGAGATTTATCAGGGCTTCTACACCTGTTTTCTGGTGTGCAAGACTGGAAAAAAATCTGAATTCTTAGTGCACTTAGTGAATTACAATTATTTCTTCCTTTGCGCCACCTCCATGTCAAGTGGACATGGAGCGAATGTGAAGGGGGCATGCCCAGCGACAGAGTGTGAGCATGCTAGGTATAGCCTTTGCCCATACAAGCCTGAAAACGCAATTGTACACCAGCACAGCCAGCTGCCGGTTCCATCAGGAGGCGGAGTGGAGGGGCAGGGACTTCATCTCTACCCTTGCACACAATGTGCTAGCATATGATAAGATAAGAAAATGTGAGAAAAAACTCCACCCCCTGCTGGTTTGGGGAAAAGATTAGAATTGTTCGCAACTTTTTAAAACAGTTAAAAAAAACGACAGACTCAAATGCTAGATATAACACAGTCTAAGATAAATCGTACAAGCTCAAACAACCTCCCTTTCCCCATTTTACAACATATTGATCCATGTAAAATGATTGCTTGGTATGTAGTGCCAGAAATAATTTATAGCCACTTGAGTATCCATTTTTCCCTAATCATTAGAACACACTATGCCTCCATTATTATAAACCCAGTTTAGTGTTAAGACCTTCTACCTGGAAGGTGCTATATAATCTTAAAGGTCTAATATCTAACTGGCATAGTACAAATACCTACGTGTTATTAATGGCCTGTGTTAGTTGAGGCTCAGTAACAACTTTTGTATTGGGGCCCATGACCTTTAAATTATGCCTCTGCAGCCAACCAATGAACTATAAGAATATGTTTTTTTCATAGATGACCGTAGTAATTATAACCCAGCGTATAGTGATATACTACTAGAACATTGAAGATTGAATAAGTCTATGTTCCACCAGTGCACATCTATCATTCTGTATTCTGACCATTACATTACCACCTGCAAATCTTCCACATAAGAGCTCATTACAGTGTAGAAAAGTGAGCCCTGTTGTCCTCGTTAATTTGTACTAATAGAGTGGATTATTCTCCTTTTACAGAAGAAACAGTGTCACATCTAACATCAACATGTTCTAATAATACTACTGACACATAAGACACTGCATGGGACAGCTCTTGATATTAAGCTGCATGCAATGAATGCTCACACTGTAAAATAAGAACAGTTATGATCTCCTTTCTTTCCTAACCCATAAATGCCCCATGACCCACATCCTAATTACTGATGCCATGAAGAGTTTTTTAATCAAGGTGCGTCATCTATGTAACATGTATCTGTCTGTGGGTCAGTGTGTATCATGTGCTTGGTGCCAGGATGTGATATGCATGCCTACAGTACCACTTGTGCCATTTTCATCTCTAGAACTCAGACTCAACAGTGAAATGCATGCCATGCACTGCCCATTCACTATCATGACTGTAGTAGCTGGTCTGCAGACTATAAAATATTGTATTATGAAAACTGTAATGTCTGTATGTATGTATGTATATGCTATATGTCTGAGCTGTGCCTGCCTTGTGCACCTTATTAACCTCCCACTTTTATATGTATAGGAAGGACCAAGTTAAACTTTATAACATGATATCTGTAAAAAGACCTCAGTGTATGTGCGGCACAATGTGACTGTGGTGTCGTAAAGAAAACCACCATCACTGTAGCATTGTACCTAGTCTTTCTTTGACTAGGCTTTGCCTAATACCTTGTCTAAGACTAAGTAACCTGTCGTAGCCTTTACTGGCATCTTGTACACAATACTTACCACAAAGCTTCACATTACCTAACTATGTTCCCAGCCTTTGTATCTTTTACTATTAATGTCATCAATTCGAAAATAAAGAGACAGAAAACAAAATCAATGTTTACCCTAAACCACAATGTTCACTGCTATTTAATGTGACCACTGTGGGGAAACAGCACAGCAAGTAAAAGTCAGCAAATAAATGGCCTGTGAACAGCAGCTCTATATCTGTATAGATGTATATTACACAATACTCCTAACTACAAATTCACATTGAATAGTATGGACTACAGGCCTATTGGAAGTCTAAACAGTGTAGATTCTGGTTATTAATCTCCTTGAGTGGGGGATGGCAAGATGACAACCACATTGGGGCAGATTCATCAATCTGTTAAGAGAGAATTCTGTAGTAATTTGAACCAAAAAACACCTTTTCTGGCTAGTACTACAAAACGAATGTGGTGCCTGAAAGTGGGAAAATAAGGAAAAGTTAATGCATCAAAGATTATGAAAATGTTCCAGAATTTTGTTGCAGTTATCTGGTGTAACTAGACCAACTAATAAACATGCAGAGTATTACTAGACAGTCTTATACTGCACCAGATTTATCATTCAGCATCAGACACAGTGATGAATGGCGCAGCATAAGACTGTCGAGTCTTACTATGTGCTGTTTCAGATTAATCTGCCCCATTTGTGTGTCACTTCCTTGCTAAAGTGAAAAAGGAATTCATTAAGCCCTGCTAGAAGTCAAACACCAGACTCAAGTAGTTAATTTACCACCAAAAATGTAAATTATGAATAATATAATATTATGATGGATTCATGTACATGTATTCAAACAAAGAGACAAAATGCTCTTCAAATTTAAACTTTGATTTACATTTATTTCTGGTTTCATCTGATGCATGAAGCTTCCATTATGGAAATTTTTTAAAAATGTATTTTTTCAAATAGGATCAATATTTAGTAGGTTACACAAATATTCATACCTTTTAAGATAAAGCAACACAAAGTATCAGTTATTAGTGAGGCATATAGTAAATG
This sequence comes from Engystomops pustulosus, assembly GCA_019512145.1. Taxonomy (NCBI): domain Eukaryota; kingdom Metazoa; phylum Chordata; class Amphibia; order Anura; family Leptodactylidae; genus Engystomops; species Engystomops pustulosus. The sequence goes on along the minus strand of CM033644.1, from coordinate 116,011,568 downwards.
ATACATAAAAACCGAAAAGTGTTTATTCACCAACCTCTCCCTAAGTTAATATATTGTAGGACCACATTTAAAGGAACACTGCCATTAAATTCAAGCATGATACTTTAGGGACACTTACTCATAGATCCATGCGCTGTAATTGTGGTAATCTTATTATATTTGTTATCCATGGCCCCCTTCCTTCTAAAAATCAACTTTTAAAATTATGTAATTTTTGACTGTTTATGAACAGCAATTTTCAAGTCAAGCCACAGATTTTCAATGGACTTAAAGGGAACCTGTCATCAGCAGTTGACCTAATAAACTACCACCAGTGTGAAGCAGCTAAACACCTCCCAAATCCTGTTTCTTTCACTGCCCAGTGTGGTGACATCATCCACAAAATCAATTTTAAATTGAGATATAAACTGTAATACTTGTAATAAAATCAGAGAGGTGGAGAGCTCAGTGCTGAAGACCAGCTCCCATTTAAGAACATGTACTTTGTTTGTTTGTGGTTGACATCATTCACTAGAATTAAAAAGAGTCAGTTATTGACACTTATGGGGATCAAATACAGCAGAAGGGGGATTCTGAGCGGAGGGAGCTTGACTTCAGTGCTAAACTCTCCACCTCCATGACTTTATACAACCAGTGTACATCTCATTTCATAGCTGATTTTCTTGATGATGCCATCACAATGGGCCATAAAAGAAACATGATCTGAAAGATAATCTTTTGCATGCAAATGTAATCCAAGCACACCAGAATGTGAGTCGAGGATTTTGAATAGACATAAAGCCAGTTTCACATGAACGTTTTCAGCTGACGTTATGATACGTTGGCGTCTGGGTATGGTACGGCTGAACTCCAGAATGTGGCATACCATATCTACTGTTGCTCCTCCTCTTTCCAGCCAGCCCTTCTATTTGAGAAAGGCTGATGTGTCAGCCGAAAACTTTCATGTGAAACTGGCTGTATGTCTATTCAAAATCCTTGAATCGCATACTGGTGTGCTTGGATTACATTTGCATATGATCAGAAAGGTATTCGGCTACTTGACAACATACTGTTAAGGGTTTACTATGTCAATTTCTGCTTACAGATTCCCTTTAAGTCTGAGCTTCGACTGGATCATTTTAAAACATTAATATTATCTAGTGTATCTAGTGGATCATTAATATTATCTAGGGCAGTGATGGCGAACCTTTTAGAGACCAAAACCCACTTATTTATCGCCAAGTGCCACCACAGAAATTATACTCCCTGCTCTGTCACAGAGCTACAATGATAATCCAGGTCTGTGCACTCCTTCCCACTCCTCCAGTAGTCCCAGGTAGAGCTGTCACTTTAAAATTGCTCTGTGCACAGCAAGTCCTGGGCTGTCTGGGACGTCAGGAAGCTACCTGGAGTCCTCTCTGGTGATGGCCTGAGTGCCCACAGAGAGGGCTCCGAGTGCCACCTCTGGCACCAGTGCCATAGGTTCCCCATCACTGATCTTGGGTATCTAGTGTTTTGTAGCCTCTAAAAGTTTTGCCTCCTAGATTGCCCCATATTCAGCTCCATTTATCTTCCTATTGCCTATTAACAACTTCCAAGAACTTGCTTAAACAAACCACCACCATGCTTCACAATGGTGTAATCAGGATGATGTGAAGTGTGGGCTTTCCTCCACACATAGCAGCTGGTAGTTAAGCTAAAATGTAAAAAATGTTGCCATGGAATATCCCTTACACAGGTTTTTGCAAATGGCTTTCTTCTAGCCACTCTTCCAAAAAGACCACATTTGTGGAGAATGTGTAGACAGATTCTTTCACCTGAGCTATGGATCTCTGCAGCTCCTCCAAAGTGGCCCTGGACATTTTGGCTGTAATACTTTGCCACAACTTTATCCATGGCCGCCTGGTGCATCCTTTGGCTTTTATCATGCTGTTTTGTTTACTAATGTTCTCTAAAAGAAAGCTCAGAGGCCTTGACAAAATAGCTGTAGTTATACTGAGAATAATTGACAGATTTACTCTATTTCCAAATAAGGTGAATTCTAAAGGCAGTTGGACATTGGATTTTATTTAAGGGTATCAACGTGTAAGGGGGCTGACTAAATGTGCTTTTAGTAGTTTTTAAATTGGCAAAAGTATTTATTTTTCGTTTTACATAAAAAATTATTGATACTTTGTGTTGTTATGTCAGGTAAAATAATAATGAGCAAAACTACATATCTACGTACAGTAATATAGTATTCTAGAAGCTATCAAAACAAGTAGATTTTGTTTGTAATACAGTAGAAACATACCATATTGATTCCATTAAAGTAAAATTTACTGCGGGGGAGTTTGTGTAATATTCAGTATCTATACTAAAAGGTGGGGGAGCATGAGATGCACAAACTAACAAATGAATATCATATATACGGTACATATGATATTTATACATAACTGTGAAGCCTGCATGCATGTCTAACAGTGTTTCTTCATTACGCTAATTCTACATGTACTGTTTTATATTAAGGAGTAGTGGTGCAGTGTTTCATAGGTGAAACAAGATAAAAATTGTGAATTGTTGTATCATTTTTGTATATTATTGAATTTAGATATATAGACACACATATATTACTGAATACATACATAATTGTCATTAACCTCACAACAGACTTTGTATAAATCTTTTGTACTGTGGGTGTATGATTTTTAGTTGCCCCTGAGCTGCTGGGTGGAGACAAGCTACTATGTTGTCTCTCATTCACATCAGGAAGTTTTGTTCTCTAATTCTCTCTCACTCATGGTCTCATCATGGACTACATTATATAAATATAATGATCTGTGGTAAAATGATTATAGTGGTTCGGATGAAATGGAGAGCTTCATATTAGCTACTACAGTGTTTCTACTTTCCTATTCAGTTTCTGTTAGTGTCTCTTGCCATAGACTTCTATGTAATCCTAGATATCTGAACACCACCGTTGGTTTAAAAGAGGTGTGTTCAGTAGGATGGAGGAAAGAGGAAAAGAGAATAAACATTTTGTTTTGATAAGCAATATTAAAAGTTTCGTATATTCGCTTGTACTATTGATTTATACAACGTTTAGTGAAAACATTATGACCATTTAAGAAAATGAACACAGCCTATTTATAAAGTCGTAACAGGCTATAGCAAAGGTTAAAATGTGTAGGTTCCCCTTCAAAAAATGTTGGTGTTTACAATGAGATATAATGTACATAATCAGTTGAGTTGTGTTTATAATATTGGCATCTGAGCTCAAATCTCACAGCACCCCCTCATTGGTCAGCATATGTAGAGCACTTGTATAGTTATTTAGTACAAAGAAGAGATAGGTGTATCATAGTCTGTGGTACTACAGAAGAGTGTTTATGTGCTGAATTATGGGAGTACAACTGTGCAACTGTGCTTTTGTTTTTAATTGGTTCTAATTACGACCAGAATAAACAAAAATGTAGCTGTGTGCTATAAGAATTAATGTAAGCCAGACGCAGTGCAAGAGAAGTAAAGATGCTAATGTAATTCTTACTGTTATGTACATTATATATGTATAAATATAAATTGAACAAATCAGTTTCTAAAGGTGATAGATATATAGTATGTTTTTTAGATTTGTCTTTATGACTTTTCCCTGTTTGGCCATATGAAATATACTGCATCAGTCAGCTCTTATCAATGTGGTAATTAATATAGTTGACTATACAGAAATATAGTGCTCCATACAGAAGCAGCAATATATACAATATTCCAACAATGTTATATTTTAGTACCCAAAGTTGGCAATTCAGTTAAATAAATTTTAAGCCATTACCAAGTTTTCTTCTATGGGAATATTTTTGAATACCCAGTATAGGGGAGGAATAGCCATTGAGTTTTCGTTTGAGACATGAATGTTATACTGTTGCAACAAGGTTTGCATATTGAATTTCAGATCATTTATGTAGTATGAAGTTCCTACTTAATAAACTAAGGTAAGTAAACCACAAGAACACAAAGGGTTAAAGGAAATCTACCATTTTAAAAATTAAAAAAACATGTACAAATACTTGCCTAATCTCCTCTCAATGTTGATTTCAGCGCTGCCCTCCACTAATCTTGACACGCTGGGATCACCTAGTAAAGAAATTAATTGGCTGAAGCTTGGGGACAAGATGTCCGGCCCTCCGGGATGCTAATTATGCATGACCCCTTTGTGACGTCACCTCCCTCTTGTGCGGGGAGTGCATAATTAGCAGCATAATTGCTGCTTCTTATAAGTTTCTTTTCTAGGTCATCCCGGTGTGTCAAGCTTAGTGAAGGACAGCGCCAGGATCAACATCAAGAGGATCGGAGGTGAGTATCTGTACATGTTTTTTACTTTTTTAAATGGTAGATTTCCTTTTGTTAGAAGGTAAAATCCTCATTTAAGTCACCTCACACTTGAAACAAGGCCAAGCATTTTAGGTTATCCAGCAGTAAGTTAATTCCAGCTAAAGGCAGTATTTATTAATTATTCAATGACCATTGCTATCTGGTCTCACTACTGCTTGATAAGCACACTCACAGAAATGTGTTATATGATCTGTTTCTTCTACCATTTAAGTATAGATGATTTCCATTTTCTCTGACTACAGAGGCAAGTAATAGTAGCCATGAGTCTCGTGTTGGTCTAGCAGAAGGTCTGGAATTAAAGGAGAAGACAATTATACCACTAGTGGTCGTCTCATGCCTGACCTTTATCTGTCTTGTGGTACTTGTGGGTATTCTTATATACTGGCGGTAAGTGCCTGATTTTATTTTTCTATTATATTATAATGTAAGTTTCTATTTTGTGAGGTGCTATTTGTCTCTATAAAAACTGGATTTTGAAAATTTTGAGTTGTCATAAGAGCAAGTATAACAGTAAAGCTTTGTTGCAGAGACATTTTAAAGACTCTTACAGTTGCTCATTGTAGCCTAAGCCTGAAGTACAGTATATTACCAGCATCCAGAGAACATTGGGAGTCACAAGTTTGCAACTGGATACACGTCCCCATAGAAGGCTATAGTGACCAGGTATGGTGCCAGACACGTGTGGCACCACATTGTACACAGGGAAAAGATAGAGCATGTATAGAAAGAAACAAAAATACCCCTAGGTTTGTGCTCAAGTGCAAAGAATAAACTGCCTGAAAATTGGAACACTTAAAATTTCAATATTTTATTTAGACCTATTAAAAATGGGCCAACTACAGCCACAAAATTCATCAATCAGGCATTCGGTGTATATGTAGGGATTGGGAACCCATCACTCAAACATTCCCAATCATACATATCCTTCCTTCATACTACTGAGCAAAAATGTGTGTGGCATCAGTGCAGAATATTTAGTCAATTTCTAATCGCTGCACAGTGCTTCGTAACACAACCAACTGATCGAGTGCTGTTCACATTGGTATTCACACACTTTCATTCATCCTATATCTATCCCCCGCCTGACGCTTTTCTACACTCCCCAAATGGGTAGCGTGTCATCAGAGGCATACAGATTTAACCTATAGGATAAGATTGTAAATGCATATTGTAACTATTGAGGCCGTATGCATGTTCTATATTTCCTCTCGCAACGTATGCATGTTCTATATTTCCTCTCGCAACGGCTGTGCAGCGCTGTTCGCCGTGGAGAGGGTAGGGGTTACCAGCACTCATCCTTCCTCCTCTCCAGCGCAATGTTCGTGTAAATGAAGTCTTAGTCAGGTGTCCTTAAGTCAGGTAATGCCTGTATATGGAATTCAATAGAAACAAAATCCTCAGTGCGACTGAGATTTTAAGCATATGGAGATACTATATGACCTCCATAGACTACTATGGGTAGAGGTTATATATAACAACTACGGCTAAGTTCTCCTTCCTTTATTTAATAGTGGGGAAAAAACACTGCTGCATTTTGTGGGTTTTCTTTGCTACTAATAATGGATGCATAATGTAAGGTAACTTTCCGTACAAGTCTGTAGGGAAAGGGAGGTGAAATGAAGACTTTCCATTCTTAGTTTCAGCAACACTTTCAGAGAGTATAACAGAAAAAACAGACTGAAGTGTTTACTCAGCTTTAAAGGAAACCTACCATGAGGAATCTACTATCAGAAGTAGATCTGATTTTAGATTCCTCTTGCCTCCCTATGCCCTAATCTGGAATTTAAAGGGGTATTCCGGGAATATGAACATCTAATACAAAAACCCATAATGCTATAAATAAATGAATATAATAAAACGCAATGTCATTAGTCACAAAATGGAGCTTAAATATTTAGATTTTCTAAATAACAAAATGTTATGGACTTTCTAAAGTAGGTGGAGTTATTGCCACAATGGCCTCCACAGGAAACTACAAGTCCCATGATCCCTTAGTTCTCAGTAATGACTCCTCTCTCTTATTCTCTACTCACAGTGATGATGTAACAGACTGTCTTGCTCTGTTACCATAGCAATGATATGTGTAACTGCCATTACTGCATGTTATCTCACTGAGATGACGTCTCACTACAACGCTAGCTATACTGGATGGACTGCAACCAACTGACTACAGCCAAACTTAGTGGTGATCACATGACCTGTCCAGGAAGGTGTAGGACATGTGATGTGGACATGTGACCAATGGCCATCTTCTGTCCTATATTTCTTCCACAGGGACAAAGTCACAGGACTGATTAAAGGTCCAGCATTTTAATTTTTCATTACAATGTCCGCAACATATTTCTGGTAAGGGGAGCAAAATTTTAAATAACAACTAATTACAAATTAGCTTATATTTTAAGGACCAATTTGTATATGTATTAGCCTGGGAACTAAGGCTACTCCACGCCCCCAGTAGCCTCTGCAATTAATTTACATATTACTAAAATAAAGTTTTTTTTAACAAACTATCTTAGGTTCCAGGATTATTAAATTACAGATTATGGCAGAGGCAAGCAGTAGGAATCTACCATCTGATCTACTTCTGATAGTAGATTCCTCATGGTAGGTTTCCTTTAAAAGTTTTAGATTACATTTTTTCTACCTCTATTAAATAGGTATTGTATTTTAAAGTATCTGTTTTGTTTGAGTATTGTGGCACAATAATTGTGGATGTAATACATAAAATGCAATTTCTACAAATTTAACAATAGAATAAATCAAAAGTTGATATTTTACTTTTGTTATGCAATTGTATGATTTTACAGCCTACAATCATGCTGATACGGTGTATATATTTCTTGTCCTTAAATCAGTATAAAAGCAATCCTTTTAATCATTGGTTAGGATTTTGGGATAAAAACATTTGTCAAATCAGGTTTAAATGTTGCTTTACTCTGTTTCTATACATTGCATTTATAAGCACTTTAACTTCTAAACTCACCTCCAACAAAGATTAACAAATCAGTTTAATTCCTAAAGCCTATATAGATGTAAGTTCCCTATGTTTATGTATCAGACATGCATTCTAATGGAAACCTATCAGGAGAAATTAACTAGCGGCATTATTAAGAAAATCTACTTTGTAGTGATTCCGACTGTGTACCCAACTTTGTAGTAGCTCATTATATTATTAATTACCGTATATACTTGTGTATAAGCCGAGTTTTTCAGCACAAAAAATGTGCTGAAAAACGTCCCCTCGGCTTATACACGAGTCAATATACATATACTTAAACTCCTCTCCTCTAGGTGTAGAGGATGCCCCCTGTCTATGGTGATGGTAGAACCGCCTCTCCTCTAGGTGTAGAGCAGTGATGGCAAACCTTTTAGAGACCGAGTGCCCAAACTACAACCAAGACCCACTTATTTATCGCACAGTGCCAACACAGAAATTTAATTTATGATTTATACTTCCTTCTCTGTCACAGTTTTCATTGATACCAGCCCCTGAAGACACCAATAAAGCAGAAAATAGTCCCAGGTACAGCTGTCACTTTAAAATAGCACTGTGCACAGCATGTCCTGGGCTGTCTGGGACTGCAGCAAGTTACCTGGAGTCATCACTGGTGATGGTCTGAGTGCCCACAGAAAGGGCTCTGAGTGCCACCTCTGGCACCAGTGCCATAGGTTAGCCATCACTGGTGTAGAGGATGCCCCCTGTCTATAGTGATGGTAGAACCACCTCTCCTCTAGATGTAGAGGATGCCCCCTGTCAATGGTGATGATAGTACCACCTCTCCTCTAGGTGTAGAGGATGCCCCCTGTCTATGGTGATGGTAGAACCACCTCTCCTCTAGGTGTAGAGGATGTCCCCTGTCTTTGCGCCTAGAGGAGAGGCGATTCTACCATAACCAGAGGATGCCCCCTTGTCCTGGTCACAGGCCTAGCTATAAAAAGATCTTTGGAGAGATCCTTGCACTGCCTGTTCAGGTATTTGTACATTGTAATGAGGTGTCCCATCATCTTTTTGCTAATCTGAAAAATCCCAAATTTTGTAATCTGTCATTCTATTCTAATCCCCCCATTCCCCTAACATCTCCTCTGCACCTGTTCCAGTTCTACTATGTCCTTTTTACACTGGTGCCCAATAATTTTATTTGATTTAGCAGCAGCCGCCTGGCTCTGGTCATTGGAATTACGTTTACCATCCACCAATACCCCCAAGTCTTTTTCTGCATCAGTTTTACCAAGAATTTTATAATTTAACACATAGTACCGTATATACTCGTGTATAAGACGAGTTTTTCAGCACAAAAAATGTGCTGAAAAACGTCCCCTCGGCTTATACACGAGTCAATATACATATACTTAAACAATATTTTAAAAATAATAAACCTGGGGACTGGCTGTATACTACTGGGGGCAAGCTGTATACTACTGGGGACTGGCAAGCTGTATACTGCTGGGGACTGGCTGTATACTACTGGGGACTGGCTGTATACTACTGGGGGCAAGCTGTATACTACTGGGGACTGGCTGTATACTACTGGGGGCAGGTTGTATACTACTGGGGACAGGCTGGCTACATACTGGGGGGTCTGTGACCAATGCATTTCCCACCCTCGGCTTATACTCGAGTCAATAGGTTTTCCCAGTTTTTGATGGTAAAATTTGTGGTCTCGGCTTATACTTGGGTTGGCTTATACTCGAGTATATACGGTATATATATTATATATTAATTATTAATACTCATTGATATAATTAATTATACATTAAAAATGCACAGTGTGCTATTGTATAACTGTACACATATTACTAGCATATAGCTAGCTTTGAAATTAATAATTAAAAAAAAAGCATTTTGAACAACATTTATTATTGCTGTCTATGCCTTATACAACAAATGTATACAATGTTTTGTTAAGATTTTTACCAAGTTATGAAAACTAGCTGAAATGTTCACATCTACCTTCAATGTTGCATATTTTCGATATTTAGTAGTTATTATTTTTTCCTACTTGATGATTGATGGGAACTCCTGTACATTTGTATATTACAAGCAGTCGTCACTAGTTTTATTCTAATCGAGTGATAATTAGTAATTCACACTTAACACATCATCATGATGTTGTTCACCTCTTATACCAAACAGATGGAAGAGTTTCAATCTTCTTACTTGATTTAGAGAACCAGATGTTTTACATTGAATTTATATAGTAACAACCTAATTGTTGAGTGATGTGTATGCTACTTTGAACACTATTCTTGAAATTATGTTTTTTTTAATATGACAGCAGTCAATATATTCAGTGTTTCTACCTGTCTAATAGAAAAGTGAGATGATGATGTTGATTAACATAGACTTGGGTATTGAGCTCAACTTAATAAAGTGCATACTTTAACATTGAAAAAAATACATAAAGTTTATCAAAAGAAGTTGAAATGAGAACTGATGGATGCCAGTAGATGTGATTATTGGTTGTATGTGAGCTTCATGTCCTTGTACCACTTATTAACTTCATTTATAATTTCTCAAATAAAAAGAGCCTATTCTTCCCTTTTAAGTGTCCATATCCCAGTATTAAATTGACTTAACTTACTTATTCCCTCAAAGACAAGATTCTGAAATATACCCAGGATAACAAAATAACACATTCTTTAACTCATTGTTATTAACAAAAATACAGCATTTCACAGATATAATTCTGACCTTTCTCTATCAGTCCTGGTGTTTATATTTTGTTTGTCTCTTGATACGACCATAAACTCCTGACTATGGTTGGGCAGATTTCTCTGACATGAATAGCTTTTCTTGTACTGCAGAGGGAGGGGCAGGTGGCACAGAGCACTATAGACAGAGGCACTTCCTCTCCAGGAGCAACTTGCAGAGCGAACAGCAGCAGCTCTATAGACAAGATAAGCTCTGGATCCGAGGGGAGGGGGTGACATAGAAGTGCTGACTGTGTGTTTTATTGATTAGGTGAGATAGGAGAGCTTAGTGTTTCATATTATCTTACACCCATCTCATGACTCTGACCTGTCTCATCTCTCTTTTTCTATGTGGCAGATATTATTAGAATCTTCAGAAGCTAAATGAAACTGTAGCTAAACCCTGTACCCTGATAATCTAAACACATTGTTAGCACACATCATCTTGGCATAGAGGAATCATAATGTGTCGACTTAGAGAATCCCTGCCCACACCCTGGAATTTTACACTGACCACCACTGAGTGATAGGACCACAAACAGCAATAAAACTAACTAAAATTGCCAAATAACGGTTTAAAAATTATCTTTATTGTGTAAGCATCATTAGGATTTCAATTTGAGAACCTTATTTCAAATCAAACCCCTTTAGTGTAAAGGGACACTATATTTAATATATTAGCACATGAACAAAGATCAATACATATGTCATTGATGTATCTGTTTATTTAGCATAAAACTATTTATAAATGTGTTGTAAGAGAAAAAATAAAAGGCTCTAAAAACTGCAGCAGGTTTTAAATATTTCTGTTTATCTGAATTCACTGTATGGCCTGCAATTCTCAAGCATTGGGAGGGGGCATAATAGGCAGGAATTTATCAAGTTTAGCTATGGAGAATTCTGGCTTTATAAAGTTGCAGATTAATGCAGCTCAGTACAGAAGTATTAGACCCCAATCTGACTTCAGAAGGGTGTGGTGTAAAAAGTAGAGTAACACCCTAGGACATCCTTAGACTTCATGCACACAAACTTTGTTTTTGGATGTGTGGTAATTACTGTTATAAAAGCTCACACATGGTTCCATGTGTATTTCGGCATTTCGATGAGCTCATACACACACCCTGTGTATAAGCTGACTGCCTTTACCGCATACTATAGAGCATGTCCTATTCCTGGCCATGAAGCAGCTTGGGCAGTCTTTCTCTATTGGTGTCTGAGTTATTGAAACACACATCATAAACTACAGACCACGGGTCAGTTTTTTGCAGCCTGATATTGCACATGTTTGTGTTTGGTAGCCTTAAACCCCAAAGGACTAAGACTTTTTAGGGCTTTATTTTTTACATTTGCCCTGTGTCATTTTATGTTAAAGGTTACCTTTATAACGCTTTAACATATCCAGGGAATTTTGAGATTGTTTTCCCTTCACACGTTGCACTTCAAAGTATTTGAAAGTTTGGATGATATCTTTTGCATTTAGGTATGAAAAAAACAAAATTTTCAAAGTACTTAATTTTCTTCTTTTCAAGCAGATAGTCATAGCACCCAAACAACTTCATAACTACCGTATATACTCGAGTATAAGCCGACCCGAGTATAAGCCGAAACCCCTAATTTCAACACAAAAACTGGGAAAACCTATTGACTCGAGTATAAGCCGAGGGTGGGAAATGCATTGGTTACAGCCTCCCAGTATATAGTCTGCCAGCCCCTGTAGCATACAGCCTGCCCAACCCCTGTAGCATACAGCCTGCCACCCCTTGAGTAGGAAAAAATAACACTGTACTCATCTTTACGACGTCCTCCCATAGGTCCTCTTCTGTCTCAGACTGCCCAAGAACAGAAGAGGACCTACAGATGATGTCAGAAAGGTGAGTTTTGACTTTATTTTTTTAGTTGACTCGAGTATAAGCCGAGTTAGGGTTTTTGAGCACAAATTTTGTGTTGAAAAACTAGGCTTATACTCGAGTATATAAGGTAATATTTACAGAAGGGTAGGAGCACCATTCAGAGCAGATTTGCATTGTCACATTTTACAGGTCATAAAATTTTTTTTTTTTGTAAATTGGACATATTGAGCATTATTTTTTGCAGAATAAGATCCACTTTTCAGGTACATCATTTAGAGGGATTCAATTGCTAATTGATGAGATTTTAATGGCACACGATGAAGCAGCACTCCAAGATAAAGAAAACGGGTTTTATTCCACCATCACATAGCATATTTTCTTTATCTTGGAGTGCTGCTTCATCGTGTGCCATTAGTTGAGCGAGGTTTATGTCAGAACCCCTACGAAGACCTACACCCACCAAGCCTTCAGTCACGGTGCTGCTCTACACTGCTTTGTTTTCAATTGATGAGATTTTATTAACTCTTTCTTGGTGGATAAAAAAAACATTCATTCTGGTTTAGGGTTTTTAACTTTTTTTGTGGTTGTTCACCATATCATAAAAATAATATGTAATCTTTATTCTATTCTCACTTTATAGTGATGGTATTTCATTTTCCATGTCATGTACTGGGAAGCGGGAAAAAAAATCCCAAATACAGTGAAAATGGTGCAAATCGCATTTGCGCCATTTTCTTGTGGGCTTGGATTTTACGGCTTTCATTGTGCGCCCCAACTGACATGTCTACTTTATTCTTTGGGTCGGTGCGATCACGTGAATACCAAATTTGTATAGGTTTTATAATGTTTTCATACATTTACAAAAATTAAAACCTCGTGTACAAAATCTTTTTTTTTGATTTTGCCATCTTCTGGCACTAAGACCTGAGGCTGTCATGGCGACGAATCGCAGCTCCGGGGAGCAACGATCCTCGGCAAGAAGGAGGCGCCCATGCGCCGCCATCTTTTCGAAGCCACTGGCAGCGTTGCCGGCGGCGATCGACGACATAGCAATTTGCAGCAAAGACTTACCGGCTATGGAGAGGGCTCAGCCTGTACTACTACGGTGCCCATCGGTAAGGGGATAAAGGGGTTTTACCATGAATCAAAGTTAGGCCCTATCTACGGGATAGGGCCTAACTTGCTGATCAGTGGGGGTTTCAGTGCACTTTTTATATTGTATTTGATTTTTATATGTGATAGGGCATAGACGATTATTTTTTTTTAATAATTTTTTTTTGTTTGCAATTTTTTTTTAATGTTTTATTTTGTCCCAGGGTGTCACATGAACAAGTGATCAATACTAATGTATTGCAGCATATTACATAGTCAGCCTATGCATTCTGCATAGGCTGACAGTAGCACTGTTGGATAGTGCTGAAAGCTCGGCTTTCACATACTGCCAGGTTCCTGCAGTGTCCCAGGGCTCAACTTCTGAGTCCGTGCAATCACTATGACGTAACTGTATCTTATAGTGTGGTAACTACCCGCACCTTATGATGTACAGTTACACCAGGGTGTGGGAAGGGGTTAAAGATTCACAAAATTTTTAAATAGTTCATCAGATTGAAGAATACTGCAGTCAATGTTGTCATAAGCAAACCTAATTGTAAAAGACCACTAAGTGCATCTATGTTTAGGTGTTTTAGCCCCACCTATTATATTATTTCCATAAACATTTATTGTCAAGAGGTGAGATGAGAGTCAGAACGGCGTATACATATTAGATGCTATTAATGTGGACTTGCAGCTTCTAGGAGAAACAAAAGGTGGGAACAAAATAAAGTGTAAACTATGTGGACTCTAGGAGCTAAGGAGTCTGATGGGGGAGTCATGGTTTAGCAGATCTCCCTTCTGTCAAAATTGGTGGAGGAGGGATAACTGTATGGGAATGTTTCTCAGTGTTCTGACTCATTTTCAGTCATTCCTAATGCTTACCCCTGCAAAATTAGTAAATCATTACCATAATTATACTAATCTTCTGAAAAATAATTATACTTCATAGTAAAAAGCATCCGAAATAGGTGCCATTGGAAAAAAAATAACTTCTCCAAAAAAATAACAAAAGTCATTAAAAAATATTACTTTATGAATTCTGCCAAAATGAATAAAATCACATTTAAAACAAAAGTTGGCAGCTTTCTCACTACTACTGGCAGCAGTTCTGCTAAGACACTTTTCTATTCCATAATGACTGTGCCCCTATACATAAAAACAAAGTCCATAAAAATGCAGTTTGCCAAGTTTGCTGTGAAGAAACTTGAGTGACTTGAGCAAAGACTCAACCTCACATCTCACTTTTGGGATGAATTGAAATACTATTTGTAATCCAGATATTCATTAGTGTCTAACATCACAGATGCAAAAATTCTCATTAACTGAGCCAATGCTGCAGTCCGGCTGGCAGACATGAAGTCCTTGCTTCCTAAATCAGTGTGACACAATGGCTCCCGTCTTCTGCAGTGTGTGCAGTCCATGGGATCAGGCCAACATACAGTCCTGTTTCCAGAGGCTGCACATGTTCACATGGTAGCTGTAGAAAATATGGCTAGTACATGTCCTAAAATGTTGTGTGTGTGAGCCCTAATGCTGTGTTCTAATTATTATTCTAATTTTAGAGATGCCCTAAAAATTAAATATGCCCTCAAAATGAAATATTACCATATATACTCGAGTATAAGCTGAGTTTTTTAGCACAAAAATTGTGCTGAAAAACTCTAACTCAGATTATACTCGAGTCTATAAAAAAATTAACACTGTACTTATCTTTCCCACATCCCTGCAGATCCTCTTCTTGTTTCGTGTGCTCCGGGTCCCTCTTTACGTCCTCCGGATCCTCTTTGGGTTTCTTCAGCTCCTCTTCGGGTCCCTATGCAATGCCGGCTGACGTCATTGTGTGTGCCAGTCGCGACCCGAAGGAGCCGAAGGTACCCAAAGACTGATCCGGAGCACTCAAAGCTAGAAGAGGACCTGCGGGGGTGTACAGTGTTAATTTATTTTTTATAGGCATGGCATGCTCGGCACAGGCTGGTCAGCTATAAAACCTGGGTATGGGCCTGGCTTATACTGGGGGGGGGGGGGCGGGGTGGGGGGCTGATGCTGTATTCTGGAGGGGGCCCAGGGTTGGTGGCTATAAACTGGGGGGGGCAGGGGCTGGCGGCTATACTATACTGGGAAGACAGGCAGGCTATTTACTGGGGGGCAGGAGCTGGCTGTATACTGGGGTGCAAGGGCTATCAGGCTATATACTGGGGGCAGGGGGCTGGCTGTATACTGGCCGACTATATACTGGCTGGTGGCTGTGACCAATGCATTTCCCACCTTCGGTTTATACTTGAGTCAATAGGTTTTCACAGTTTTTTGTGTTAAAATTATACTGCTCGTGCTGATCCGGCTCAGTTTGTCCGTGCACCGGCACCTCAACACGTGGCTGAAATAAGCAGGGTGAGCTGAAAAAGTTTTTTCTCTTTTTCTTATATACGCTTATTCTCGAGTATATGCACTATCCTGTATTTAAAGCCTAAATTGATGACTTCAACAGCTCTCAAGGATTTACCCAAATTTGGAAACTCCCCAAAGGATTGTCAAGGATTATAGTGAGGATCAAGGATTATAGTGAACAATCTCATTTCACAGGTGTTTCTCAAAATGTAAAGTGCACAGACAAAATTACAAATACTTCAGTGCTCAATGGCCCGAATTTATTAAAGCACTTGTGCCAGTTTTCTGTCTGACATTGCACTGAACAGAAAATATAAAGTGTCAGAGGCTGCACCACATTTATTATTGACGTGCGTCACAATTCAGCAGCATGAACTAAGTGCACCAAAATGAAAATGGTGCACACTTCCAGAGCAGTGCAGGGGGTGCCAGATTAATGAAGACCTTGCACCAGTTTTGATGAATCTGGCACACTCTGCACACTTCACAAGCAAACTTCACATAGCACAGACTGCACTGGTTTTGATAAATTATGTTGTACACTGCTCATTGTGAAAAGTCAGCTCTCTATTTACTACACTGTCAAGGCCGATTCTAGCATTTTAACTGCCTGAGGTGTATACACAGCCCCCCAAGTAGTAGTATATACAGCTGACAATAAAAAATAAAAAAAAATAAATGCTGTATACACAGCCTCCCCCAAGTAGTAGTATATACAGCTAACAATAAAAAATGTAAAAAAATAAACGCTGTATACACAGCCTCCCCCAAGTAGTAGTATATACAGCTGACAATAAAAAATAAAAAAAAATAAACAGTGTACTCACCTCCAGCCCCGGCACTCCCTGCAGCTCCTTTCCTGCTGGGGCTGCATTCTGTGTCCTGCAGAGCTCTGCCTAACAATTAAGTTGGTGCCTTAAAGCCGTCATTTTTAATTAATTTTTAATGTAGTGTAGACTTGCCAGCGTTTGGCAAGTCAGTACTAACGGTGGCGATCCGCTGCCCCTTAAAGGGTCCGCAATTTGTCAAAATATGGTCTTTGGCTTACGACCAGCTGATTTTTCATAGGCTGTCGGATCATACACAGGGCTATGTGTATAAGCCTCTAGAAATACATGGGGAAGCAGGGAGCACACATCCCCAAACTTTATACCCATGTAAATTTTTATTCCACTAGCACCTCAGCAAATGTCAGTAACAAGATAGCAATCATTTACATTTGTCATTTTTTAAAGTAAAGACAACTCTGCAGTAACATGCTAAGTAAGTTATTCCGGGTGTGAAAAACATTGCCTTAAGACAATTTTAATTAAATTTAATTCAAGATTAAATAGTTTCTACCTTGGAAAGATATAACACAAGGTACGAGGGCATCCAAATCATAAGAGCAAAGGGGTTTATGGGTGCGACTTGTAAGTAGTGTAATTAGCGTTATAAATAGTCTAATTAGTGCTGTGTCATCTGGTGGTAAAAGCCATCTTGTTAGTTTTGTATTTAATTATCTGAATCTATTCTGTATCTATTGTAACTCAATTGTGATGTGCCCTTTTCCCCAGCACTGCTAGTATTCTCATATTACTATCAGGATTGGGCTTTAGTTTTTTGCTGCCATTTAAGTTATAATTTGGGCTAGGACCAAAAGAACCTTAGATCTTTATATCATTAATCACCAAGTACAAAATCTTAAACAAAATACCTATGCAGGCAGTCAGTCCCCAACTTAAGTACACCCGACTTACAGACTATCCCTAGTTACAAACGGACACCTGTGACCTCCAGTGAAGTTCTCTGGAGGCTGGTGATTTACTGAACTTTAGTCTCCGGATGCCCAGGGACTGCCTGTCTCTGCTTTCTCCTATGCCTGATAGATTTGGGTATGGCCCCTTACAATCTATATGTAAATCAACAAATGCCTGCTTCTGTCATTCATGTAAACAACTTATAACATTCATGCCATGACAGGAAATGCTTCCAGACTGCGCACTTTTATCTGGAGGACAATACATCACCAAGAGTTATTTCTGCCCCCCCTGCACCTGTTTTTCCCGTTTCAGGTAAGGAACTCGATTATATGAGCATTTTCATGAGTTTATTCATTTGTACTTTTTATGCATTGAAGTGAATATTGTGATATAATCATATTGTATTGGTCAGTACTACTGTACCACTGTACAACTACATGGAAGTATTAGCCAACATATTTCCTAAATATTGTCATTTACACAAATCTTGAATTAGGGCTTTCATAGGTCTGTGAGTGAAGAATGTTTGTCCACTCGATAGCAGGCCTCTGGTGGAACAAGGGCAGATATTGACAGGGCTCCAGTCCTCAAGACAGCACACAAACCAATGTATTTCTTTTCAAGCCAATTTGTGTCCTTATAGAATATCTCCATGTATCTTCAGACTAGAATAGAACAACATTCCTTCAGAACAATGGAAAATAGAGGTATTTGCTAAAACAGTCATGCCAGGTTTTCCTTTTTATTATATTCAGCCTTTGCATCCAGCCCAGACTGAAATGATGACTTCTCATAATGTAGAAATACTTTTGACCTCTCGCATCTGCAAATAACTTCCAACCTTTATAGGAACACAAATAATTTTAAAACTCAAACCAGATGAACAATAATTCAGACCATTAAATAATGCCAAGATTGAATTTTGAATTATGACTCAGAGACAGCACAGTAAAGGGCACTGCTATTAAATTCTAACCCATTAAACCCTGGTAGGGCATGAAATGTCCTTTGTAGAATTCCCTTTTTTATTTTATGCCCTTTTACTTCTAAAATATCTTCTTCAAAGACAAGTGAAAATGAGCAGAGAAGAGTCCTATTCTGCCTGAGATGAGTCAAGTGGGAATGTCAGTTGAGGCATCCATATCTTCTGTTCTATAGTAGAGGGAAACATGTTTTTGGTGTCATATTCCAGATAATAAACTCATTTTTCATATCTATGAGCTACGGAACCAGAGACAGTTGAAGAATAGGTGGGAACTAGAGCGTTATCTGCAGCTCATATTTCCAACTATGGGGCAGATTTATTAAGCTGTCTGAAAGTCAGAATATTTCTAGTTGTCCATGGCAACCAATCACAGCTCAGCTCTCATTTTACCAGTGCTCATGAATATTTTAAAGGGAAGCTGTGATTGGTTGCCATGGGCAACTAGAAATATTCTGACTTTCAGGCAGCTTGATAAATCTGCCCGAATGTCTTTAACTGCATGTTTCTAGGTACTGTAGAAACAAACATAGAGGCACCTGAATCAACACTACCACTGCTGCCTCTGAGCTTGGCGCATCTCAGGTAAAATATGACTCTTCTCAGCTCATTTGTACATGACTTTGGAAGAGATTGTTTATTATACAGTTAAACAGATTTCACATAAAAGAGGAAATTCCTGAAAGGACATTTTATACCCTACCTGACTGGACTAGTAGTTTAGTAGTTTAACCAAGGCCATACAAGTGGGCTCCAGCTGTACATCACTGGGCCTTGGTCCTGCCACTATTTACTTGATGACGACACAATGCAGCTGAGGACCCGCGATCCATGGCGATACGTGTGGGGCGCTTTTTCGGCCCTGCCTCTTCACACTGTCCAGACCTCATGGTAAATATCATTTTCTGGCACCTGTAGCAGGGTTAGTATCACTCTCCATCCCCTGTCTGGGGATTATAGAAGACTATACTCGAGTATAAGCCTAGTTTTTCAGCACAAAATTTGTGCTCAAAAACCCTAACTCGGCTTATACTCGAGTCAACTAAAAACATAAAGACAAAACTCACCTTTCTGACGTCAGCCATAGGTCCTCTTCTGTCTGAGACGGTCTGAGACAGAAGAGGACCTATGGGGGACGTCGGAAAGATGAGTACAGTGTTATTTTTTTTCCTTCTACAGGGGCTGGGTAGGCTGTATGCTACAGGGGTTGGGTAGGCTATATGCTACAGGGGCTGGCAGACTATATACTGGGAGGCTGTAACCAATGCATCTCCCACCCTCGGCTTATACTCAAGTCAATAGGTTTTCCCATTTTTTTGTGTTGAAATTAGGGGTCTCGGCTTATACTCGGGTCGGCTTATACTCGAGTATATACGGTAATACTTTTTTTGCATCGTTCAGGCGCATGGCGGATCTTGGATCCTATGATACAGGTTTAGGTATTCATATGTGCCTGTAGGTTCGTTATATACTGTCATCGGTAGTTTACTCCTGTGTGCTCTGATACGCTGCCATCAGCCTGTTACCTGCTTGTGTGCGACACACATTGCATTTGCATCTGTTTTCACTGGACAGTGTTCAGAGCAGGGTCGTACGGGGCGACAGGGTTCTGGCCTTATCAGATGCCACTGTCCCCAGGTGTCTTTACTTTTGGGTGACAGTTAGGCTGTATTCCCTTTCTTTTTAAGTGATTTTATTTTTGTTTTGTCTGATTAGTGTTTTTTCTTATGTATTTGTATAGTGATCAATAAAGATTGGTTTCTTGACACATGATTTTGTGTATTCATCCAGGTGTTTCTCCAAGTGTGTAGCATTCAATACTTATTATCATTCTTTTGTGCTATGGTCCCATTCCCCAGTCGACACAATGCAGCAGGCTTCACAATATCTGTGTTACCATGACTGCTGCAGTTCCTATTTTGAAACTTTTTGGCATCTTTCAACTTTTTATTGAAGTTGGTTCTTTGTAGTTATGCAAACTTTTTTTCACATCCACTTGAAATGTATGTATAAAGACTTTGCGGTTAGGAGTGTTTCCTAGTTAATATTTATTTATTGGATTGCACAGCTGCTTTCGCGAGCGAATCCTTCAGCGCTTTCATTTAGCTGTTATTGCTTGTTACTGTATTTGAAACTAATTATAAAACACACACCTGCTGCCAGATGCTGCCTTTTAAGTGTGAAGGTGGAATTGCACATATGTGGATTTTTTTCTTTTAGGCTTTCAAGATAATTCAATTTTAGTATTCATTTCCACTCATCTATGAATTAGAACAGATGGGCGCTAATGTCATATCAACAAATTCTTGTTATCTTAAGACTAAGTTATTAGGTGGTCTAAATGGTGAACATCTGTTGATGTAAATAACAGCTCTGCATTAATACGTTGATGTATCTCTGTCAGAGAAAACACTTATTTATATACATACTGTGAAATGATATTCTATGCTCTGATTTTCTAAGCTCTTTCTACTTAACTGTCCAAAAGTATTAGAAGTACAGATGTGAAGTGGTTTGGGACACATTTGGTCATTAAGGTTGGAAAAGACTCGAGACCCGATTGACAAGTGCTTGATCATGAGTCGTCTAAGTTTTTCAGTGGAATCAATTATTAGTTTTACAGATTGAGAATTTATTTTGTATTATACTCTATTTTTATCTCATACAAGGGGTCATTGTATCATCAGATTAGGACAGGTCACTTTTTGAAACTATCTTTCAGATGATATAGAGTAGGGTAAAGAAATTCAGAAACCTAGATGATCAAATGTCCAATCACAGCTTGGTGTTTCCTGCCAATACACAATACTACACAATGCCAAGAGAACGCACTTGGATGAGAGATATCCAATTTTTTCCCAGTTAGCCACATTATCTGGGACTTTGGTTTGGATTCCAACCAGGTCAATGACTAGTTGGAATTTATAGGTTTTAATTGTGCTTCTCCCTTTCTTACATTTGTGCTTATACAATGTATTTACATAACAGTGTACCATGCCTCACAGCGCATAACGTACTGCAAAAAAGAGGCTTCTCTACCTTTGTCAATTCAAAGATCTACTTCTAGTATCCCTTAATATCTGCTTTATTTTAAATGTGCATTACTGCATGGACAAAAAGAACTAAAATTAAAAATCATAAATCTCGCTTCTGCTGCCACCTTTACCTACAGGCTCAGGATTCTTGTTATATTATATCGCAGTAGTTTATTTTATTACAACTGTATATTTAAACCCATTGGGATATAAAATTTGTGCATACATAAATAAACACACACACACATATATATATATTTTTTTTTCATTTATCTATTTTTTTTATGATGAACAGTAAGCACATATTTTTCCTTTTTCCTTTCAAGATGATGTTGAAGCAATACCTCTGAAGCAGTTTCCTAAACATGTTGCGGATCTACATGCAAGCAGTGGGTTCGTTAAAGAGTTTGAGGTATATCCTACAATACAGAAAATGTATGTGTAAAGTTACAATAAATGTACTAAATTGACAGGAAGACTATTCTTATCCTGTCTATTATCTATATATACATATAACTCCATTTCTCCACCCTAGTGTATAACCTCTAAATATGTGTACCCAAGTACAGGTTTTTCTATTGTGTCAATCTGATCTTTTTATTAGCCACTGTACCAATGGTATATTTGCTTCTCACTGCCTGCTTTCATCTGTCTATACAACTTTTATACCAGCTTACACATCATAGATCCATTGCCTATGACATATATTTATCTTTGTATTTACATATTCACATTTCCGTTTTGACATGGTCATTCTTTGTGTTGGGAGCTAAGTTGTATAAAGAGTCAGAACTGTTTTCATTGCCGTTCCCTCAGAATTGAATCATTAATTGCAATCATTTCAGTTTACATTTAGTTTTTTGTTTCTCATTCCCTTTTATGTTCACATTGTAAAATTTCTGTCATTTTTTATTCACTCCCTCATTAGACACTGAAAGAGTTTTACCAGGTAAGTATGTTTTGTTGTCATTTATTAGCGTAGTTACGTCTGTTTGATTCTGTTTTATCAGTTCTGTTTTTATAGGGGCCAGTGATAAATGACATTCATTTTGTAACATTTTTGGCCTATAACGTGTCTGTCAGACTAGTGTATTTTACCTACTAAAATGTAGAGGAACTCTGACTATACAGAACCTAATATAAGAGTGAACATTGTCTATTTTAGTGATACTTTGAGATTTATTCTTGGATTCTTCTGCAGGAGGTTCAGAACTGCACTATGGATTTAGGCATAACATGTGATAGTTCAAACCACCCAGACAACAAGAATAAGAACAGATACATAAACATTGTTGCCTGTAAGTATTTTAAAAAAGAACTATGTATTGTGTGTATATGTATATATTGTATATTGATATATGGAGATAGAGATACTGAGGTAGTATTGAGATATTTATTCACCACCAAAGGAGCTCTCCACTCTATTGATGAATTCATGGAAAATCTTCTGTAGGACGGGGCAAGAAATAGGTTTCCTTGTGCAACTCTGGCTCCCAGTTCCAACATCTCAGTGGTCTCACACCATAAGCCCACATCTTTCATTGTTTAGTTGGTTTACACCTACAATGGGGCCAGATGTAGTTTTCTTTACAGTTTTTTGGGTTGGGTATTATGCATATTTAATAGATTTTTTCTTTTCTGGGGGTGGAAACCTTACGCCTATGTGTTTGGCTTTTTCTTACCACCGTCCCCCCACCCCCTAAATGCGTATTTGTTTTTTGTCTTGCTAGTGAATTCAGCATTCTCTTTTAACACATTGTAAGAGACATTTAGAAAGCCCTGCGATTGCCAATCCAACTATCACCACCCCCTGTCTGCAATTCAGGAGAACCAGTAGTAAAAGAGAAGGAGCTCTCAACTTTGGCTTTACAGTTTAAACACTGTTGTCAGCATTTTGCTGCCATATGACATCTGTTAACATACTGCTGGCCTTTAACACTCCAAATATGCCCAACCACAAATCTCCATTGGTTAATGTGGGGAAAAAGAGTAATATATGATATTTGCAGACAGTTGTCTTACCTATTGTGATTTGGGATGAGGCGTGTCTGCATTTCCAAATGCCAGCAGTGTACTATATGTACAAAACATTGGCATTAGGTGGCCTGAAATTTTGCACTTTATTTAAATAAAAGAAACATGGATTCCTAATTAATATAGGTTTAGATTCTTTCCCATAAGAGCACTGAAACCTCCACCAGATGGTGTGATATTAAGGATAAGTTCAAGGAGTGCCTGGATTCCTTTCTTGAAAATAAAAATATTATGTTTTGGGAACAAAACTTTTGGAATGGGTTTTATTTTTATTGCCAGATTAGTTTTTTAGGTTGACCATCTCTATGTAGTATTATATTTTTGGCTCATCAGTAATGAAAATATATGACCATGATTCAATGATGACGTATCACAATACTGAGAGTGGCTTATGACTTTTCAACTTACTTTTTTTAAGATGATCACAGCAGAGTTAAACTATCACAAGGGGGAGAAAAAGATGGAAAGCCGACAGATTACATAAATGCAAACTATGTCGATGTAAGTATATATATTCCCTTAATTTATATATATACAGGCAGTCCCCTACTTGAGAACACCTGACCCTTAGTTACAAACTGACCTCTGGATGTTGGTACTTTACTGTACTTTAGCCCTAGGCTACAATAGACAGCTGTAGTAGTTATTAAAGATGTCAGCAATGAAGCCTTATAGTTAATCCTGGTTCTTATGACAACACAACATTTTTAAAATCCAAGAGGTGTGGCAGCACTTAAGGAAAGGCTTAGAACAACTCAGGTGCACAACCCAGGACCTGAACCAGGGTCCATTCACGTATAAAAACACGAAAAAATGGCAGCATCCCGAGATTTAAATGTGGCAAAATTCACACGTGTCAAAGCTACATTTCGACTCCTTAACCCCTAGGGGCACAGCCTATTTTGGCCTAAGGAGCGGCCCCATTCTTAAATCTGACCTGTGTCACTATAAGTGGTTATAGCTTTGGAACGCTATGAGATATCCAGGGGATTTTTAGATGTTTTCTCGTGACACATTGTACTTCAAATAGTTTAAAAATTTGGATGATATCTTTGTGTTATGTATGAAAAAAACTAAATTTGGAAAAAATTTGGAAAAAATTCTTATTTTCAACGTTCTAAATTCTCTACTTTTGATGCAGATAGCATAGCTCCCAAATAAATTCATAACTTACATTCCCAAAGTTGCTTTATGTTGGCATGGTTTTTTAAGATTCCACATTTTACTAGAATGTTATGAGGCTCAGAATTTAGGTATATTTTCACATCTTTTTGTTAAAATCACCAAACCCGCATTTAGATTGGACCTGTCAACTTCTAATTGACATGAGGGACAAATATAGTGAGACTCATAAATTACCCCATTGTGGAAACATACACACCTCAACGTATGAAAAACCACTTTTAAGAAGTTTGTAACGCTTTACGGTTTTATAGGGGTTAAAACAAAATGGAGGTGCAGTCTGCAAATTGTAATTTTTTTCACAATACACCCATTTGGGTGGAAATTAAACATTTACAATGGATTAAGAAAAAAGGCTCCACAAAGTTTGATACCCAATTCCTCCCGAGTACACCGATACTCTATATGTGGTGGTAACCTGCTGTATGGGCGCACGCCGGGCATAGAAGGGAGGAGGCGCCATCCAGAGCAGTTTTCTATGTCACATTGTACAGGCTATAATTTTTTTCTTTTTTTTAATGTGGACCTAAGGGGCTTATTTCTTTTGCCACATGAGATGACTTTTCTGGTACGTAATTTGGGGGAATCTATAGGCTAATTGGTGAGATTTTATTAACTCTCTGTTGGTGGAGGAAATGAAAATCATCACTTTTCAGGAAGATTTTTATGGGTTTTTTTTTTTGCCCGTATTACCATACATAAATAGTATATTATTTTTATTCTATGGGTCGCACGATTACAAAAAGCCTCATTTATATAGATTTTTATTTTTTTTCCCATTTCTACTGCATAAAAAGTAATTTGGCAAAAATGTTGTTAATTTTAGCATCACCGTCTTTCATATGCCATAA
Organism: Engystomops pustulosus; assembly: GCA_019512145.1. Lineage (NCBI taxonomy): Eukaryota > Metazoa > Chordata > Amphibia > Anura > Leptodactylidae > Engystomops > Engystomops pustulosus. The sequence goes on along the minus strand of CM033644.1, from coordinate 115,986,374 downwards.
CTTTTTTATTTTTTGCCTCACAAATCTGTTTTAAGGGCTTATTTTTTGCGAGAAGGAGGCTTTTTATTTCCTTTTTTTCTCTTTGTTTTTTTGGTCTTTTAGAGTGCTAATATTTTTTATACCTTTTTAGAGCATTTTATAGGGTATTAATTGAAAATGATCTCTTTTTCTGGAGCTTTTTTTGTTTTGTTTTTTACGGGGTTTCCACTTTGCGGATCTAATAACGATTCTTTTTTATTATGCAGATTGTTACGGAGCAGGATACCAAATATGTGGGGGTTTTGTGTATTTTATTCAATTGTACTGAATAAAAACCAATTTGGAGAGAAATCTTGTTCATTTTAGATACACCATCTTTTATAGCATAACTTTTTATTTTTCGGTGACAAATCTGGTTAGGGCTTATTTTTTGCGAGAAGAGTTTTTTTTAGTGGGAGCTTTTTGGAGTGCATACATTTTTTAAATTACTCTTTTAGAGCATTTTTGATAGGGTATAATTAAAAATTATCTTTTTTCGGAACGTTTTTGCAGTTTTTTCTCTCGGCGTGTACCGTGCGGGTCCAGTAACGATTCTGTTTATTATACAGATTGTTACGGACGCGGCAATACCAAATATGCGGGGTTTTTTGTTTGTTTTTGTGGTTTTTATACTTTATTAAGTGTTTTTATGGGAAAGTGACATTTTAGGGGCTTATATTTTTATGTATTATTTTTATTTATTATAATGTGTAGTGTTAAGTGTTTTGCATATTTTTACTTAACATACTTGAACTTAAACCAGTGATGCTCTGATCATGGTTTAGTTCATACACTGCTCTACAATACTATTTATTGTAGAGCAGTGTAAACTGTCTGAGCAAGCTTGCGCATGCTCAGACAGTTTACGCCGACCGGAAGGGGTCTGGCTGCCATGGAGACCGGGCAGCTCCGGGGCACATGCAGTCCTCGGAGCTGCCCAGAAGTGGATCGGATCCCGGTAAGCGGCACGGGGGATCCGATCCACAGCGCAAAACCCGTACACGCCGCGGTCATGTTTGACCGCGGCGTGTAAGGAGTCTAACCCCCGCGATCGTGAGCCGGCTCGATCGCGGGTGTTAGGCAGGCTGTCAGCTGTACTAGACAGCTGACAGCCGCTGCTTCTGTACCGGCTCCGTTCGTGAGCCGTGCCAGAAGCAGGACGTTATTAGAACGTCCCCGTGCGCAAGCATCTAGCCCCGGGACGTACTATAACGTCCTGGTGCGCCTAGGGGTTAAACCTGGAGCCTTTCTCAAGCAGGAGAAAGGCTTGAGAAATGCTCCAGGTCTAAGGAGCTGAAAAGTAGCTTTGACACGTGTGAATAAACGAGTAAGTTTTTTGCCACATTTAAATCTCGGAGTGTTTATATATATATAAGATACATGGTCATAGCTTATATCCTTTTATCAGACTGAAGTCCCTAGCTAATGTACAGGGTAAGAATAGGTTCAAACAGTTAGGAGTCTCTCTGCAGCATTTCCTATTACAGATACCCTAGGAAAAATAGTAAAGGAAACATGAAGTAATATGCAAACTTTAAATGTACATGTTAGTGTGCTAACCTACATCAATTTTTTTTCTAAGGGTTACAACAAGCCAAAAGCCTACATTGCTGCCCAAGGACCACTCAAATCAACTGCAGAAGATTTTTGGAGAATGATATGGGAGCACAATGTAGAAGTTATTGTCATGATAACCAACCTGGTGGAGAAGGGAAGAGTATGTATAAAGCTGTACATTTTTAGAAATTAACTTTATTTTCCATCCTTTGTAGTCAGAGAAGCATAGACTTTGATTCTGTTTTTCTGTCTCGTTAGTCAGATGTTTAAACCATAACTGTAAAGTTACTGATAAATAATACCGTAGTGTAAGTACAGCTGGAGAGAGCCTTTGACAACAATTCCAACAAAACCTGTATCATGAGGCTGGCTTCTTCCTAGCCTGAGATCTATCTGGTATATTTAACATTGGATTCAGATTCAGCTATTCCTGATGTGGGTGGGCATTTTCAGTTTGTAACATCAGCTCAGAGCAATAAAGGCAAACCAGGACAGCAAGTTTGTAAATGGCCGATCTGAAGCATGTGATGAGTCACATGTTGGTGACATCACTGAGGGTCCATGGTATCACACCAAGTACTTTCAAATGATGCAGGACAGCTTGTTGGTAAATAGAGGACCTGAAAGCATGTGACAGAATCACATATCTAAAGAAAAAGTGTTCAAAGAAGAGAACACTCACGATGTACACCACCTGCAAAGACTTGTTATGAAGTTTTGGGACAGAGATGAAGAGGAAAAGGAAAGTTGTGAGTGTAGTTAAGTAAAACATGACCTTTATTAGTTCATATAAAATTATTTTAAAAATCTGAGATCCCTCTCCCCTTAATCTCTTTCCCTAAATTTAACATGCTTGTGACATCACCACAGGTCCTACAGCCCCTCTTAAAAAGCCTCCTGTCGTCTCTAGCCGTACTATACGGCTCTCCATGGCAACCAGAAAGCATGGCAAATGGAAATTAGCCTGGGGGCATGGTAATAGCCAGCTGCTAAACAGCTGTAGATAGCTAATTATAGTAAATTAGAGAATTGCTTATTTTTGCTTACTACAGAGTTAGGCAAAAGTTTTTATACTTTCTATTTTTCTATACTTTCTACTTTCTATTACTTTCTATTAACATAAGTTGATGATTTGCAGAGGAAATGTGACCAGTATTGGCCAACTGATGGCAGTGAAGAATATGGTACATTTCTGGTTACCCAGAAAACCACTTCTGTCCTGGCATATTACACCGTGAGAACATTTACATTGCGGAATGTCAAGATTAAGAAGGTTTGTAATTGTTAATCACAATGTATTGGTATAGGAGATTTTTAAAAGCATGCCTTTTCGTGGGTCTGTGTGGTATTGCATTTCAATTCTATTGAGCTGAGCGGAAATACCTAACCAACCACAAACAACTGTAGCACTTATTATGGAAGAAAGCAGTCAGATCCCAGACAATACCTATAGTGAAACAGGTCATTATGTGTGTTTAGACCGTTGCATAAAGTTTTTTTCCAGGACAGTTAACTGTCAATTTATGATCTTCACACTTTGCTTCACTATAAGCTCTAAAATGTGATAGCTCATATATAGAAGTTCTGCTTTGAAGTCCATGAGTTACACTCTATTTTGCTCATCACTTTGTGACACAGTATCAATAGAATGATTTTTTAAAATGCGTTTTATTGAAACTGATCCTCTTTTTTAGTTTTAGTTCTTCTAGTTGTATTGTGCAATATTTACATTATATTTAAGGGGTTTGCAAGCAATAGATCCATCGATAGACGCTTATCCTCTATCAATTGGATAGGGTCTTAGTGCTGGAACGTTCATGGGACATCCAACATGGCTTACAGAACAACTGCCTTAGAAGTCCTATAGATGTAGATAGAATCCTAGTTGGGGGTGCCAGCAATTGCGATCAGATACTTATCTGAATAGATTCTCTCCATATTCTGCATCATTATGTGAAGTAATAACGCATGACTATTAAAAAGCTTACAGATGAGTTCATTGTATTTTTCTCTTGCTTATATACATGTCAAAATATGTGTGTAAAGAGATATTCTGTGCACATGTCTCCCCACAAGTTTTTCTGTTTCCCTGATCCACGTGCCACTTTGGGCATGTCAGGAAGCAGGACAGGCATAGTCTCCGTCGGTTCAGACCTGATCTACAGATCTGAACTGGCGGAATTTGCATCCGTATTTACTAAGAGGTCGGAACATCTTAGCAGATATGGGCACCGAATTGCCAGCGAGGGGAACTTTAAGACTGGCGTTCAAAACTCTGGTTATAATGAATTCCCCCTATATGTGTCTATGTGTAGCCAGCCAGTGGTTGTGATATGATTTGACCTAATCAAATAAATATGTTTTGCATTTTCCCTCAGGGTTCCCAGAAAGGAAGATTAAATGAGCGAGTGATAACTCAGTACCATTATACCCAATGGCCTGATATGGGTGTCCCTGAATATTCTCTCCCTGTTCTAACATTTGTAAGAAAAGCCTCCACAGCAAAGCAAACAGCTAATGGACCAGTTGTAGTGCATTGCAGGTATGTTGTGACTGTCAAGGGTTAAGTAGAATTATACAGTACATTTCCTTTGGGACAGTATAAAGTTTCTTTTCAAAGCACTGGAAAGTATATGATCTCCCATCATATAAGCATATAAATATCAATATATAAGTCCAATAGCTCCTTTACAGTGATCTGCATTTTCCCATGGTGACCAGCTCTTCTGCAATCTTACAGCCCAAAATCACTCATTTTCTCCGGCTAAGCCTTGCACCACTGCAATGGAGACCAAAACACAGCACTACCACATTAATAGATTATGTATGCTAACCTTTCCACATTAGACCCTCAAATTAGAGTAAACATTAGATAAATATCAGTGGGTTTGTCTTCCCCATGACTCATTTCAGACATCAAATATCAGGGTAGTCAAGGATTAGGCAGGTTTGAAGGATTTGACATCATCCTATAGTTGTAGACTACCTGCCTGCAGACAATCTGTCATTGTGTCAGACTATGTTGTAAAGGAGATATTATCGAATCATATTGCGACCGATGATTCAGAACAAGGAAAATTGTGGCTGGATAAAGGAAAGAAATAATAAAAAGGTTTTCTCAATCTTAACATCAGGGCTGTTCTTACTGGAATAATGGAAAAACTATACAATGGGAGTAGAGGGCAGATTTATTAATTTGTGTCTGCAAATATTGTAATGTAAAATATTATCTTAGAAATTTTTCTAAAGAAAATGAATTAAAATAAGTGGCATAAAATAGACATTCTAAAGATGAACCATAGTTATTATTCAGAATTCACCACTGTGATAAATCTTACCCTTTTATGACTATCTAGTCTAAGTATACACTGTCTTAAAATGGTATGATAGTATATATTTTGCAAAACACAATTAGGCAAGGTATGCACCCATATCAGTAATGTGATTAATAAAAGATGCACATATCATTGCATTTATATTGTGATAATAAATACCTTGCCAGGATGGCTGGATATGTTCTGGCATTATTATGGTTTTTTCATGTCCAACTATAATATATATCACTTCTTTATCCACCCTTCATTATCTGTTAAGCCATGTCAGAAGCACTAAACTTTTCAATTAAAAGTCAAAGTTCAAATATTTATTGTCGCTAATATATGTATTTATAACATGAGTGCATTTATTCCTGGATTTTTCCATTTATATTGCAAATAAAAGGATTAGCGTGAGTGTTACACAGTCACCCCAGGCTCTGCTTATAGACACATACTAATGTGAATGTGGAGTGAATGTATTTTCCTAATTGAAGTCAATGCAGGTAGTCATTACTTAGGTTCCTGAACAGCTCACATATTGACTATTACTATATTATGAGTAGCACTCACTTGCAGAAATAGACAATATCTAAATGCAGTATAATGCACATTAAGTGTAAGCTAAATACATTAGCAGATAATAGTGAGATCTCTGTGTCATTGTTGGTTAGAGGTGGCATAAATTACACTGAAAAAATGAGAACAGGTCTAAGAAAGAAAATGAATATTTCACAGTAGTTAATGCCTGTATCTAATAATGAAAGTGCTTATAAAACCAGCCAGTGGTTGATATCCCCTTTTAAGGTATCCACTTAAACACATCAAAGATGGGGAGTTTAAGTTATTAGGTTAAATGTTACTCTGACTTGACCATAAGACTCTGACTTGACCCTTTGCTTGTATGGCAAGGCATGATGGCATGTAGATGAGTTACATTAACATTGCCATTCTTCATGTTTGTATATTCAATGGAAATTAACAGAAGGAGACTTTAGCGTACCAACCGATATAAAATATAATATGCCCCTATTTTAAATTTACATTTTGAGTCTCAGGCACATATATATATATATTCAGAGATATGCCACACCAAAATCGACATGAAGTCTGCCTACCTACCGAGACACAAGTTCACAGAAGAGATCCAAAGTTAGTTCTGCAGGGAAAGAAAAATCTGTCCTTGTTCTTCCACTTGACCTTGCACTCTTGTCATTGTTGAGGAGATACAGTAATTTCCCATTGCAGAGTTGGAGGTTATAATGAGGCAGTCTGGGTGAACCTGATTCTTACCAGTTTTACTGTACCAATTTCGTACAGAAAGTTAAGGAACCATGCTGGGTACCAAAAATTAAAAGGGAAGACATGCAGGTGGTGCTTTGGTCTTTCAGAAAACTTTACACCCCATGCATGTGAGGACTAGTATGTGACTTATACATTTTCATCTGTGCAGCGGGAAGAAAAGACCCTCAGAAACAGTCTTTTCCTTGAGACTTCTTACTCTTTTCGGTCTTCAATGTGACATTTAAATCTTTCATAAGGGTTCTCTCCCCTAATATTATTTATAGCGTCTGTTAGCCTCTTCTATCCCCCAATTGAGCCCCCTTTTTAGCTTAACATTACTTCCATTGGACATGAGCTTCCAGAAAGCGCCAGATTGTATATTCCTCATGAATTGTATATTGTATATTCCTCATGAAGATCTCAGGAGGTATGCAGAAGACATGTCCTGTCTATGTAAATGGCAGACTGTACATGAATTTTACATTACCTTCTCAAATAACTGTGTTACTGTACCCTGCGATAATTCATTTTAGGTCCACCAGAAACATATTTCACTCCACTATCAGGCATAGAAATTATCTGTATCATGTCCATGGGTGGCATATTTTTCACAAATCACATTTTAACACATTTTTTTTTGTTAATTTAGAATTTTTTTATATCTATTTATCAAATATATAAATACATGCATATCCTATAAAGCTTATAAACCATTACATGTATTTCATCTTATAAATTATACATTCCCTCCCCATAACCCTCCTCTCCCCAGTCAAGGATGACAAGCAAGAGAGAGAAAAGAAAGAAGAGAAAAAAAGGGTAAAAAAAACAAGCAACAAAGACCTTCTTCTAGTTTGACTCTTATCCTTATTATTTCCCCCCATAGTGAATTCATACTTTTTCACCATCATTACATAATTTTCGCCAATGTTCAGTCTCTAATTTTCTTTCCCCTTTCCAAACTTTAACTATAATTAAACGGCCCAAAAAACAACAATTTACATATTAATCATTTTACAATATTAGGCAAAACTAAGTGTATATCTAAGAATTCCTACAATAGGATCAAAAGGGAGATTAATGACCAGTCACCGATATATCTATTCATAAATTTTTCCCAAAAATGTTTTAACTTTGGAACAAAGTCAGAGCATATGATTAATAACAAGCCAATCGCTTGCAGCAATCACAATTGGAATTTGCTCTCACCCCTACCCTATAAAGAAAATAAGGTGAATAATATACCCTATATATAATATTAATTTGAATAAACATAAAATTATCATTTATAGAAACCCACCTTACCCCCATGTAGTTCTAGGGAAAGGGGGGTGATTTGAATTTTTAGGTTTTTTTATTATACTTTTTTTTTTTAAACTTTTTTTTATTATTACTTTTACTATTTTTCAGACTCCCTAGGGTACTCTAACCCTACTTAGTCTGATTCATCCTATCATATACTGCCATACTACTGTATGGCAGTATATGTGGATTTTACTCCCCATTCATTACAATGTGCAATTAGCACATTGTAATGCATGGGTTAAAACGAAGTAGCCTCGGGTATTCGGAACACCCGAGGCTACCATGGCGACGGATCGTCGCTCCCCGTTACGTCATTGGGCAGCGATGATCCGCGACAAATGGGCGGCATCTTTTTTAAGCCGCCGGCAGCATTGCCGGCGGCGATCAAGGTGAAAACACCCACGAGGTGAAAACACCCCCTCTCCATGCAGCGGGACCCGGCTAGTACGGCGCACGTCGGGAAGGGGTTAAACACCATGGTACACCTGAGCAATCAAAGGCTTCTAACGTCACATCCGGTTACACCAACGCAGTCAGATCTACTTTTAATACGCACAGCAAAGCAAACAGCTAATGGACCAGTTGTAGTCTTGCCAGGTATGTTTTGTTACTGTCAAGGTTAAGTAGAATTTACAGTACATTTCCTTGGGACAGTATAAGTTGCTTTTCATATCAAGCACTGAAATATATGATCTCCCATCATATAAGCATATAAATATCAATATATAAGTCCAATAGCTCCTTACAGTGATCTGCATTTTCCCATGGTGACCAGCTCTTCTGCATCTTACAGCCCAAAATCACTCATTTCTCCGGCTAAGCCTTGCACCCACTGCAATGGAGACCAAAACACAGCACTACCTACATTAATATATTATGATGCTAACCTTCCACATTCGACCCTAATTAGAGGAAACATTAGATAAATATCATGGGTTGTCTTCCCCATGACTCATTTCAGACATCATATCAGGGTAGTCAAGGATTAGGCAGGTTTGAAGGATTTGACATCATCCTATAGTTGTAGACTACCTGCCTTGCAACAATCTGTCATTGTGTCAGACTATGTTGTAAAGGAGATATTATCGAATCATATTGCGACCGATGATTCAGAACAAGGAAAATTGTGGCTGGATAAAGGAAAGAAATAATAAAAAGGTTTTCTCAATCTTAACACAGGGCTGTTCTTACTGGAATAATGGAAAAACTATACAATGGGAGTAGAGGGCAGATTTATTAATTTGTGTCTGCAAATATTGTAATGTGAAAATATTATCTAGAAATTTTTCTAAGAAATGAAGTTAAAATAAGTGGCATAAAAGAGACCATTCTAAAGATGAACCAAGTTTATTATTCAGAATTCACCACGTGATAATCTTACCCTTTTATGACTACTAGTCTAAGTTAACACTGTCTTAAATGGTATGATAGTATATATTTTGGCAAACAATTAGGCAAGGTATGCACCCATATCAGTAATGTGATTAATAAAAGATGCACATATCATTGCATTTATATTGTGATAATAAATACCTTGCAGGATGGCTGGATATGTTTCTGGCATTATTATGGTTTTTTTCATGTCCCACTATAATATATATCACTTCTTTATCCACCCTTCTTATCTGTTAAGCCATGTCAGAAACACTAAACTTTTCAATTAAAAGTCAAAGTTTCAAATATTTATTGTCGCTAATATATGTATTTATAACATGAGTGCATTTATCCTGTTTTTCCATTTATATTGCAAATAAAAGGATTAGCGTGAGTGTTACACACAGTCACCCCAGGCTCTGCTTATAGACACATACTAATGTGAATGTGGGTGAATGTATTTTCCTAATTGAGAGTCCATGCAGGTAGTCATTACTTAGGTTCCTAACAGCTCACATATTGACTATTACTATATTATGAGTAAGCACTCCACTTGCAGAAATAGACAATATCTAAATCGTATAATGCACATTAAGTGTAAGCTAATACATTAGCAGATAATTGAGATCTCTGTGTCATTGTTGGTTAGAGGTGGCATAAATTACACTGAAAAAATGAGACAGGTCTAAAAAGAAAATGATATTTCACGTAGTTAATGCCTGTATCTCAATAATGAAAGTGCTTATAAAACCAGCCAGTGGTTGATATCCCCTTTTAAGGTATCCACTTAAACACATCAAAGATGGGGAGTTTTTAGTTATAGTTAAATGTTACTCTGACTTGACCATAAGACTCTGACTTGACCCTTTGCTTGTATGCAAGGCTGATGGCATGTCGATGAGTTACATTAACATTGCCATTCTTCAATGTTTGTATATTCAATGGTAAATTAACAGAAGGAGACTTTAGCGTACCAACCGATATAAATATATATGCCCCCTATTTAAATTTACATTTTGAGTCTCAGGCACATATATATATATATTCTCAGAGATATGCCACACCAAAGACATGAAGTCTGCCTACCTACCAAGACACCAAGTTCACAGAGATCCAAGTTAGTTCTGCAGGGAAAGAAAAATCTGTCCTTGTTCTTCCACTTGACTTGCACTCTCTTGTCATTGTTGAGGAGGTACAGTAATTTCCCATGCCCAGAGTTGGGGTTATAATGAGGCAGTCTGGGTGAACCTGATTCTTACCAGTTTTACTGACCAATTTTTGTACAGAAAGTTAAGGAACCATGCTGGGTACCAAAAATTAAAGGGAAACATGCAGGTGTGTGCTTTGGTCTTCAGAACAACTTTACAACCCCCATACATTGAGGACTAGTATGTGACTTATACATTTTCATCCTGTGCACGGGAAGAAAAGACCCTCAGAAACAGTCTTTCCTTGAGACTTCTTACTCTTTTCGTCTTCAATGTGACATTTAAATCTTTCATAAGGGTTCTCTCCCTAATGTACTTATAGCGTCTGTTAGCCTCTTCTATCCCCAATTGAGCCCCCTTTTTAGCTAACATTACTTCCATTGGACATGAGCTTCCAGAAGCGCCAGATTTATATTATTTTCCTCATGATTGTATATTGTATATTCCTCATGATGTATATGTATATTCCTATGAGATCTCAGAGGTATGCAGAAGACATTCCTGTCCTATGGTAAGCAAGCTGTACATGAATTTTAATACATTAACCTTCTCAAATAACTGGTGTTTACTGTACCCGCGATAATTCTTTAGGTCCACCAGAAACATATTTCACTCACTCCACTATCAGGCATAGAAATTATCTTTATCATGTCCATGGTGGCATATTTTCTCACAAATCACATTTTAGCACATTTTTTTTTGTTAATTTGAATTTTTTATATCTACTTTATCAAATATAATAACTACAGGCATATCCTATAAAGCTTATAAACCATTACATGTATTTCACTTATAATTATACATTCCCTCCCCATAACCCTGCCTCTCCCCAGTCAAGGATGACAAGCAAGAGAGAAAAAGAAAGAAGAGAAAAAAAGGGTAAAAAAAAGCAACAAAGACCTTCTTCTAGTTTTGACTCTTCCTTATTTCCCCCCATAGTGAATTCATACTTTTTCACCATCATTACATAATTTTCGCCAATTTTCAGTCTCTAATTTTCTTTTCCCCTTTCCCAACTTAACTATAATTAAACTACCCAAAAAACAACATTTTACATATTAATCATTTTACAATATTAGGCAAAACTAAGTGTATATCTACGAATTCCTACAATAGGATCAAAGGGAGATTAATGACCAGTCACCGATATATCTATTCCAAATTTTTCCCCAAAATGTTTTAAACTTTGGAACAAAGTCAGAGCATATGATTAATACAAGCCAGTCGCTTGCAGCATCACATGAATTTCTCTCCTCACCCCTACCCTATAAGAAAATAAGGTTGATATATACCCTATATATAATATTAATTTGAATAAACATAAATTATCATTATAGAAACCACCTTACCCCCATGTATATATTCTTCCCACATTCAGGCTTTAAAACAACCCTTATTGTTTGCATACAAAAAAAAGTGTGACCAGTAAGCCTTTAACCATTTTTCTTGGATTTACAGTAGTTTCATATTTCTCCATCTGTATTCCAGTGCCAGGGGTTGGAAGAACTGGAACATATTGTCCTGGACAGTATGTTGCAAACCAAATCAAAACAAGAAGGAACTGTTATGTTTTTGGATTCCTAAACATATTCGGACGCTCAAAGCAATTATTTGGTACAAACAGAGGTAAAATTTAGTATACATAATATACATATATAGCATATAAGTAGCCACCTCCGTATATACTACTCGAGTACAAGCAGACCCAAGTATAAGTCAAGGTACCTAATTTTAACCGCTTAAACTGGGAAACCTATTTACTAGAGTATAATCCAAGGGTGGGAACTGCATTGGTCACAGGCCACCCCCCCCCCCCATTATATGCCGCCAGCCCTTGTAGTATTAGTCCTGCCAGCCCCTCTAGTATATAGCCTGACCCCACCGGGGGTCGCCTAAAAAGCCACGGATAGCCGCAATTTTATTGTGTTTTTACTGCGATTTGCATGTTTGGGGTCACCACAACTGAGGAACTGTACTGCAGGTCACAGCATTAGAAAGTTGAAGAACCACTGCTCTAGTATATAGGCCTGACAGCCCCTCTAGTATATAGCCTGACAGCCCCTCTAGTATTACTGACGCCCCTCTAGTATATAGCCTGCAGCCCCTCGTATTTAGCCTGACAGTCCCTCTAGTACAGTGATGTGGACCCTTTAGAGGCCGAGTGCCCAAACTGCAAACCCAAACCCTGCTTATTATCGCGATAAATAAGCAGGGTTTTGGGTTGCAGTTTGGGCACTCGGCCTCTAAAAGGTTCGCCATCACTGTTCTAAACCATATTGCCATATTGGTGCGCAAACAAAAATTAAAGCATAACTTCAAGGAAAAACGGAGAATCCGGAGCACTTGTATATAAAAATCCAAAATCGCTTTATTGGGTATCCATTAAAATAGTGCACATCTTGTGCATAAACGGTGCAGGTTATATAGGCAGAAACCTATGCGTTTCAGCTCGCTACGGAGCCTTAGTCATGGCATAGCATTACAAAGTTAAAAGCAGCACTTTAACCCCTTAACTACTTGGCCTTTTTTAGTTTTTTCACTTCCATTTTGTCACTCACCACTTCAAAAATCTATAACTTTTTTATTTTCCACATAAAGAGCTGTTTATGGCTTATTTTTCTGCGTAACAAATTGCACTCATAGTGACAGTATTTATATCCCTGCCGTGTACGGGGAAGCCGAAAAAATTCCAAATGCCAGTGAAAATGGTGAAAAAACTCACTTTTGCAACGTTTTCTTTGTGGCTTGGATTTTACCGCTTTCACTCTTGCTCCAAATGACATGTCTATTTTATTCTTTGGGGTCGGTACGATCATGTGGATACCAATTTGTTATAGGTTTATAATGTTTTCCATACATTAAAAAATTAAACTCCTTTACAAATATTTTTTTTTTATTTTGCCATCTTCTGCGCCAATAAACTTTTCATACTTTGGTGTACGGAGCTGTGGGTAGTGGTCATTTTTTTTGCAAATTTTGATGACGTTTTCATTGCTATATTTTGTGGACTGTGCCACCTTTTGATCACTTTTTATTAATTTTTTAATATTTTCAAATGGCAAAAAATCCATTTTCGACTTGGGACGCTATTTTTCCGTTATTGGGTTAAACACAGTGAAAAACAATTATCATATTTTGATAGATCAGACATTTTCGGACGCGGTGATACCTAATGTGTTATGATTTTTACTGTTTTTATTTATATCAGTTCTAGGGAAAGGGGGGTGATTTGAATTTTTAGGTTTTTTTTTATACTTTTTTTTTTTTAAACTTTTTTTATTATTACTTTTACTAGTTTTCAGACTCCCTAGGGTACTCTAACCCTACTAGTCTGATTCACCTATCATATACTGCCATACTACTGTTGGCAGTATATGTGGATTTTACTCCCCATTCATTACAATGTGCAATTAGCACATTGTAATGATGGGTTAAAACGAAGTAGCCTCGGGTATCGGAACACCCGAGGCTACCATGGCGACGATCGTCGCTCCCCGTTACTCTTGGGCAGCATTGATCCGCGACAATGGGCGGCAATCTTTTTTAAGCCGCCGGCAGCATTGCCGGCGGCGATCAGTGACAACACCCACGAGGTGAAAACACCCCTCTCCATGCGCGGGACCGCTAGTACGGCGCACGTCGGGAAGGGGTTAAACACCATGGTACACCTGAGCAATCAAAGGCTTCTAACGTCACATCCGTTACACCAACGCAGTCAGATCTACTTTTTCATATTTTATTGTTGAATACAAGTATTCAATAAATAAATTAATACTATACGCTAAATCATTTTGAATTCATGCGTGGGGATACCCAGAGTTTAGGGCAGAATCCAGAAGCCACCCTCTTAGGAGAGTTTTCTCCAGTTCCCTCCCTCTAAGTGGTCGATTAACATGTTCGATACCAAAAAAGGAAAAACTAGAGAGATTTTGTTGTGCATATCTATAAATGTTTAGCGCTCCTGAAGCATTGGAGTCGCCGTTTTTAATGCTCGTGAGATGCTGAGCTATCCTTGTTTTTAATTTTTGTATTGTGCAACCAACATAAATGACAGAGCAACACGTGTATTGAATGATGTACACCACATATTGCGTATCGCAGTTAATAAAAGTTTTTATCCTCCTGCTTGTGTTGGTATCAATTTTGAATTCTAGCGCTCTGTTAGCTGCATATACGCACACGTTACATCTGTTGCCTCCACATTTGTAAAAGCCTGTCACAGATAACCAACTTCGAGGGCTGGCACTGGTATTAAAAAAATGCTGGGTGATAAAATATTACCGAGAGTTTTACCACGTTTAGCAACGCTTCTATGGCCATCCTTCATAACCTCACACAGTATATTATCCTGATTAAGTACAGGAATATATTTTCGAATAATATTTTTAATTGTGTTAAATTGTGCACTGTAAGGGGTGCTGAAGGTAGGTATATGTGTAGTCGTTTGATTAGAGATGGGAGTATCTCTTCTTTTTAATAATTTTTTTCCTATTTATTGTTTCAGCTTTTTCTCTTGCATTTTTTAACATAGATGGAGAATATCCCCTCTTTCTAAGTTTACTTTCAATATTAGATGACTGTGCATGAAATTCCACATCGTTTGAACAAATGCGTCTTGCTCGTAAAAATTCACCGTATGGGATCGCATGCACAGTATGTGGGGGGTGGCAGCTAGATGCAGACAAAATGGAGTTGCCTGCTAGAGGAGTGGAAAACATGGTAGTAATAACAGTTCCACCATCAGGTGTGACTTTCAAGTCGATATCCAAAAAGTGTATATTAGTGGACGGTTGTTCAGATGTAAATTTTAAATTAATATCGTTGTTATTGATATATGCAACAAACTCCGAAAATAACTCTGCTTCCCCATTCCATACCATCAGTATGTCATCCACATATCTGCCATAAAAAATGATATTCTGTAAAAAAGGATTGTATGTGGAAAAAATTGTGTTTTCTTCCCACCATGCCACAAATAATATGGCTAATGATGGGGAAAATTTTGAGCCCATCGGGGCACCACAAACTTGCAGAAAAAATTCCCCATTAAACATGAAAAAATATTGTTCAGTAAAAATTCAACACAAGATATTAGAAAGATTTTTAAATCTGGATCAAATTGACTGTATTTATTTAGGTGGTAGTAAATGGCATGGATGGCCAGGGCATGAGGAATGCAGGAATATAAATTGACGACGTCATATGTACCAAAAAGAAAAGACTTTTCCCATTTAAATTCATCAAAAATTCGCAACACATCTGAACTGTCCTTAAGAAAACCCGATGTTCTGACCACGAGTGGCTGTAGGTGTGAATCCACCCAGGCACTGAGTCGCTCATTGAGAGACCCAATGCCTGAGATGATTGGTCGAAGTGGGGGAGGAAAGACATTTTTATGAGTTTTGGGAAGGCCGTGAAATATGGGCATACTCGAATTTTCGATGACTAAATATTTAGCAGTTTTAACATCCAAACCCCCAGAGATAAACCCTCATTGATCAGTTGATTTATGGTGCACGTGGCAGAAGGTGTGGGATCTAATGGAAGTTTGACATATGTATTAGGATCATATAAGATATCCCTCGCCAGTTGCACATACAAATCAGAATCCATCACAACAACTGATCCTCCTTTATCCAATTTTCGGACTATAAGGTAAGTATTTTTCTTAACTGTGTGCATGGCTTTGAATTGTGCATCACTAAGGTTACATTTTTTAGTACATCTCACAGGCTGAATTGTGTTATTTAATATATGTAACTCCTTTTCCACTAATGTCTGGAACACTTCAAGCGCAGGTACTCTAGATTTTATCGGATAAAAATCATTGTTAGTCATGGCATATTTCACATTAGAAATGTCAACAGTTGAAACATCTTTGAATTCACTGAGCTCATGTAGAACAGGAGGTCAGTGAATTCATTATCTACCTGAGATACAGGAGAGACACCAAATATAGAATTGTCAGAATCCTCAATGGAAGAATTATCAACAAAAAAATGTCTTTTCACAGTAAGTGACCTAACAAAACGATTAACATCCGGGAGGGTCTGAAAAATATCAAAGTTCTGGGACGGAACATAATTCAGGCCTTTGGCCAAGACAGATAACTGGTCCTCCGATAGAACTGTAGGCGACAGTACGATGACATTATCTAGTGATCCTGATTCGGCAGGTAAAGCAGTAACTTATTGCTCCCTGTTCGACAACTTTCAATCATATTGGCCCCCTGAGGACAGCAGCACAGTAGAAAGATGGAAAATTTTCATCATTTTAGCTTCTTTCCAGCTGTACACAGAAAATCGTGGGGCCAGCAGGAAGTCCTCCAAAAATAATTCGACCATGTCTAATTCTCCCTCTTCCTACAGTCCCAAGTAGCGAAGTCAGTATCAAAATATGACTGAAAGCAGCATCTTTTATGTTGCTTGGAACTGCAGGAAGATTCTTTGAGTCTTGTCTGGTGTGCTGGGGCGATGGCCCGGGTGCCCACAAAAAAGGCTCTGAGTGCCGCCTCTGGCACCCGTGCCATAGGTTCGCCACCACTGCTCTAGTATATAGCCTGCCAGCCCCTCTAGTATTTAGCCTGACAGTCCCTCTAGTATATAGATTGCCTGCTCCTCTGTAGTAGAAAAAAAAAAAAAAATTTGTACTCACCTTTCCGGAGCCCCCCGTAGGTCCTCTTCTTGCTTCGGATCCTCTCTGGGTCTATCGGCTCTCTTTGGGTCTTCGCACTCAGCTGGCACACACAATGACGTCAGCGGCTTGCCGACGTCATTGTTTGTGAGCCGCCGGCATCACAAGGGGACCCGAAGAGGAGCCGAAGAGGCATCAGAAGCAAGAAGAGGACCTACGGGGAGCATCAGGCAGCGTCGGAAAGGTGAGTACAGTATTAATATTTTTTTATAGACTCTAGTACAAGCCGATTTAGGGTTTTTCAGCACAAATTCAGCAAATATACGGTATATTTTATCATCAATATGTGGTGATAATCTCAAGCCTAGCCTATAATATTGACAATAATAATACATCTTTATTTAAAACTATCCTATTTCGCAGCACTTTACAAATCCTGGGGGAAATATACAAACAGAATACGATATTACAGAGTCAGATGAGACAAAAGGAGGGAGCTGATCATTAGTGCTTACAATCTATGTATCTGTTTGTTTGTCTGTTTGTTAATTGAATATCTATTTTATATGTATTTTATATGTTTGTGTACTGTGTGTAGCTATAACTATTTAAACTATTGATATGTAGTGATATTTTTAAAGGGGGCTTGTGGCCATAAATCATAATTAGGTATTTGCATAATATGAAAGGCTGTGTTGATTTCGGCTTGTCTAACTGTTCATGTGGTCTCTCCTGGCCTTGATTTGAATCCTTACTGTGATGTTACTATGTTGTCCATCTGTGATGTAGACAAGCTGGAAGGAGGGAAGGAAGGCCACAGAAATTAGTTGGCCCATTCTTGCAGTCTAGCACATACAGAATGGTAGGCACCTAAATGATCTGCTTGCTCGGCTGTTAATGAGCATCTGACATGGACAAAAGACATGTTAGAACAAGCAGCTAACATGGTCTTTAGCTGCGGCAATGTGTGCTCAAAATGCAGACACTGGCAGGGGGAAAGATGAAAGCTGTTGCTAGCGCAGAAGGAAACAGAAATGGACAGACAGGAAATGATTGTGATGTGGGGAGCAGGGCCGGCTCCAGATTTCAGTGGGCCCCTGGGCGACAGAGCCTCAGTGGGCCCCTTTGCAGTGAACTCATGGCAGTATTAAAGATTCAGAAACTAAAACACTCTCCAGTTCCCTGAAATATTCCCTAGTTTATCATCCCAAACAGCCGCGTCACGGTCATGTTTTGAGGTCATTTAACCAACAGGGCGAACCTAAAAAAAAATTGTGCCCCTCCTCTTTGCTAAGTAATAAAACTGAAGCTTCAACTCAGCTGCTGCAGAACCTCATAATACACACCTCAGCTGCTGCAGAACCTTATAATAATCACCTCAGCTGCTGCGGAACCTCATAATACACACCTTAGCTGCTGCGGAATCTCATAATACACTTTACTACTGCTGCCGAACATTGTAATACACACTTCGGCTGCTTCAATGCATAATGCGCAGCTCATCTGCTGCAGAACCTCATACAACACATCACTGCTGACACAGAAGCCTCTCTCCTTCTCATGTACATTATAGGTGATTAATATTTTTAGTCTATAAACCAACAATATTCACACATGCAGCAAGACATATACAGTCAGACACACATGCAGACAGGTGCAGCTACATGCAGACAGCTACATACAGACAGGTGCAGCTACATGCAAACAGATACATACAGACAGGTGCAGCTACAAGCAGACAGATACATGCAGACAGACAGACAAGCATGGAGGCAAACACACACACACACTGACAGAAAGATACATGAAAACAGACACACATGCAGGCAAACACATCATCACACATACAAAACACTCACTATATGTATCAGTAATACATATCCATACATGTCACATACTATCACACACCCTGTGGTTTCTGCAGCAGCCCTGGCGTTACACAAAGCAATCTTCATGCTTCTCCTCCTCCACCTCTTCGTCCCGATTTCTTAGCTGCCAGACTTCAGCTTAACTGTAGCTCCATGTGAAGAGGTGATGGGGGGAGGGTTTGACCTATAATGTGCTGCATCACACAGGCAGCTCTGTAGCCTCTGCCTATTTTGCGCCTTGTCCGAGTGGGGGAGATACAGTGCAGGATACAGCACTTCCTCAGGCCTCTCAGGAAGTGAAGATGTGCACAGCCTGTGTGGGCACCCAGCAGCTCTCTGGGCCCCGGCACTTGCCCAGGTATACCAGGTGCTGGAGCCAGCCCTGGTGGGGAGCATTGTTGTATATTATACTGAAACTTTTGGCTGTATTAGAATTTCTTTATTTACTGGGCTGCACCTCAAGAGCTTAGAGGAGTTCATTACACACAACCTGATGTGCAATGACTCATGTGAATTGTAGTCTTAGCATGTAAATACACACTGCAGAAAATTAAAAATCTGGGTGGCATCGTTGAATAGGTAAAAAACATATTTTTTTTAGTAATGGAATGTGATTTTACACTTTTTGATGACTTTGAAAATTTATATAACATATAATAAATGAACAGCGGCATTTTCAGAATTGCTAGCTTAGACAGCAGTACCATAAACACATATGGCTAGACTTGTCAACATCTGTCATTGTAAGACAATAATCTTTCATGATCTTACATTGAAAATTACAGTGATACCTTATATGTGTGTACGTGGGACTAGGGAGGAAATTCTACTATCCACTACAGTGTGTGATCTAGCACAGATTAAATATAATACACTTCTCAGATTACCATTTGGCCATTTGGAAAGCTGGTTCTTATTCCTAGGATCCCTCCAGATTTAAAAGGGACCTCCTTTATTCAATAGAAGTAAGAATTAATTTGGAAGCCTTTGCTCGAGTACCCTCCGCCACACGCTTTTCCTCTGCATATTCATGTCTTATGTCTTTTCCTTATGACCCTGACCGCCTGTGGTAGAGGGAGGTTGCAACATTGAATTGGTTTAATTGTAAATTGTAATTCCAGAATAACTATAATTCACCTATTTTATTAAAAGCAAGCAAACCTCTGCTTTTTGGGTCCTAATTTATCATTTTTCTTTTTGGGGCTATTTGGAGGGGCTATTAAAACAGGTTCTGATGCAAAAGAAAATTATCCCCTATCCACAGTTTATGAAACCTGAGGATCTGACTGCTAGGATAGAGGCAACGAGGACACAAATCACCTGAAGTGCTCCAAATGGAATGGAGCAGACATGTGCATGCTCAAACAAGGCTCAAAGCAGTACGGTGCTGTGGATAGTAGATTATAGTCTTTTGTTGCATAACGCCTTAAAATAAAGCCTTTGTACATATGTCATGAATTGGGATTACTCCTTTTAAAAGTACTAAAAAAGTTGGCATATACGGTAACAATAGCAACACAGCACATAAAACAAATAGGGGCAGGTTTACTAAGAACAGTGTGCAGGTTGCGCCATATTTAGGATTTGTGGCGCCCGTTCTTCATGAATCTGGCGCACCCTGTACTGCTCCGTTTTATTTAGTGCACTTTTAACATGGGGCTAGCAACACATTTCTGTACGACTTTGCATGATAAATGTGGCGCATTATCCGACTGAGCACCGGAACCCCCACTGCAGAATTCAGTGCAGAATTTTGTGTTGCATTGGGTACAGTGCAGCGTGCACCAGAAATGTGTCTCAGACACATCTTAAATACCTGAAGCAGTTTGCACTGATAAGAACAGGTAATGCCCGAAAGAAAACTGGTGCATAGCCTTTAGTAAACGCGGATCATAGAATCCTTAGGCTAATTTGTTACATTGGGCAGGAAAATATATGTTGGGCATAGATCTTATTTAGATTTTTTTTTCACCCCTTCAGGAACAGTACATTTTCATTCATGATGCTCTGGTTGAGGCCATTCTGAGCAGAGAAACAGAAGTAGCAGAGAGTAACATTCATGGATATGTTAATGCTCTCCTAACAACGGGCCCATCTGGGAAAACGAGACTGGAGACACAGTTCAAGGTAAGTCATGTGCTATTTAATGAACTGGATTTGACTCACATTCCTCTATTATTATGATTTTTCTATTAAATAGTAGTCTCTGTGTAAATTATACATGTTTAAATATCATTTTCCAGCTTTAGCGTAACATTCACCTTGAGCTTTGTAAAAAGGCCTAATCATAAATTCACTAGTGGACATTCTATTTTTATTATTGATAGAATTCTGACAAAATGACACACTGTAAATAATAAGAAGCCATTCTTACAGAATGAATGGGAAACAGACGCACATTCCTTCTTATTTATTAGCACATGGCGCTTGCAATGAAAAGCAACCCTTTTTTATGGAAGCCTTGTATACGGTAACCTCGCAAAACAGACAATGTACATCTCACAACCAATTGTAAGAGCAGCAGACTGAATCAGTAAACACTTTTCATAGCAGGAAATTTTAGTAAAAAAGAAACCTTCCTATTTAGAAGATCTAGACAAAAATGTACTAACCTCAAGTAATTTTATTAAAATGTATTAGTAGATACACCTCACCTAAAACATGGTCATATAATTAAAGTTATTATATATATTTAATATATATATATATATATATATATATATATATATATATGTATACACACATTTATATTGAAAAAAAAGTATTTTTTTTTCCAGTTGCTTAGTGAACCCAATATCCTCCAGTGTGACTACTCGACAGCATTAAAGGCACAAAACCGGGATAAAAACAGAACCTCCTCCATAATCCCAGGTATGCGCCTTACAGTATATGGTTATTTTCTTTTACCGTATATACTTGTGTATAAGCCGAGATTTTCAGCACAACTGGGGGTTTGTCCCCAGAGCAGGAGAGGACTCCAGGAGCGAGTACAGGACAGATTTCCCCTTCTCTGATGTCACTGCTCTGGCCACTGCACTGCACATACAGCCAGTGTCAGAAGCCAGGGCAGAGCAGAGCAGGAAATACTAGGAAGCAGTGAGGTCTTGTCAGACATACTCACAACTACCAGGTCACCTGCACCAGTGAGCACTGCCACAAATTGTGTGTTGTTCTCTAATTTTAATCTCAAAGGACTAACATGTAAAGCGGTTTTCCAACTATTACAGATGGTTGCATAGCATAGAAGATACCATGGCTAGGTTCTCTAACCTTCAGAGAAATGCTTCCGGCCATCTATTGTGCTGGGAACTTAAACATATCCCCGTTTATTTGGATGGAGTGGCACTGCAGTCCTCCGAAGAGATAGTGGTTGCCTCTTAATTCTCAGGATCGGTGTGAAGTTGTATTTGCAACAGTTGTAATGTTAGATCTCTTTAATTTACAGTAAAATAAACTAGAGACTCTGACCAGGTAGTAGATTTATTATCGTGGTTGATGCAACTCTACTCTAGTTTCATGCTACCTATTACTTGTGCACTTTGCATCAGTGGATATTATAGTGCCATTTTGGTGCCCTTTAGTATATCTTTTACTGGCCTCTTTTAACAAAGAAACTTTTTCAGGCAAGGCAAATAAACATTTTTTTAGACTGGTCTATTTATAATCTGAGTTTTTTGGGTCCATAATATGGTACTCTATCGCAGCCCTATACTATATTTATGTTTTCAGTACAGGTCTGTATACCTGCAGGGAGGCAGGGACACCTAGCATGACTATGATGAGAGAGTCTTGGTCACCCACGTGGGCTAGGGCATCAGAAACAGTTTAGAATCAACATTTTTTTTTGTTTATATTTGGCAAAAAATTTGTTAATGTATCAGGGAAAAAAAACGTAAAAATTCAAATACATATGAAACACTGATGGAACACTGATTCGTCCTGTTTCAACATACATCCTTTTTAAAATACACTTGTCTGAATATATCATAAACATATAATAAATGTGGTGCTAAATTCTACATTTTTATAGTTTCCATAAATTTATATTATAATCGCTCATAAGAATCTCCTGTCTTTTTACAGTTGAGAGGTCGAGGGTAGGCCTTTCCTCACTGGCTGGAGAAGGAGCAGATTATATAAATGCTTCATACATTACGGTAGGTCATGCACTTGTTAATACTTAATCCAATTTATACCAAATTTGGCAAACTCTTGCCCAAACTAAATAAAGAGCCACTAGCACTAATTCAATCTTAACCTGCAGCCTAGAATTTATCCACAGGAAGCTGAGCTATATAATGTATGTATCCTTGTTAAACCGTTTGCTTTTGATAACATAATTGCTAAAGGTTTGTTGATGCAAATGAATGGTATTCACAGCTGCTTCACAGTACTGTTTATTGAAGGTCAAATGTGGGATTCCTAGCAACAAAGCAGCATCACAATTATTTAGCTCTGCAGAAATATCTAACTTGTGTGTTAATTATTTCAGTGCCATATTACTGAACCAATGTGGTCTCCAGCGTGAAGCATATTGCCCCTTTGGAATCAAAACTAAATGAGAACTAAATGACCCTCATTGTGTCTTTTCTTTATTTACCCATTGTGAAAAATTGGGACCTTTTGTAGTACACTTTGTAGGAGTTAGGAATGTAGACAGGCCATTAAATCTCTCAGTTCTAACATACCTGTTAAGATCCAAATGCATTTGGCTTGTTCCTTGCAAAAAAGCGGCACCTAAAATGTATTGTTCTTTTGAATTTAGCTTTTGGATATTATAAGAAATTGCCCCCCACTTTACTGCCTCCAATATCACTCACTGGGGCACTGAGTGGGCGCAGGCTATGCGGCCCGCTCAGCCATTGGCCATTGGAGGGGAAGTATGCACAATTCCTGGCCGTATGCTGGGAATTGTGCTATTTAAGGGCTTGTACGTGAGAAAACAAGCCCTGAAAAATATTCCACACTGGGGCACAAGTATCATACTTTTGACTTGCCTTTTTCTTTAATTTTTGAGACTTTTCATGGTGCTTGTGTGACTATTTTTGCACCTAAAACAGTCTCCTTTCAAAGTTCGCCATTGTCTAGTTTTTTGCAGTGTACCCTGAGTTATCAGCTGAATCCAGATGTGAAAGTAGAAATGAGCTGGGGTCTGTTCACAAATTTTGGAGACTTTTTGCAGTTTTTGTTTTAAAAAGTCGCAAGTTCACTACAGATCAAACTTAACATGTTCCAATAAGGAAAAAATGCTAAGATACCTCTGACCAGCAGTAAAGCCAAGAAAAGTCTCAAAAAACAGACAGAGGATGCCAGACTTATGATACATGTGCCCCACTGTATGACAAAATATGTTGGATAATGTCTAGACATTGCTAGACAATTATGGATATATTCACAAATGGGTGTTATCACAAGGGAAAACAGTAACACCCAATTGTCAATTTGTGACAATAGTGGTTATGTTGGAAGAGATAACACCATGGAGGAGGCAAAATGACCATGCTTTGCTACAAAGACTCTATCGGCTCCTGAAATAGGAGGTCCGGGACTACAGGAACACGAGCAGGCACATTATTTAATAACTTGTGCGACTCGGCGACGTGGTGTCAGTGACTGTTTTCCATGTATCAACAAGCCTGTTGCTACTAGATAAGTGTTTGTATTTAGCATAGCCTCATACTGAACATTTGTGTGTTGTTAGTAGCAGCTGAACAGTGAATGTGTAATTTTTTCTCTATAGGGCTACCATGAAAGTAACGAATTCATCATAACACAGCACCCTTTATTACATACTATAAAAGATTTCTGGAGGATGATATGGGACCACAATTGTCAGATAATTGTGATGCTTCCTGACAACCAGAATATGGTAAGTCTCAGTTCATGAACTGTTTAACCGGGTAAGACTGGCAAACCAGGGAGGCAATAAATTCCTGGGTGGCTCCAAACCAACTTATCAGCCTCTGGCACTGCCGATAAATCCCCTCACTCTGTAGCATGAAGATGGTATCTTCAGTGTTCTCATTGTGCAAGTCCAGTGTTTCCCCTCTCCATCATCATGAACCCAACTCATTGGAGCTCATTTACTGACCCGTCCGGAAGAGTTCGCTGAAAGTGCATTGTCCAACAATAATGCACCACGCCACGATTCACTAAGATTGTGCACCGATATCCTGCATGTGTCCCAGGTCTGAAGGAGTTCACCTTCTTCTTCCTGGTGCATGTTAGTGCTTGATCTTGCGACACAATTTGAACGTTAAATCCCGCACTCAGTCTGAATCAGGCAGATTGGCCAACAGCCTGCCCCCCCAACTTCTGTCGCATGAAAGCCAGTGCACCTGGGCCAAAATCTGATCACGTGCGGCACAATCTTCTGTTAAATACCTGTCACAGCCGTGCAAAATCAGAAAATTTTGGAAAAGCTGACGAAAATACGACCGGGGACCCTTAGTAAATAAGCCCCATTGTTTTCTTATTGTGTGTCATTTTTATCATGTATTAAATCTACTATATTCCCAGGCCGAAGATGAATTTGTTTATTGGCCAAACAGAGATGAACCAATTACCTGTGAAACCTTCACAGTATCTTTGGCTGGAGAAGATCAAGTTTGTCTTTCTAATGAGGAGAGACTTATTATCCAAGATTTCATTCTAGAAGCTACACAGGCAAGTTTGTGACCAAAAAAATTATGTATTTGCATATACTTCCAGGTATCAAAAATAATATGTTTCATTTAATACGTACATAAAATAAGACCATTCCTTCACACACTCACAATGCCAAACCAGGCACTTCAAAGTAACATTATTTGAATGGGGGATGTATGCATGTTAGTTTTAGACTGGCTTAGGAGTTCTGTGGTTAGATTTAGGATAGTGGTTTTGGGTTTTTTGGGTGAAAAGTTTCAAAAATTCACCAATTTTGGCTAGTCTGGTTTCACAGGGTTGCCGAATCCAGGAGGGGACTGGAGTGGATTTGGGAATAAATTTGTGAGTTTTACGAAGTCATGCTTCATAAATATAACTCAAAATCTGGATTCACTTAATACATTTGGTGGAAGTTAGGTGAAGTCTAAAGTTTAGTGGATAGGCAATTTGCAAAAAGAGGGCACAAATACGGTTCAAATCGGCCATTGTGACATTTGTGCAATATTTATACAGCAGAAAACTCATGTACAGGCGGTGCCCTACTTAAGGACACCCGGCTTACACGATCCCTAGTTAAAGACGGACCCCTCACCCCACTGTGACCTCTGGTGAAGCTCTCTGGATGCTTTACTTTAGTCCCAGACTGCAATGATCAGCTGTAAGGTGTCTGTAATGAAGCTTTATTGATAATCCTTGGTCCAAATACAATTGTCACTGAGGCAAAAAAAAAATTTGTCTGGATTTACAATTATAAAATATGCAGTTTCGACTTACATACAAATTTAACTTAAGAACAAACCTATGGAACCTATCTTATACGTTACCCAGGGACTGCCTGTAACTACAATAACACCTCAATGTACTATACAGTGGGTATGGGAAGTATTCAGAACCTTTTACATTTTTCACTCTTTGTTTCATTGCAGCCAATTATTAAGAATGTACCCCATATTGATATTTTTGGTAATTTATTGAGCAAGAAAAACTGAAATATCATATGGGCATAATTATACAGTATTGAGGAGAACCACCTATTGAGCCATGAGTCTTCTTGGGAATGATGCGGCAAGTTTCACAGCAGGATTTGGGGATCCTCTGCCACTCTTCCTTGCAGATCCTCTCCATTTCCCTCAGGTTGGATAGTGAATGTTGGTCGAAACCATTTTCAAGTCTCTCCAGAGATGCTCAATTGGGTTTAGTTCAGGGCTCTGGCTGGGCCAGTCAAAAAACGTCACAGAGTGGTTCTGTAGCCACTGCTTTGTGATTTTTACTGTGTGCTTAGGGTCATTTTCTTGTTGGAAGGTGAACCTTCGGCCCAGTCAGTCCAGAGCACTGGTTTCCATCCAGGATATCTCTGTACTTGGCCGCATTTATCTCTCATCTATAACATCAAGGCTCTTCTCCTACAATTGCTTAGTTGGGCTGGACAGCCAGGTCAAGGGAGAGTTGTGGTCATACCAAACTTTTATTTGAGGATTATGGAGGTCACTGTGCTCTTGGGAACCTTGAGTGTTGCAGAAATTCTTTTATAACATTGGCCAGATCTGAACCTTTCCGCAATTCTGTCTCTGAGCTCCTTGGGCAGTTCCTTATACCTCAAGATTTTCATGTAATCTGACATGCACTGTAAACTGTTTTTATAAACAGGTGTGTGTGCCTTTCCTAATCAAGTCCAATCAGTTTAATTAAACAGAACTGGACTCCAATGAAGGAGTAGAACCATCTCAAGGAGGATCAGAAGGAAATGGACTGCATGCAAGTTAAATATGAATGTCACAGAAAAGGATCTGAATCCTTATGGCCATGTGGTATTTCAGTTTTTCTTGTTTAATAAATTAACAAAAATATCTACATTTCGGTTTTTTCTATCAAGATGAGATGCAGAGTGTACATTGATGAGCAAAAAAATAACTTAATTGATCTTACCAACTTGCTGCAATGAAACAAAGATTGAAACATTTTAAGGACTCTGTATACTTTCTTTACTACTGACCTGCATAGGAAATATTAAGATTAGGACAAAGTGCACATCATTGATCCTTCATGATACATATACAATGTACTATTTCATATCCCTCTATTTGTCTATGTGGAAAAATACAATATTAAATTGTAAACCATTTCTTACTATCATTTCTGACAGGATGATTATGTTTTGCAAGTGAAACATTTCCATTGTCCAAAATGGCCAAATCCTGACAGTCAAATAAGTAAGACATTTGAGCTTTTAAATTTGATCAAGGAAGAAGCAGCCAATAAAGATGGACCTATTGTTGTGCATGATGAGTAAGTACTGTATCTTTTGATGTTTCAGTGTTGTCAGCATTAATGTCCCCCATTGACTCCTGATAATAAGGAAACACATTATAAACACATTGGCCCACATTTACTAAAAACTGTGGAAACTGTACTATGTTTGTCTGTGTGGTGATCCACATTCATGATTTGTGGTGTGAGTTCTGCATGAATCTGGCGCCCTCTGCACTCCCACAACAGAGTGCACTGCATCTTTAACGTGGGGTGTGCAACACACTTATGTCAGACTCAGCATGCTAAATGTGACTGAGCCCCAGAACGCCCATTTCAGTGCAGAATTTTGTGTTGCCACAAAGTGTCACGTGCACCATAAATGTGTCGGACACTTAAATACCTGTGCAAGCCGTTTGAACTGAAAAGAAAGTGCAAAGTCCCCCAGAAAACTGGACCAAGCACTGTAGTAAATGTGGGCGAGTATTTTAATAAGAATACAATTTGTAGTAAAAGCATAAAATAGTTTTTTCGTGTTTCATATACTCACAAAAATATCTTAGAACTCCATTCGGGTTGTATTAGTTTGCCTAGGGCCGATTCTAGCCTTTTTGCTGCCCTAGGTGAAAACTTAAATGCTGCACACACACCCCCTCCCCTCCTCCTGGAGGCCTACCCGGATCCACCGCTATATTAGACAAATCTTTAAAAAGCGCCCACACAATAGGTCAGTCAGTGACACAGACATTAGTGACATCTAGTACCTTATAGGTGACCATCTGCTCCATCAGAAGGATGACTTCTTTAACACTTCTTCTGGCCGTGGTTTATTAATGCTGCATTTATTGCCAGATGTCTTCAGCTCTGTGCAGCAGATATTCATACTGCACTCGTAAAAATACCACAGTCACTTACAGTATAATGTCATCTGGATAAGAGTGCTTACATACAGGAAACCATAATTATTATTGTTGAGATAAAATGATTTACCGTATATACTCGTGTATAAGCCGAGCTTTTCAGCACAAAAAATGTGCTGAAAATCCTCAACTCGGCTAATACACGAGTCAATAGCCAGCCCAGCACTAAAAAAACTTATATACTCACCCTCCGGCGACCCCGATGCGCAGCGCTGCCCTCCCCCATGTCCGCGTGGGTCCTCGTCTGTCTTCTTTCTTCGGTAACATTTTACTGAAGAATGAAGACAGAAGAAGATAGAAGACAGACAAGGACCCGCGCTGACATCGGGGGAGCAGTGCGGACATCGGGGGAGCAGCGCTGAGCATCGAGGCCACCAGAGGCTGAGTATATAAGTTTATTTTTTTATAGTGCGGGGCTCGCTGTATACTACTGGGGGCAGGCTGTATACTACACTGGGAAGGCTGGGCTGGCTGTATACTACTGGGGGCAGGCTGGGCTGGCTGTATACTACTGGGGGCAGGCTGGGGTGGCTGTATACTACTTGGGGCAGGCTGGGGTGGCTGTATACTACAGGGGGCAGGCTGGGCTGGCTTTATACTACAGGGGGCAGGCTGGGCTGGCTGTATACTACAGGGGGCAGGCTGGGCTGGCAGTATACTACAGGGGACTGGCTGTATACTACAGGGGGCAGGCTGGGCTGGCTGTATACTACAGGGGGCAGGCTGGCTGTATATTATAGGGGGCTGGCTATATACTACTGTGGACTTGCTGGCAATATACTGGGGGGGTCTGTGACCAATGCATTTCCCACCCTCGGCTTATACTCGAGTCAATAGGTTTTCCCTGTTTTTGGTGGTAAAATTAGGGGTCTCGGCTTATACTATGGTTGCTTATACTCGAGTATATATACGGTAAATAGATTTAACTAGTAAAGCATAAAAAATATAAAAATTATATTACTGTATTGAGATTGACAAATAGAATAAAGAAAACATGACTTTAACCAAAGCCAACAGCTGCAAAAATTAAACTCAAAACAGATTCTACAACTTTCTATAAAAACTAGGCCCTCATATAATTTAATGGAAAATAAAGGAGGATTTCTTAGGCAGAAAAAAATTTAATTCTGTTCGCTTTAAAATTCAAGGCCACCTTTGCAGACGTGCAGAGACTTTTAGTCATTGATGCTCCACTGGGGCATTCTGGGAAATATGTTCTCCAGAATAGGATAAGGAAAATATTGCCTCTTTTGCTACCTTGTAAAGCTGCCCTTTTTAAGATCAAGCATGACTTTCAAGAAGCCTAATGATATGATGTGGGTTAAAAGCCAAACCAAGAAACCAAGGCAATGTTTTCCTTTCCTGAAAAATGTATTTGCATATTTCCCCAATTTCTCTCTGAACAGGAGAGAAGGAAAAAATATATGTGCATAAGGTCCTTTTATTTAGCCAACATGGGTATAATGCATACTATAAGTGTCTAAGTAATATATAAAAAGTTCTCTGCACAATATGGTTTCTGCTGCTAGGATTTGATGCATATGAGGTATTCACCTCTAGAGAAATTGTAATTATAGTTATGCATTATCATTTTAGGTATGGAGGTGTGACAGCTGGAACATTCTGTGCTTTGTTCACCCTCATGGAACAACTAGAGAATGAAAGCACTGTAGATGTATATCAGGTGGCCAAGATGATCAATTTGATGCGACCAGGGATCTTCTCAGACCTAGTAAGTATATAGTCTATAGCAAATACATTTGTTGTTTTTATTATGCTTAGAATAACTGACTTTTCAACAAACTTTGCAAACATTTTTGTAGCAAAAGAGATTATGAGGAACTTTGTAAGATATCTCATCAGAGCAGTGTTTTCTTTACTAATTACTTTGGCTCTTATCCTCCTTCCTTCATCCACTTTTCACTCTACATTTCTGCTAAATTCCATCTTGCTAGCAATACAGGCAAATCCTAACTGAGGTGTCAGATGACAGACATTCAGTGTAGGAAGGGGAGTTTCAGCAGGTACGTATCCCCCCAGCAGCTTTGAGACAACAGCAAACTCCAAGGCAGACTGTATGAGAGCTGCTAGAAAATAAAGATTTCATGCAACATAATTACTAGCAACAGTATTACTTCTCATATACACACAATTGACTACTTACCACTGCAAAGTTTGTTGAAAAGTCTGTTGCACTTTAAGAGTTTCCTGTTAATATTTTATATTGATATACACTGCTCAAAACAATAAAGGGAACACTTAAAGAGGACCAGTCACCGTAAAAAAAAAAACACTATTACTAAAGTAAGCAGGTCCTAGCACTAGCCCTACCCCATTTTTAGCAGCTAGCTTTATCAGAACCTTGAGATAAAGCTAGAAGATACTGCAGCGCCATAGCCTCAGAATGCCAGACTGAGCTTACAGTGGTCTAGCATATTTTTGAGGGGGGCGGTGACTCCCGCATGTAGCCTGGCAGTCACCACAAGCTTATGGCGGTCCGGGGAAGAGGCAGCGCCTCGGACCACCAGCTCATGAATACACCGGAATGCTGTAAGCTCCGTCCAGCGTTCTGAGGCTATGGCTCTGCAGTGTCCGCTAGGGAGGGTTCCGATAAAGCTAATAATGGGATAGCGCTAGGAGCTGCAGCTCCTAGTGCGTTTTTTTTAGGGTGACAGGTCCTCTTTAAATAACACATCCTAGATTTGAGTTAATGAAATATTCTGATTGAATACTTTGTTTTGTACAAAGTTGAATGTGCTGACAACAAAATCACAAGAAAATTCATCAATTAAAATCAAATTTATTAACCAATGAAAGCCTGGATTTGGAGTCACACACATTATGAAAGTGGAAAAAAACACACTACAGGCTGATACAAGTTTGAAGAAATGTCCTTAAAACAAGTAAAAATGAGGCTCAGTAGTGTGTGGCCTCCACGTGCCTGTATGACCTCCCTACAATGCCTCGGCATGCTCATGATGAGGTTGTGGATGGTCTCCTGAGGGGCGAGACTTGATGTCCAAGATGTGCTCAATTGGATTCAGGTCTGCGGAATGAGCGGGCCATTCCATAGCTTCAGTGCCTTCATCTTGCAGGTCTAGCATTGTCCTGCATAAGGAGGAACCCAGAGCCAACTGCACCTGCATATGGTCTCACAAGGGGTCTGAGGATCTCATCTCAGTACCTAATCGCAGACAGGCTAGCTCTGACCCACTGCCAAACTGGTCATGCTGAAGGATGTTGCAGGCAGAAGATCACTCTCTGAAGTGTGAACTTCATCTGTGAAGAGCACAGGGCGCCAGTGGTGAATTTGCTCATTTACTCATTTACTCATTCTACCACAGATGTGAAGGCACCACGAACATTCAAAATTGACCAAAAGATCAGCCACAAAGCATAGGTACTGAGAAGTGGTCTGTAGTCCCTACCTGCAAAACCACTCATTTACCGAGTGTGTCCTGCGAAATGCCAATAATTTCCTGTTGTCTATTCCATTTGCACAATCAGTATTGCTTCCTAAGTGGACAGATTTCACAGAAGTTTTCTTTACTTCGAGTTATATTGTGTTTTTAAGTGCACCCTTTATTTTTTGAGCAGGGTATAAATACATATGCTCAATGGTCATTATTTGCTCAAATAATGTATAGTACATGGAGATAAATTGCCTTAGATAAATGTCACTTAATACCATATAGAAGATGTGTGTTAATAATAATGTGTTAATAATAATGTGTTTCCATGCATTTTAGGAGCAGTTTCAGTTCTTGTATAAGGCTATCCTGAGCCTGGTGAGCACAAGACAGGAGGGACAGGTGGCAAGTATGGAGAGTAATGGGTCTGCTCTACCAGATGGAAACACATCAGAAAGCCTGGAATCCTTAGTTTAGACATGGAAAGTGCCCAGCTGCGCATCATGTATCTTATCTATCTGAAACTTCTTCCAGCACTATTTTTGTAAATGACTTTTGCTAACTAGCCACAACTAATAATGTGTGCCTTGGGGAAAATTTTGTAATCATCTTATGATCAATCTGACCCATCATGGCAGTGTTTTATAAATGGAATTGTCATACAGTGTATTTACTCAGTATTAGTTTACTACTAGCACATTTCTAATCTTTTGATCTTTTCTATTTATAGCTGTGTACTTTTGCAAAGCAAACCTGTATTGTGTAGTTATGTGGCAAGGCTTACAGTTAGTACTTTTGTAGTTTTCATATTGGATTGTAAATAGGATGTTGTTTCAAAGAAGAAGCTATGGTGGCAAAGGAAGTAGTTACTAACATTACTTGTAAATACTATTTGTGACTCCATGGACCAAATTTATATTTATAATTGTAGATTTTTATATATGATCTCAGAGTCCATTTTCTAGTTGTCTTCTCATTGTTACATTGATATACTTGGTTTTATTGTAACTATGTGTCCTCACGTGTTTATGTGCTTTTTAATGGCATACGTATGTTTTGCATGGGATGTTAACACTATTATGAAATAAATATTGAAAATAGGTTCCACTTTGTATACATGTAATTTTGACTAATCCAACATGTTGTAAATTCGCAAACTTATTGAAAGATATCAGTATTGCTGTAGCTACATCTAAATTCATGTGGCTGGATGGCTATATACTTGGGGAAGGCTGGCTATATACTTGTCAACACAACTCCCCTTTTCAGCGCAAATTCAGGTTTATCAGATTCAAAATTGGGAGTATGCTCTAACTTTTTCGGTGTCAGGAACATAGGTCACCAAAAAGTTAAAACGGCGAAGAACACCACCCACTGAGCAGTCAAATAAATTAACCTCAACAATAGAAGGCAACTCCTCATCTGGTTGGGTGAGCATTAGAGCTGAGCTGAACCTAGTTTTCAAGGTTTCAAAACCCTCCACTGCTTTCAAAGGTCACTGCTTGAGATCAACTCCCTTCTTAGTCAAATCAGTTATTGGTTTGGCAAGAACAGAAAAATTCTTGATGAATTTCCTATAATAATTGGCAAAGCCTATGAACTTTTGTAATGCTTTTAAGGTCTCAGGCCTTGGCCATTCCAGCACAGCTTTCACCTTCTCTGTGTCTATCTTGAACCCCTCAGATGTCAAAATATATCCCAAGAATGACAATTCTTGAATTGCAAATAAACATTTCTCTGGCTTAGCATACAAGACATTCTCTCTGAGGATCCGTAAAACCTCTCTTACCTTTGCCCAAGGAGATGAGATGTCCTAGGAGTAAATCAGAATGTCATCAAGATAAACAAGAACACCTCTACCTAGAACTGGACCTAAAACAATTAAATGGCAGGACAATATACTCAAAATACCCCTCAGGGGTGTTGAACGCGGTTTTCAATTCGTCTCCTCCCTCAATCCACAAAAACTCAAATACCTTGCAATAAAAAAGCCTTGCATTGCCATATTCTGACACCCTTAACTTTTTCATACTTTAGTGTACGGAGCTGTGTAATGTCATTGTTTGTCTTTTTCGTTGTAGTTTTTATTCAGATGCTATTTATGGGGTTCTTCACCAGGAATAATTGTTTTTATATTTTAATAGACTGGTCAGACATTTTGGGATACCTATTATACCAATTATTTCAGCCTACCTATTATTTTAGCCTACCTACTATTTTACCAGTGTCAGGATTTGAACCTGTGTCCTGATGCCTTGGTCTGTGTCTCCTTGTTTGCTGAGCCATTCAGCTAGTTGAAAAGCTGTCTGCTGAACTATTGTGTTGAACCTAATTGTAAAATCCACCACCTGTTTCTCCTGATTAGATCTGCCCTGAGTTTACCTTGATTGGTGTGTGTGTATATACATATATGTATGTGTGTGTGTGTCTCTCTGACACTTCCTGCTTTGTATATGCAGTAAATGGTCGGCACTTGGCTCCTTTCCCTCGTGCACGTGGATACTCTTTAACAGTATAAAAATGAAAAAATCCCGGCACCTCGAGGTGAAAGCAAAATTCCTCCTTTTATTTTCGGAGCATGTAACAAATCAAGTATACACAAGTCGCACAGTAAGGCCCCTTCCACACTAGCGTTGCATTTCACGTCAGGGTCATTTTTCCTTGGAGTCATTAGCGTTTTTGCGTTTTTCACGCGCGTGTTGTTCGCGTTTTTTTTGCGTTTTCGGTGCGTTTTTCAAACGCGTTTTTTAAGTAAATGGGAGACTCGAGCATTTTTCAAAGGGACCATGGTTCAGGAATAAAATGTTTTATTTAATTGAAAAAGAATGTCTTCTGATAAGTTAGCAGATGTATGCACACATCTGCAATCTATTCTTCACTGTTCCGCGCGTATATTATCTCCCGACAAGTTAGCAGATGTGAAGAACAGTGAAGAATAGAATAAAAACAGTGAACACAGGATCATTTAAGTGAAGAACACAGTGAAGAATAGATTACAGATGTTCGGCACATCTGCTCAGATGTTGGGAGATACGCGCGGAACGGTGCGAACAAAATAGTATGTAAAGAACAATATATATGTGTGAAGAAGACATTGCAGATGTATGGAAACATCTGCAATGTGTTCTTTACACACATATATATATAATTATAAGTATTAAACAACAAATTTGAAATCGCCTACCTTTCCTTAGAAACATATTCACTATCAAAACCAATTATTCCCGGCGGTGTACCCCATAACAGAGAATTTTTGTCTACAATAAAAATTTTAACAAAAGTCATAAAAAGGTCACACAGTTTCCAAAATGATATTAATATAAGCGTTATACCATCCCACAAACAAATGCCATCTTACACATCTCCATACACTGCAGCCAATAGCCCCATCCCATGGCTCCATGGAGTGATGCAGGAAGCATGTGATCAATCCCAATGCGCTTCTGACATCATTCAAGGTCCCATAGAATTACTCATGTCGGGACCATTACGGAGACAGATAGCGTTGCAGAGGCTCTACTCCGTCAGAGAAGATGTGAAGATTGTTGACAATGATTGATGGAGCATTGAACAGTGACTAGCCTCAGGAAATCCTGAATTGAGGGGAGGAGAAGATGTGATGCTCGTGTTGTGAAGCAATGCTCGTTAATTGAGGTTCATTTTTGTTAAAAGTAAGCTCGTCTTGCAAAGAGCTTACTTGTAATCCGAAGTTCACGAATGTCTGCTTTATGTTGGCACATATTTTTTATGCATCCTCTCACTTTTTCTAGGATTTTATGAGGCTTAGCATTTTAGTTGGGATTTTTCCATGTTTATGAAAATCACCAAAACCTATATTAAGAGAGATCTGCTCAACTTTCATATGACTTTCAAAGGCCTACATAATACATAAAACTCCCTAAATTACATAATCATAGAAATTACACCCCTAAACATGTGCAAAAACACTTTAAAGAAGTTTGTTAACCCTTTAGATGTTTCACAGGGGAAAAAACAAAATATAGGTGCGATTTAAAAATGTTAATTTTTTTGAACAATACATTAAGTTTATCCTAATAATGAAAGATTCACAAATGATAAAATACAAAAAGCTCCATAAGGTTTGATACCCAATTTCCCATACATGTTGGTAAACTGCTGTAGGGGCAGAAGGCTGGGCATAGAATGGAAAGAGCGCCATTCAGAACAGAATTACATTGCAATATTGTGCAAGTTATACATTTTTAATTTATATTGTAATATGGACATATATGGGCTTATTACAACAATACAATAATAATATAATATGATATTTTTCTTCCATGGGTCACTACGATTACAGCCATATCTCATTCATAAAGCTTTTTTTTTATTTTTGTCCAATTTTACTGAATAAAAACTACCTTATATACTCGAGTATAAGCCTAGTTTTTCAGCACAAAAAATTGTGCTGAAAACCCAAACTCGGCTTATACTCGAGTAAAAAATATATAGGTTTTACCAGGTTTTTGTGGTAAAATTAGGGGCCTCGGCTTATACTTGGGTCGGCTTATACTCGAGTATATACGGTAATTTAGAGGAAATATTGTTTGTTTCAGCATTGCCATCTTTCAGAGGCATAACATTTTATTTTTTGGTTGACAAAGCTTATGGTTTGCAAAGAGAGTTGTACCTTTCAGCAGTATTCTTTTGAGGCATGCAATTTTATTTATTTATTTATTTTTTCATCCCTTTTTAGAATTTTTTTTTGTAAAGGATATGCAGGCGGTCCCCTACTTAAGAACACCTGACTTACATACGACCCATAGTTACAAACGGACCTCTGGATGTTGGCAATTTACTGTACTTTAGCCTTAGGCTACAATGATCAGCTATAACAGTTATCACTGGTGTCTACAATGAAGCTTTATTGTTAATCCTGGTTCTAATGACAATCGAACATTTTTAAAATCCAATTGTCACAGACACCAAAAAAAAATTTGGCTGTGGTTACGATGATAAAGTATACAGTTCAGACTTACATACAAATTCTACTTAAGAACAAACCTGCAGACCCTATCTTGTATGTAACCCGGGGACTGCCTGTAGATGAAAAATCATTTTTTGAAAAGTTTTTAGTTTCTACGGCATTCACTGTACGGTTCCAATAATGATTCTGTTTTATTGTACAGATTTTTATGGAACCGGCGTATTTGTTTTTTATACTTTATAAATGGTTTCTAGGGGAATGTCAGGGGCTTATACTTCAAAATATGTTTAAAATAAATAAAAAATAAATTTAAAAAAAAAAATTTCTTTATACACACTTGAACCAGGCAGCAGCTTCAAGTCCAAGACATTGCACTGCAATACTAATGTATTACAGTGAAGTGTCTGAGCATGCAGGCACATTCGCTTTCCTTCTCAAGGTAGCTCTGTGCAGCGCTGCGTAATTGGTGTGCGCTATATAAAATAAAGGAATTAAGTCTTGATATAAGGCGCAACCTGGTAAGCAGGAATTACTGAACGGTAATTTCCTTTCCCTGAACCATGACAGCACCGCTAGGTTTCCTCCTTGTTTTGGATTTTTACCTCACACTATTGTAATTTTTTGCACAAAAATAATATATATAGAAGGTGATCTTGTTCTTTACTTGGTGTTATGTTTGGTGTGGAGAAACTAACTTTATATACAGTCCATCTGAAACCACTGAGGAGGAGGCATCAAGTTTTATAGCCTGGGTTTCCCGTCGCTGGTGGCGGACCCTTCACTCCAGGGGTGCCGTCATGGTTCAGGGAATATAAATTACCGGTAATTTTTCTTTACACATTTGTAGCAGCATGCAAAGAAGAAGACAAACTCTGATTATGGAATGGATTAGGAAAGGTGTAACAGGAATTCTCATTCCAAAATTATGTTGTTCTGCAGTCAGGAGTAAAGAAAACTCATAATGTGTAAAATGCAAAAAATAAGAATGTAGCAAGATTAACTTGAGTGGGTTCAAAGTTAAATCTCATATCTACCACACTAATCTCAGATATAATATCTAATAAATGTGTATGAAGCTGTTTAACACTATTGTGCAGAAACATTATAAAAAATGGTAGTAATGTGTCAATCTTGCAACAGTTTCTTCATGGGTCTTAGCTGACTGCCTTGTGTACCATTCTGTATACTCCCAAAAAACATTTCATCAGCTGATCTGAATGGGAAAGTTGCATCCAGGCATCATTTCACCAACAGTTCCCCGTGTCGTCTCTTTGACATGGCCCCCGCCTCACACGATTTCATATGGCAGCCAGAAACCTGACAATAGCCTCCAGATCTGGCATCTACAGAAACCTTTTAGGCAGAGACTTGGTCTAATAGGATGATGTAAGTACAGGTGGTCCCCTACTTAAGAACACCTGACTTACAGACGACCCCTAGTTACAAACGTCCCTCTGGATATTGGTAATTTACTTTACTTTAGCCATAGGCTAAAATGATCAGTAGTTATCAAAGGTGTCTGCAATTAAACTTTATTGTTAACCCTAGTTCTTATGACAACCCAACATTTTTAAAATCCAATTGTCACAGAGAAAATTTTTGGCATGGGTTGCAATTATAAAATTCAAAGGGGTATTCCGGGAATATGAACGTCTGATACAAAAAGCCATAATGCTATAAATAAATGAATGTAACAAAACTTAAATTCATTAGTCACAAAATGGAGCTTAAATAGTTTGATTTTATGATTCACAAAATTTTATGGCCTCTCTAAAGTTATCACCAAGATGGCTGCCACTGGAAACTACAAGTCCCAAGATCCTTTAGCTCTGAGTAACTCCTCCTACCTCTTATGCTCTGCTCCCAGTGATGATGTAACAGGTTGTCTTGCTCTGTTACCGTAGTAATGATGTGTAACTGCCATCACCACAACACTGGCCATACTGGCTGCATTGCAACCAATCAGCTACAGCCAAACTTAGTGGTGATCACATGACCTGCCCAGGCAGGTGCAGGACATGTGATGTAAACATGTGACCAGCAGCCATCTTCTGTCCTGTGTATGCTCTGCAATAGACTGCACAGAGAAAATTAACGGACTGAATAAAGGGCCAGTAGCATTTTAATTCTTCATTACAGTCTATGTCACCAGCATTTTCTGCTAAGGTAAGCAAAATTTTAAATAACAACTAATTACATATAAGCTTATATTTTAGGGACCATTTGTATAGGAGTTATACTGATTCCTGGAATACCCCTTTAAGAACACTTAAGAACAAACCTACAGAACCTATCCTATACGTCACCTGGGGACTGCCTGTAACAGCCAGTTACCCCAATTTACTTCAGTGATAAAACTGATAACAGTATCGCCTGTTCAAATCCCCAAGTGGTACTTAAAAACAAATGCTAAATAAACTGTGATTTAATTTAATAAAAATTATTTTAAATAAATTCAAATAAAAAAATAAAACTAATTACCATTTTCCCTTTACTAATTCAATTAATTCCCCCCTTAAAATAAAGCCCCACAAACAGGATTGAACATAATAATAATCTGGGCCAAAATCATTTGCCTTTATTTTTCCTGTACAGTGTATAGCATAAAAAACAGTGACCATAGGAACATTTTGTTTTGCTCTCTACCTCCCAAAAAATTGAAAGTGATTCAAATGTAAGATATAGACAACAACGATACTGTACAACTATAAATCTGATCCTGCAAAAGAACATGCCATAATAGCAGAGTGCTCAATGTACCAGCTTTAGCTTATTATAAAAATTATAGAATTTTTGTTATAACAAACAACCTAAACAAAATAGGAATTGAAGCCCATAATTAAATAGATATTAAAAAATGGTTACAAATCTTTGCACTTTTTTCACAATAGCACTATAATTGTATTTACTAGCTACTACTGTATCAAGGACACAAAACCCCCTGTGTTTCTAAGACTAGAAATTATTTTTTTCATCAGGATTTCTTTGGAAAAAAAAAATAAAAAAATCAATGCTGAGTATAGATTTATGATATCTATATTCAAGCATTTCAAAAATGGCACAGCATTGTACATGATGGACTTTAAGATTAAATATATTTTTTTTTAAAGTGATTTAGGCGAGGCATCAGATGCATGAAACCTGAAAACAGATTCTTAAAACAAGAAAAAAAAATCAGCTTTTTTAAAATTGAGGCTTTCAAGTGCATCTTTGGAACAGCATGGAGGGTTCAGTAGAGAAACACCCTGGAAATATTTACAGCATGCTTCTCAAAGTCGGCTTTTAACATAGCATGAGATCACAGCTTCAGCTAAATTAAGGCAATTTGTCCTCACTGCCCTCAGAATTTGCAGAACTCATATAAGACTGTTCACATGTATTGCTTCTACAGCTTTAATATAGAGTATATACTGTGTAAAGAGTGGTCCATAAAGTTCGTTTAATAACTTCTGGGACAATAATTGGAGCGTTGAATATTAGATTGCTGGATTGTTGAGTTGACATATGCATGTGTTAAGATAGCAAACCACATAGAGCGAGCGCTATATCTTCTACCCTGCTGAGTATCCATTTATTATCTACATAATTACCCTGCAGATGTATCTGCACTTATTGACTTTCTTAGCTTTTACAAGAAAATCTGAAATTTCTGCTGAAAACTGTACAGTTATTGTTAAGAATTGGAGCTTTTAGGGTCCTCTAAAGAACATACCATGTAGCATGAAAGAAAATTAAGCACTTTCACCTGCCGTCCAAAGGAAATGTGGATCTCAAAGAAGGGGCATTACACGCAGGTCAAATACAAGTGCACTGATAAAGAAAATGTCATTCAGTCTGCTAATGCAAGGCCAGATTTATGAATTGCGACTTCTTAAAAAAGTTGCAATTCACTTCCGCGTGCCCCCAGCGAATGTGAAGTTGATGCATCCATAAGTAGAATTTAAAAAAAGCCTAACGATAAATGCTTCCCCCTCCCCCAGTCTCATTCCACCAAGTGTCTTTCCTGATATCAGTGATGTTTCACATGAAGTAATTGTGGCCAAAGTATTTTTAGCAGTGCTCTTGATCACATGTGTATAGCCACGACATAATCTTTTGTATATATTAAACTTTGCTACAGACTGGGTGAATATATTTTTTATATTTTTGTAAAGAAAAATTCTATGTGTTTACACAGTGGCCAAACAGTGTAGAAATATACCTACATCTAGTTTAAACAATTCATATCATTCTTGTGTATTAAAAGTGTCACATTTCCAATATCAAAAGAAGCAAAGGAAAAATACACAACTCATCAAAGGTACAAAGATAACAGCAGTAACAGGTACAGTAAAGGTGTTATTGGTAAAAATATGAGCTTGCAGCGTGTCCTGTGTGCTGGAGTAGAGACTACACTGGCATGTCAAATGGAGAGGTAGAGAGAAAAAAAACGGGATGCTGGGCCACGCTTCTCAGTAAAATAACGTTTATTTCAGTGGAGAATAAAACTTAGGACTACGCGTTTCAGGGCAAATTTCTCCCTTCTTCAGGACAATAAAATTGGAGACAGTATTCCGGCTAGTCTGGTTCCCAGAGCATGGCAAGTGGCGTATATGTGAGAGGGATCAATCTGTCTCGATGTGTGATTAGAGATCAAAACGCGGACACCTGTGTTGTAGGTGCAAAGCTCTGCGTTGCCTTAACAGACGGAAGCGGTGTCATGACTGGGAAAGCACAAATCAAATCAAATATTTCTAAATGTAAGTGGCAACAGAATAAAAAACCCTACATGGACATATATAGACATTTTCTTAATCTGGTTTCACCTACACAGCTTCTTCCAGGACATGGCTAGAGTCTGTCCTCATATTCCTTATATACCCCATACTTTCACAAACCGGGGGATCAGATTCATCCAACAGCAGCACTGGGATCCGGCGTGTGCCCCGAGGCTGCAGGCTCCTCTTCACGCTGGGTTCCGCCTTCTGGCAGGACCTGGCTGTAAGTACTTACAATGTAAGGGCTTTAACAAGTGATGGTCTTGAACAAGCGTTCATCCTAAGTCTTGAAAATTTAAAGTGTAAAAAAAAAAAAAAAAAAGTAAAATTAATTTTATAATAAATAAAATAAAAGCCCAATCACATATAAAATCCAAATAAAGCATTTGAAACACAAAAAAGTACATATTTGGTATCACTGCGTCCATATCAATCTGTACAATAAATCTAAAACAATACTGAACCCACTTAGTGAACAACATAAAAAAATAAATAAAGCTTCCCGTAATATACAATTTTTAATCAAATACCCTCACAAAAATGTTCTAAAAAGTGATTTAAAAAAAGTAACACGCCCTAATATGATACGACTAAAAATAACAACTCTTTTTACAAAAAAATAAGCCCTCAACCAGAGCTGTCAACAGAAAATTACTGAAGTTATGCCTCTAAAAATGTGCTTATAATAAAAAAATAAAAGTGATTTTTTACAATATTGGTTTTGCTCTTTAAAATTGAGAAAAGATAAGAAAAACTATATAAAATGAGGTATCACCGTAATCATAGTAACCCAGAGAATAAAGATAAAATATTATTTTTATGTTATGGCAAGCGGGAAAAAAAATGCTAAAAATCCTAATTTTGTTTGTATCCCCCTTGAAAAAGTTAATTCATTTTGGGTGTCTATAACTTATTCATGAGATTTTATCATCTATACATTGTATCTCACCCCACAAATAATAAGCCCTCATATGTTGACATTACCAAAAAAAAAATAATTTATAGCCTGTACCATGTGACAATACAAATCTGCTCTGAATGGCGCTGCTTTGATTCTATGCCCGGCCGTGCGCCCATACAGCAGTTTATCACCACATATGGGGTATCATTACACTCGGGAGAAATTGGGCATCAAACTTTGCACAGCATTTAATTATTTTATTCATTATGAAAGTGTCTTTTTTGGCCTAAATTAATTTATTTTCTAAAAAAAACCCATGTGAAACACTTAAAGGGTTAATAGACTTAGTAGAAGTTGTTTTACATATGTTGAGGGGTGTAGTTTCTATAGTTGGGTAATTATCTATTATTTAGGCCTTTCAAAGTCATGAAAATTATACGCCTCATAACATCCTAGAAAAAGGAGAGGTTCATAAAAAATATGTGGCAACATAAAGCAGACATTCTGAAAATGTTAGTTATCTAGCATTTTGGATAGTTTAACTATCTGCCTGGAAAGCAGAACATTTCAAAACTTTGAAAATAAAGAATTTGTCTGAAATGTTGCCAAATTTTAATTTTTTTCAGAATGAAACACAAAACTTATCACTTAAATTTACATGAAGTACAACATGTCTCGAGAAAACAAATCTCAAAATCACCTGGATATGTTAAAGCATTTCGAAGTTATAACCAATTATCATGATACATGTCAGATTTGAAAAATCGAGTCTGGTCATTAAGCTGAAAACAAGCGTCAGTGATAATCATGTGAGTGATTTTCCCCAATTTAGTTCTATTTCAAATAACATTTCAATTCAAAATCAATATTTAATCCACCAGGGGATAAAGTCCCCAGATTATAAATCCAGTGACCCTCCCTTATGCTAAGTTTTACATTTATGTGTTCACCCCTCCAGTGAGCCATATCTTCTCAAACAACGCAGATCTGAATTGTGCTTTATTTTAAAATGTGTAGATACACTAGGATTCATTATACTCTTCCTGATATTCCTACAATGTTCATCTATCCAAGTTTTGATTTTTTGACCCATTCTTCCTACATGGACACACAAGCAAATATTTATTTGTGCTGTCACAATTCATATAACTTCTAAGTGCAATTTTGTGTCCATTAATTCCCATTTCATTCGTGTTACCCAAAATCAAGAAAAAGAAAAGAAGGCAGCACAAAAAGTTTTTTATTGCCGCAATTGTTCAAAAACTGTAGTTATCCCATAGGATAAGTGTGTCATGTTGGGATGTGTTTGCCGCAGCATATTACATTACATCCAATTACATTAGAAAATATCATGTGTGTTTCAACGTTATATGTCCCCCATGAGGTCATAAAAGGCCCCTGCGGGACATTCTCACATTTTTTCATTTTAAT
This sequence comes from Engystomops pustulosus, assembly GCA_019512145.1. NCBI lineage: Eukaryota > Metazoa > Chordata > Amphibia > Anura > Leptodactylidae > Engystomops > Engystomops pustulosus. The sequence goes on along the minus strand of CM033644.1, from coordinate 115,942,551 downwards.
TTAAGTTTCAGAGCTGGGCCAGGTCTGTTTTGCTGGCAGCAGTGTCGGCTCTCCACCTCTGTGCTGTGAGGAACAAGAGAGGAGTGGTGATAAACCACATCTGCCTTTTCCCTAGAGGTGTCTGGGTGTCGCCAACAGTGGATTAGCACGGGAGCACAAGAAAACTGCATTGCTGCAAAAAGACATTGCTGCAGACTAGGCACCCGCGTCCAGTGACATCTTTCCAGCACACAGCATTTCATGGTACAGAGGAATCATAACGTGTCTGCTTAGAGAGTCCCCGTACACTCTGGAATATTATAGTGACCATCACTGAGTTATAGGAGCTAAAACACCAATAAAACTGAGTAAAATTATAAAGTAAGCGGGTAAAATTATCTTTATTGTGTAAACATCCCTAGGAGATTCAAATTTGAGAACTTTTTTCATAGGCAAACCCCTTTAAAACAGTTGATATAATGGTACAAATGGTGGTGTTCAAATACTGTACCAATAGCTTGTATACACAGGATTCTAAATGCTTTGGGGTTAATGGTTCGGTAATAATACATATCATATACATAGAGAGACAATAAGAAAATCATAATTTCACATTACTTTGTGAAGACCAAAGACCAAGCATCATATTAAAAGGTCTATGTGTATCACTGAGGGTGGAGACTCTACAGCAACAGGGTTTTAGTTTTACATGGTTTAAAGAAAAGGAAGAATAGCAGTAATCCACAACGCACAGCTTATAGCTTGGTGGCGTCATAGAGAGCAGATATGGAAGATCAGACATTTTTTTTTTATCTTTGTTGTCCTACTCCAGGATTTTAGGATGTTTCCTTTCTTTCTTCCATTGCACTAATAAATTCAGATTTAAGTATTGCATCTCTTCAATATTACACAGAAGAAATTCTAAGCTCTACTAACATTCATATTACTTCAACTGTAATTTTTTGGATATTTGGCACATGAAAAGCATTTTGGTCATTCATTGTGCTGTAAAGCAGGTATATAGAAGATGGCTCAACGGTCCATAGTTTGTGTGTAAAAAAAGTTTATATTCTATAAGCAAAAGAAGCTGGTCTGGTTACATACTTCTACTAAAATTCAACTTTCATTTCCTAATTCTCATTACAAAAAGCTGCTTGATGGGCAATATGAACAGTTCTGATAAATGAGACTCTTGAATGGTTCCAAACATTACAATCAATCACACTATTATATTGTAGGCATGAGCTGAGCTGTGGTTCTTTTGGTTGGAGAACATTCACCCTCATTGTATTTCTTGAGACTTAACATCCACACAATACACCAAGGAGGTGTAATCCAGTGTCACATCTGTAGCATACATTACTTTGCAGCAATTAAAGTGAAAATGTACTCTTTGTATTATAGAAAATGCCTTCTTCTGTAATTCTTTCTAAGATTGGTCCATAGATATTCTTGGTGGATGGGATGACCAAGCCTTTGGTTTCAATTTCACCTGAGTAAAGAAAAATAGTTTATTTTTGTTTTATTAAAATATTTTATTACAACGTTATGTTAGATTGAAAAAAATGACTTATAATGGGGTCAGTCAGGTTCCATCATAGTTTCCAGCATTTTGATGGTAATAAAGGAGGCATGAAGTGCTATTTTGTACTTAATCAAATCTAGCTGTTTATGCTGCCATCGGGTACTTTTTGTCAGATTATCTGTGAGATATGGCTGATCCAGCCAACCAAAGCAGGGCAGCCGCCATTATTTACAGGCCTGAAATGGCAATATACATTCTCAAACATCTGGACATTTGGAGATGAAACTTGGGGTAAGAGCTCCAAAATAAGAAATACAGGATACCAGACCCTTTCACAGCAGGATGAGACACAGCAAGACACTGTTTAATCACAACGTAGGGCTTGTAGCCATCTTTCCCCCACAATCGGACCCCCTGGTTGCCATAAGAACGATTGGCTGCCCAGTAAAGGACCCCAGGGTCTGTCAGACCATGCTCAGACAGATACAGTGTCGGTCCTTCCCGGAAAAAGGATCCGGCTGGCACTGATGGCTACACTATACTAACAAATTAGATTTACCTATTTTTTTTGGACTAAAAAACAAAATTAGATTAAATATGTGCTGAAAAAATTGTGCTGAAAATCTCGGATTATATACAATGAATGCAAACCAATAAGAATGGTGATAAAAGACAACACCACAACGTTTACCGAACAATGTACCAAGATAGACTTAAAAAAAAAAAAATCTTGTACGGTAAATACGTGGCATCCTACTTACCATCCAGAATCATTTTGGAAGCAATAGCTGCTGGGTATCCTACAGTTTTGGCCATAGCAGAGTAGCCATTAACCTCCCCGTAGACAACCAAGCTAATGTTTTTGGACTCTAAATGTCCTGACGGATGCCTGATGCCAACATCATTTCTCATGACAATCATATCGCGCTCTCCTGGACCTAAAAAGAGAACAAAGGACAGAGAGGTCAAAGGACTGAACAACAATTTGGAGGAACCAGATATCATTATTCTGTTGGAAACATGATGGAAAGGTGCATTTGGTACATGTTACCCTAGGGGGCACCACATTTAGTTTATCTTCTGCTCCTCTATACAGAAGAAATAATGGCAGTAGTATGAAGCCTTGTGTGTAAGATTAATTTCTATTGTGCTCAGGCATCTCTGCACCCGTTTTCCATGTTAATGATCAGGCTAAATCTCATTTTTTTCAGTTAATGCCTTCTACAAGCTATAACATTTTTATTTTTCTGTCACCATAATTGTATGGGGTCTTTTAAATCACAATTTTGGGTTTCATATATCCTACTGTTGAACATTTATTAACCCTTCGTGTGCAACATTAAAAAAAAAAAGAACAAAAATATAGGTTTTCTGTGGGTTACCTTCCTTTGCATAACGTAGAACTTTTTGTAGAAGAAAAAAAAAATTTACATTGCTACCTTCTAAGCGCCATAACATTTAAAAAATGTTTGTCAATGTGGCTGTGTGATTTTTTTTGTACACAATAAGGGTTCATAGAGTTTTTTTAATCACAATTGCAGCTGGGTGCCAATGGGTGATAGTGGTAGCAGATGCCATATTTGACCGCGGTCTCTAAGGGAGTCAACACACCATCTTTATTATAATAGCAATAGGGACCCGTCTAGTTACAATTAGTAGCTGTCCTCCCTGTTGAAAGTCTGTCTACTCCTCAGTCCATCACACACAAAGATCTAATAGCTGTGATTGGTACAGCACAAAGTGCGGTATCGGAGGAAGAGAGATGGAGACAGCAAGGAAAAATGCAAAAATAAATAAATAAATAAAGAAGAGAGTGATACTTGGAATACCACCATAGCACATGGGAAACTACCATTCTCTTGAGTGTTCGGATTCCTAGAGATTAATGGAGCAGAACAGTCATGCACGGCTCTCTGCTCCATTAGTCTGATGGAGCAACGAGGGGTCCAACGGACCCCCACTGATCAGCAAGTTAGGCCCTATCCCTGCTCTATAACATGCTGCAGATTCAGTGACTGATTCACAGTTAAAAGGGGTTTTCGGCATATTAATGCTACTCTTTGAATTATGAAAAGTTATACAATTTTCCAATATCCTTTCTTTATCAATTCCTCATGGTTTTCTAGATCTCTGCTTACTGTCATTCAATGGAAAGCTTCTATGTATACTTCCACCGGATAGAAATCCGACCATGGTCACACAGGTGTATGACTTGTTATATAACACAGCTCTGATTACTCTTTGTGATACAAACGAGTTGTGCACCCGTGTGACCATGGAAAGATTGCTGTCCACTAGACGTAAACATAGAATATTTTCATAGAACGAAGAAGCAGAGATCTAGAAAACTAAGAAATTGATACAGAATGTATATTGGAAAATTGTGTAAGTTTTCATTATACAAACAATAACATTTACTTGCTGAAATGGGAACACCCCTTTCATCTTTTACCGACATGTGACGTACTATAACGTCAAAATATAACGATGTTTAATAACGTAGAATAGCGCCCAAAGTCGAAAATAAAACTTTTTTGCCATTTTGAAAAATATAACAAAATTTCAATGAAAAGTGATCAAAAGGCTGTTAAGTCCTAAAAATGGTGGTATTGGAAACATTAAAAACATTAAAAGTCACAGTAAATTACACAACCTATAGCTCTGTATATCGAAATATGAAAAAGTTATTAGTGCCTTTTGAATTTTTTTTTTTATTTATTTATTTTTTTTATACGGGAGCTTTTCAAACGGAAACACCAAAATGAAAAAGGGCGTTTAGGGGTTAACATATGGCAATAGTAGGATTAACCTACCAAATGAAAGCATCATCTCTAGATGCTTAGTCAAAGCACCAACAATTGAATCTGCTACAGGAACTGGTTCATCACTTAGTAATCCAAACCTGTTTGGACAAAAAAACAAAAACATTTTAGAAATGTAGAAAAAATAAAATCAACATTTTTTAGAACATTGTTAAAATAGATAATTAGGAATACAAGAGAAGCTTTTGATTAACCCCATCACATTACACTAGAGATTCTGACCACTCTTACCACTGGAAAGTCTCCATGTTGCTGTCATTCCTTCCAACTTTATTATACACAGCTTCTTTAACATGGTCCACACTGGTTGTGTCTGGAATCTTCAGCAGATGACAGAGGAGCTCCTTCTATATATTTCAGATGGTAAAATACAACTTCAGTTATTAAGATCAGTGAAAATGAAGCATGATATGACTAATTATTGATACCAAGCTATTACACCTTGATCAACATTATTGGCTTCATAGTTTTTACAACGGCTAGCACGTGTAGTTAGCACATTTACTTCTATGGGCTCAGGCCCACGGTCATGGATAAAATGTGTGTACATGACCAACCCAGTGCACAGAGACCAAGTTTGCATTTAGGGCCACAAACAACTGTTGGTGCAGGAAGCCTATTAGCGCCCTGAGGAACCTATATATTCCCCAAATAACCTCTTTGGAGAATTTGGGTTTCCATACCTCAACATTATCAGCCTATAACCTTTTTATTCGATGGTTGTTTGATATAGCTGTCTCATCATGGAGTTCACATGGCTCAGGATATGCAGTATCCAGGGTGGAGTAGAAATGGGCTTCTGTATGAGCCTACCCATATTTACACACACCAATACCCATTAATGCAATAAGCATCTCATGGAAATGGAAAATACACTTGACCTTGAAATCTAAGACATACAAGTCCATAGAGTAAGGACTAAACAGGTTTCTTTCAAATAAGCCTCAATTCAAAGCAGTCCTGTTTAGTCCCCCCTCTGTGGACTTCTGAATATGTTTTGATCAATATAAAGATCCTGAGGATTTCAAGGGCAAATGGTGTTCTACTTTTCTTCTTCATGAGATGTCTATTGCATTGTCTGTATAAAGCTTAATCACTACATGTGAGGCTTCTTGTGTGAAGGGCTTTTGAATCCATACTTCTGAAGTCATCGTTAAAACAGAGAACTATTGCATTTGAGCATCACCTCTCTTTATTTTTCCTTATATCCCAGTAGGGACTCATTGATACAATGGGGAACTGGCTCCAAACTATAAGAAGCATATGTCACTCAGGAACTAAGAAAGAGATGGGTGAATCCATTCTATCGAAGTGGAATTCATTTAGAATTTCAGGAAAACACAGATTGCGGTCAACCAAGTGGAAAGAGAAGCCATGAAAACCCCATGACCTTGCACAGTGGAACGGGTGAGGGGGTGGAGGAGCACAGCGAGTTTATGATGGGTCTGGGGGACAAAGGGTGATCTTGCCCCCTGTGGCCTCTGAAATGTTCGCTGGGACCTAGGAACCATAAATTTGAGACCCTCTAAAGCCTATTTAAATGCTGCATCTGCAGCACAAGGGTGCATTAAAAAAAAAAAGAATAAAATGCTTTGGGACTCTGTTGATGTCTTCCAAAGAGTAGGATACGATTGCCAGGGGAGGAAAGGGACTCAGAAAGAAGAGAGGAAAATTAAAAAATAAGAGCAGCCCAAAGGATGATCCACCAGACCTCAGAGGTGCTGTGTACTACAAAGAAGTCAATTGGTTCCTGATGCTAGCTAGAGTAAAGGCACACTGGAGAGCTGCAGAAGCTTAGGCTGATGCTAGCTGCAGAGAAAGAGACTGCAAAAGGTGTCCAAACACTAAAACAGGACCATGGAAAGAAAGCCTACTTTTAGAAGGCCTAAGGCCCTCCCACAGAATGGCTCAGCAGCCTGAGATAGGACGGGGGAAGCCTTCCTCCGGTGGCCAATGAGAACTGTCGGAGGGTCAGGAGAAAAACCAGGAGCCAGGAAAGGGGAGGAGTTCGAACAAAAGACACGGACTAAAGTGGAAAGGTCTTCCGAGAGACCTTCAGCCAGGACAACACTCTGCAGCATGAAGCCCAGGAGGAGACCACATAAGGTAAGAAAATGGAAAGAAGAGTCAGATAGCAACAGGCACTCATTAAATAGTGCTCTACTATATAGAGTACCTTCAAACTATATGAAGCTTCTGGGAATGCTAAAGGACATTGCTCTGGGATCAAATGCTGACAAATACAACCACCACAGTCATGCACAGGGACCAAGAAAGAAGAGGATTTATTTAATTTTTTGGCTGCTCTGGAGCTCTCCCGTATTATTAGTTGTCTGCTTTGGGCATTTGGTAGTATTAATTGCGGCCCTTGGACCAATATATGTTGCTCACCCCTGGCCAAAATCCTTGGAATAGAAAAATACATTTGTCTCCTTTGTGACCGAGGGTCAATGGTGACCGAATGTCCAGGTCAACTTTTGCAGTTCCTCTTAAGTGCTTTTTAAATGATGAGATCTTTGGAAAAGCTTTACACATCATAACAATTTTACTTGCTTTTTTTCCTGATGTGCGAGACTTTAGGATAGTTTTATTAATTACATTTTTCTTTATAAAATTAGCCGATAAATGACTACAAATATGAAAAAAAGTCTTTTTTGTAATTTTTCAGACTAAGGTGGATTTTAATTAGTAGTAAAACTGAATAAACGTTTACCAAAATATGTTATAAATATGTACAGCATCATTCCATCATCCTTTCCCCAAGTTCAGCTACAAATACAGGTGGTGCATGTAGTTCTGCAAACTGTAAGCTAATTATTTCCTGCTGCAACTTATGCTTTCAGATTACAGCCTGGAGGAACTTTGAAGTAGATGAAAGAGATATAAGAGTATTACACACACTATAGTTAAACTAGCTGATGAGAACCCCATTTCAGAAATAAAACAGCTGTTGGCAGCCATCCCTAATTAAAATAAAAGTAAAAATGTATGCCTTCATTGGATCTGGGAGAAAACTACAACATCTACAATGTAATCTACTACTAAACAAGAACAACTTTCACTTCAAAAACAACATCATTCCAGGTCTTAAAAGGACATACTGGTGTGCACCCCCTCCGATAGGATCTGCTCTTCTTTCAGCTTCTTAGGCCCTGGTTTTTAAAGAAAAAAGGGCTTTAAAAATTAAGAAAATGAGCCCGAGGGGCTAAAGGCTGCATTAACTCCTATGGAGACTGCAGCCCCTAAGGCTCATTAGCATAATTTTAAAAGGCTTTTGTTTTCTTAAAAACCAGGGCATAAGAAGCAGATCCTGCCAGGTGGGGAGCACACCAGTAGGTAGGTGTGCTTGGTTTACAATCCTTGCTCTGGAGATAGATGTCCTTTAAGTTCTTTAACAATCTAAAAAATGGGGCAATTCCATGAAGTTAGGCACCCCATGTTCTATAGGTTTCCCAAAGTCTATAAGAATCAGGAACATATTGGGGGAGCATATTGAGGGGTGGGGGTGGGGTCTATGGGGGAATTTACGGAGACAAAAAACAGTAGTTACTTACCGGTAATGATGTTTCCTCGAACCACGACGGCACCAACCAGAGAGAGGGATCCGCCCCCAGGGACAGGAAACCTGAGCATAAAAAACACGCCCTTCCTATCCTGCCTCAGTGGTTACAGAGACTTGGAAGAACCTTATTAGTACATCAGAAAAAACATTTCCATGTAAGCATAATTCTGATGCCCAAAATTATTATTATTTATATTTAATTATATTAACTCTACCCATGGACTACCACAAATAAAAAAGGTAGGAAAAAACACCCGGGTGGGAATATACCTGGTGCCGTCGTGGTTCGAGGAAACATCATTACCGGTAAGTAACTACTGTTTTCCCCATCACCACGACGGCACCAACCAGAGAGATTTTCAGAGAGAAATATTTAGGGAGGGATAACAGAGGAGAGCGAATTTCTCTGATAAAGAGTTCAAGAGTACCCACCACATTTAACCGATAGTGTTTAAAGAAAGTGTGGGGGGTAAACCCGCATGCTACCTGACAGATCCGGTCCCAGGATGCATGTCTAAATTATACCCAAGATGTGGCAAGTGCTCGGGTAGAAAGGGCACTGATAATTTTTTGAGACTACATAGGTCAAATTCTACTCTTTATAGAGGTCTAGACCACCGAGTAAACTGATTATTTGCCTTTACGCAATACACATACTCTTAGGATATATTATAACCCGAACCCCTGGCCTCTAGGTTATGAAAACCTTCTTCCCCTTCAGATTTTGAATTGGTGCCAAGGGACATAAGAAATATCCTGTATGACCAATAATAGATAGTGGAGGTCAGATCGAAAATACTACCGAAGCCACAAGATTAGGCCAAACCTTTGCGAGTAGGGACATCCTACTGTGGGACCTAATGTGGAGACTTTATGACCCAATTGCCTCTGGATTTCATGTCAACTTACTAACCAGAAAAAACTGAAGGGTTTTTTTTTTTTTTTTTTAAGAGAAAAAAAAAATGATACTAGAGAATATTAGAATGTTCCAAATCAATCTGAGATTTGCATGACGGACAAAAGCTCTGCCAGTCCTCTATTTATTTAGGATGTTCCTAAGGAATGTGTTACAGAGCATATTCCTTTACACTGTATGATCCTCTGACAATTTACTCCTTGTTTGTTCCCCGATTGTTATAATCTTCAGAACTTTGAGAATGACTTTTCGACCGACTCCAGATTCTCTGAAAAACTGTACCTTCTACCTAGGTTCCTACACCTTAAGAAGACAGTACATATAATAACTATAAGAACCTCTTAGAATCCTGACAGCAGCTTGTTTAGATTCCAGAGGACTGACCCCTAGACTGTCTAGTGAAAATTACAGCCTGTACCTTACTTGCAGAAAAACAAGTTGTAGAGGTCTTAAAAACTAAACTAAGACCTGGTAAACAGTAGATAAAAACTGGTTTATACTATATCCATTTTAAACCTTGCTATAAGAAGGGACAGCTTTGCCCCAATGGAAGATAACCTCCCTATATGCAACACAGAGGAATGACTGGACATGAATGGAAACATCAGGGCCATCGCTTCCATTGTTCCAGATGACTATTCAGGATCTGCGCGTGTGGCAAAAATTGACGCGGCTTGGGTTGAAGGAAAGAGGTGGTTTAGTATTATGTGGGTATATGATAGGTCAGTGATGGCGAACCCTTTATAGCCTCAGTGCCCAAACCTCAACCAAAAGCGACTTATCTATTGCAAAACTCCAGCGCAGCAACCTAAGCAGTAATGTATTTCTCTTTGTTAATTGACAAATTTCATTCCTTCAGCCTCCCAAGGACACCAACCCGGTTGAAAGGAAGAGGGCAAATTCATCTATCATTGTAAGAAGATTCTGCAGGCTGACTCTGAGATCTGTCATGTGAACTTTATTCTGTGGTGATGGTCTGGGTGCCCACAGAAAAGGCTGCCTCTGGCACCTATGCCATAGGTTTGCCACCCTTGTGACAGGTGAATGGCTCCCTGACATCATAAGGACTTGTGCACCTGCACACATAGTAATATCATAGTAACAATATTTTTTATCTCCCTTGGAGTTCTAAGTCATAAAAGTAAATGATTGTTATTTCACATGAATATATTTGAAACAGATGAATGTTGTTCACTACAAGTTATTAATGGCGGATTTGTACAATTTGGTTGTAAAATGCACCTGGTATGATCACATGCTTAATTGAAGTTGTTCATATATGTGGAATGTTGGATTTATCACATTGCTTGAAAAAAAGAATCCAGAACAGGGTCTGAAAAGTTACACTTGGGTAAATAAAGCACCCATCCATTTCAAAAAAATATTTTTTTTTTTTTTTTTTTTTTTTTTTGAGTTTGGAATGCAGTCTAGTATATCTGCCTGGTGTGTCAAGACCAGTACTGAGGTTTTCACCAACAAAGCTTTTTGTTATTGTTTTGGTGCTACTGGACTTTCGAATGTTTTTCCAGGTCTGAGAGGATGCGCTGACAGCCTGTCAGGCTCCACTAGTTTAGAATCTGCAAAATATACTTAAATCTGCAGGACATGAAAAGAGACACTGACTTGCTCTATTTTTGTGACCTTGAAAGGAAGCAGACTGTTGGGCTTATACTAATAAGCAGACAACCATCAGGGGAATCATATCCCCTTGGGAAAACTCCCCAAGTCTGGGTACACATGGGTATTGGGAGTCTGCTGTACCAGCAAAACACAATGCAAGGAGCATATCCTACCCCAATTCATCATCTCTTGCTCCCCTGTAGAGCAACCGCTCGGAGCAAGGATTCCGGTACCATTCACATTACCTGCTTACCTGGGGACCAGCTGCTTCCAGCAAGGACTCTGGCATCGTTCACATTACTCGCTTACCTGTGAAACTACTTCTTCTATCAAGGTTTTTTGGCATACTTCCCATTATCTTGTGGGTACTTGTGGAGCCACCCCCCACAGACAGTTTTATGTTATCATTCACATTACCTTGTGTATCTGTGGAAAACTGTTCACAGTCTGGATTATGTAATAGTTCACATTACCTTGGGTATTTGTGGAACCACCGCTCACAGCCTGGATCATTCACATTACTTTGTGTATCTGTGGAAACTATTCACAGCAAGGATTATGCAATTATTCACATTACCTTGGGTATTTGTGGAACCACTGCTCACAGCCGGGATCATTCACATTACTTTGTGTATCTGTGGAAACTATTCACAGCCTGGATTATGTAATAGTTCACATTACCTTGGGTATTTGTGGAACCACCGCTCACAGCCTGGATCATTCACATTATTTTGTGTATCTGTGGAAACTATTCACAGCAAGGATTATGCAATTATTCACATTACCTTGGGTATTTGTGGAACCACTTAACAGCAAGGAACATAGCATCATTCACATTACTCTGTATCTGTGGAACTATTCACAGCAAGGGATATAACATAATTCACATTACCCTGCATCTGTGAAACTATTTCCAGCAAGGATTGAGGCATAATTAACAAAATACTCTATACCTCAGGTGATACAATTGCTGATAGCAAAGATTATGGTATTAATCATATTACCATTTCCCTATCTTGGCCTCACAACTCCAGGTCTGAGGTTGTTGGGGGGGGGGGGGGGGGGTTTTGAACTACTATCAGGCTCCATGAGCCTGCCTTTAGTGATGGATTCCCATCTTTCAGTGTACGGACACTCAAAGTCCACTTTTCTCAGACGAATAACATACAGTCAATGTTAATGTGTTAATGGTTCCCGCAACCACAATGTGTTATATGAATAAACCTTTTATATCCTATTGTATCGTAGATGTACAAGGTTGGAGAGAGCAGTTTGAATTAGGTTAGGAAACTGCAACATCTGTTAACAAAACTGCAATATGCCAACACTGATGTTGTTTAAAACCTAACAAGTTTGCAGGCATAGCCCATATATAAATGTTTTACTACATCTTGTAATCTTGAGTTTCCAAATGATCAATGTTGATGGGAACTCACTTGTGGTTCATCAGACCTTCCAAGATAACTGAAAAGTAACCATGTGCTCTGTGAGGGGTCTCAGTCCTGCACATCTCTCCACCTAGGAGGAGAGGCTAACCTGCAAGTCGTTAGATAATTAACCTCAGCCTGCAAGAGTAATTACTCAAAAGCTGTGACCTGAGCTACTAACCATAGGATTACAGACCATCTTCCATTCTGGGGCTTGCAGATTTAAAGCTGCATGATGCGGGGCCCCCTCACAACAAGCAAGCACGTTTAGTTTAGAATGGCGTAGCTTTTCCATAGGTTAACCAGAATTCATATTACACACTACTATCATGAGTGTAATAAAGAAAAGTAGACTTACCACCCAGAACTCTCATATAGGTACAGAGGTTCTGCCGGGTCTGCGGGGGATACGGTGAGCTCCTTGCTTGCAGGTCCGTTAGCCCCTCAAATGGATAATCCAACAGCACAAACCAACACCACTGGAGGCGTGTTCTGTACGGGACGCCAGAAGTCCCTATCCTGTTAGCGCCATTCCCATGTGAGGTGTGTCTGGAGAGTGTCACACATGTAACTCCGAATCCTGCTTCTAAAGATGTCGGACACGGCTGGGCTCCACTTCTGGGTCTGCAGCGTGCAGCAGGAACCCCGAACAGGTCGCACTCTAGTCCCCACATCATGCTGTTTTCGGGGCTAGGCTTTGGATCACTCCAGATCTGGACGATCTCCAGCTCACTGGCTGGGTTCAAAACCCTAGTCCTGTTGTCTGACAGGTACTGAGGTAATAGTTCTACTACCACTCAGGTTCCACGCCAGGGACAGGAAACACACTGAGGCAGGATAGGAAGGGCGTGTTTTTATGCTCAGGTTTCCTGTCCCTGGGGGCGGATCCCTCTCTCTGGTTGGTGCCGTCGTGGTGATGGGGAAAAAAAAACCCACACCCTTGGTTGCTTTACTGAGAAATGCAAGAAATGCAATCTAGCAAGAAATGGCTAGATAAGGGACTTCACCACTATGTACAGAAGGGACACCATGGAAATAACTGGATGGTGTCACCTTGGACAATGATGGAATTCTGGATACATGCAATGTTAAGTCTTTTTACCAGGCACGATGAGGAATGTAGAGTAGTCAGATACTTCCTCAAACAATATGTTGACTAAAACCTGCCAGAACATGACTATTTTGGATGCACTCTAACTGCTTCACATTTGATACCCGATTCTTTCATCAGACCTAGGAAACCGTGATGGGGAAGACCTGTGAGCCAACCTCTGCGAATCTGTTCCTTGGGAGTTCGGAACAAGAGATGGAACAAAAGGAAGTCTTTAATGAAGATCTCCAATAGTTCCTAAGATCACTAATATTCTGGAGGCACTAGATCGATGATGTAGTCTTGATATAAGATACAAAATGTACAGTATTGAAGATTTCCTCAGATACCTTCTAGATCATCTCAATGACAAAGATCATTGTCAAACTTACACTAGGCTATAGCAGGGAATCTATCCCCTTCCTAAATATTAAAATATCTAATGCCAATGTGCAAGGAAAAATGTCTCTTACATGAAGCACGCCCTTTAAAAGTGTACTATTAGGGGCAACCCAAAAGGGGAATGATAAACTACCAGTGCGGTAATACATGCTCTCCAATGTGTATCTGGCCTTATGTGCATATGAAAAACCAGAAGGAGAACTCACGGAAAGAATAAGAGAGCAGATAAAAAGTATCAAGGACTTAAATTACGTTTGGGAGGCTCAAAAACAAAACACGGTGTTCCAACTGACATTTCAAGAGAACATCTTATAGTAAACTTGGAGTGTCAAACTGCTGTGGTTTGCTTGGGCAACTAGAGCAGTTCTGCTTTTAGACACTTCTGATAATTCTCCCTGCCGGCTCTTCCTACTCTTTACCACTAAATCTCATGTAAGTTTCCTCAGAGAATACCTTTAGGCACACATAACAGCCATTTCATGGAAAAAGAAAAACTAGTCCTAAAGCTGAATTAAGAACTTACCCATGTTATTGGTGGTGAATCCATAGCAAGCAATGGACAGGGATCAGCATTTATTAATCCCAGTTTCACAAAGCCACTCATTGCTTTAGAAAATCCCTGCAAAAAAATAAAAAGGTTTTTGTTAAAGAAAAAAAAAAAGGAGCTGTTAAAAATGCTAGTTTGTCAGGATGCTGAGATTGGCTAATAAAAGGAATAGATTAAATATGGACAAAGGAACACAGACATTGAACAGAGAAGATTGGAAAAAAGTGTTATGGACAGACGTATCCAAGTTTGGGGTGTTTGGATCACATGAAGAACATTTGTGAGACGCAGAAAAACTGGAAAGATGCTGGAAGATGCCTGACACCTTATGTCACATGGTGGAGGTAATGTGATGGTCTGGGGTTGCTTTGCTGCTGGTAAAGTGGGAGATTTGTACAAGGTCAAAGGGATTATGAATAACGAAGACTATCAAACCATTTTGCAATGCCATTCCATAGCCTGTGGAGAGCCCGTGATTGGAGCTAATTTCTTCCTACAACAGAACAAAGACCCAAAGCAGAGCTCCAAATTATGCAGAACTCTGCACAGTCTGTGCCATTTTATGTGAGGCAGGAAACACTGAAACCGAGTTCTTTTTTTATGCCCTTCACAGCATGGGTTGAATAACATACTGTCTATACTTTAATATAAGCCAAGTTTTTCAGCACCAAAAATGTGCTGGAAAAAAAAAAAACCTTACCCTGCTCCTACTCTAGTCTATGAACAAAACATCTGTACTCACCTTTCCGATGCCCCCCGCAGGTTCTCATCTTTCTTCTGATGCTCTGGCTCTGTCTCCTTGCGCTGTGACCAATGCATTTCCCACCCTAGGCTTATACTTGAGTCAATAGGTTTTCCCAGTTTGTGTTAAAATTAGGTACCTTTGATTATAATCGGGTTGGCTTATACTCAAGTATATACGGTATTAGTCTTGCAGACACAGGCATTAGAGCAACAGCCATAGTTTTTTCCTCACTATTTTTTTTCCTTATGAGGAACCCTCTCCATACAAGGTGGTCGTTTGCTGCATATTGCAGCAAACACCTACCAGTAGCACTCACGATTGGTGCAGGCATTAATTAAGGGCATCAATTATTTAAATGGCTGTGGCAAAGCATTCAGAGGCTTTTAAATTCCTTGAGTGCATGTGACATTATGGGGGGCAGTGATCAGTTACCATGACAGGCTGTAGTCTGTTAGAAATCAGGCAAAATGAGAGTAAAATGAATTAATTTTAAAAAACCTAAAAAGTTGAAATCACACCCCTTTCCCTAGAACAATATAAAAATTAACAAGACAAATCAAACACGTTAGGTATCGCCATATCCCAAATAACAATAAATTTAAATATCAAACAGATCATATTAGTAACAGACTACGGCGAAAGGAAGAATTTTTTAATTTTATTGTACACAAGGTTTTTATTTTTAAAAATCTAAAACCTAATAAGACCTTTATAAATTTGTTATCCCTATTATCGTACCAAACTAAAGAATAAAGGAGAGAACTCAGCTTATACTCGAGTTTATATGGTAATATTTAATTTTGAGTCTCATGTAGGGCATCTCTAAAATTAGAATAATAATTAGATTAAATTAAATACAGTTCTATACATGAAAAAAATACAAAAGTATTTTTGAAGGTGAGGAACAAAAAGTGGAAACCTGATAAAGATCAGGTCGTTAAAGGGTTAAAAAAGGGGTATTCTAGGAATATGACAGGAAAATTCATATACAAATGGGTCCTTAACAACTAATATAATACAATACATATTAGCTTATATTTTGTTTCATTTTTTCCCCCTTGGCAGAAAAATGCTATTGACATGTTATTGACTGTAATGAACAATTAAAATGCTAATGGTCCGTTGATTATTTCTGAGTGGAGGAGACACAGGACAGAAGATGGCCAGTGGTCACATGTCCACATCACATGGCCTGCACCTGCCTGCGCAGGTCATGTGATCACAACTACATTTGGCTGTAGTTGGTTGGTTGCAGTGAATCCAGTATGACCAGTGTTGTGGTGAGAGACATTATCTCAGTGAGGTAATGTGCAGTGATGGCAGTTACACATCATTACTATGGTAACAGAGCGGGACAGTCTATTAGATCATCACTAGGAGCACAGCATAAGAAGGAGGAGGAGTTACTGAGAACTAAAGGATCGTGGGACTTGTTTCAAGTGGCTGCCATCTTAATGATAACTCCACCTACTTTAGAAAGCTCTTAACATTTTGTCTTAAAATCAAACTATTTAAGCTCCATTTTGTGACTATTGACATTGAATTTTGTTATATTCATTTATTTATAGCATTATGGGTTTTTGTATCAGACGTTCATATTTCCTAAATACCCCTTTAATGAAATGTCGACTGCAGCCCGGTGGTTGGCAACTGCTTCTCTATAGAGTAACGCAGAGGTTCTTTGTGCATAACAGTTATAGGTTGTCTGACATTTGTCAACTTCTTTTTGCTCTGATATGGTTCCTCCACAGCAGCCAATGGGAAATTGGCATTTGTAGAGTTTGGCACTGCATAACCTTCCTTCTTAAGCCCAGTTCACATTTACATCTGGGCTTTCCGTGACACACTCAGTGTATGGAAAGCATAATAGAAATTACAAATACAGAACCTGTCGAGGGTGTGACCTTAGTGTTAGTTATTCCATGCCCTTATCTAACCTTTCCCGCCAATACCCATGTGTAATAATTCAGACTCAATTTTCCATTATACTAGTTTTCTAGATCTGTGCTTGCTGTCATTCTGTAGGAAGCTCCATTTTTTACTTCCAGTGGACAGAAATCTGCCCATGATCACACAGGTACACAGCTCGTTTGTATCATAGAGGGTAATCAGAGCTGTGTGTTATTGCGAGCAGATTTCTGTCCACTGAAAATAAACATTGCTTTCCATAGAATGGCAGCAAGCAGAGATCTAGAAAATTGTGAGGAATTGATACAGAAAGTATATTGGAAAATTGTATAATTTTTCATTATTCAAAGTTAAACATTTATTAGCTGGAAATGGGAATACCCCTTTAAATTCGCCACAGTTTCCATTTTCTTAACAAACACATAGTTAATAATTTCAGGATTTCTAATTAAGGTAGGAGACTGTTTAAGCTCCTAAGCTATGCACAACCAGCACTACCACAAGGAAACCGGCATTGTACTTTCCCATAACTCCCTAATCCTCCCGCTGTTTCCTGGTCAAGCAAACAAAATGAAGTCTCTTTCCCCGGCGGCACTGGCCAAACTTCTGCTGAAAACCCTATCCAAGGGCATCATACAGCAAATAGAGTTAGGCTTGCCCAGCAATGACTGCAGATCATAGAAGGTCATCTTGTGTGCCAATAGTAATACCTTCTTGATGCACTACACCGCCCAATCTGCCAATATTTCACTAAGTGAACAGGAAATCACAAATTTATACCCAACCCTGCAATGGATATCTTCTAGGTCTTCCTTATGAATTCTACTTAGTAGAACAGAGCTGAACAACTCACTGGCACTAACAACACTGACAAAAATAGGGAACCCTGTAACCAGTTAGTGAGGGTCTGTGTTATAACCTTCCAGAGATGCTTTTTCTCCTCCTCCTTCCTTTTGTCTGTCTTAGTTAAATTCCTCAGCAAAATAACCTCCATGTATTTGGCAAGCCTAATTTGCAGTCAGTCTAGACTCCTGTTGGTTGGCCACTGCCACTTCCAGGGAACTCACTCCACCCTGGAGACCCCAAGCTGGTACCAGGTCCATCACATTTAGCCAAACGTTGCCACTCACTCTATCAATGACTACAAATGTTCAGCTGAAACCTTGCCACCACAGACCTTGCATCCATAAATTCAGGACAAGACAAAGAGTGCAACTAAATACTTTCCTCAAGTACTGGGGATCCAACCACCGTCCGTAGGTCCTGGATTGCCTTGCTGGGTTACCCTGACCAATTTTGCATAGTAACTGCACCATGCTGCCCAGCAGCACTGGAATGATAGATGGCGGAACCAGAGAGTGACAACAGAAACTCTTCCCTGCCCAATTGGTTCATCAACCAAGTAGGGTGCCGCAGCCACATCAGCTTTGAAAGTCCGAGGGAGGAAGAAGGCCTCTCTAGCTAGGTGACACATGTAAACTTCACCATACCAAACCGGTGACCAGTGGATTGATCTCATTTCTCTATGCAGGATCATGCAACCCATGGTATAGATGGTCCCATAGAGAATGTGGATAGAATTAGTGCAGGTAAGATACTGAAACTTCTTGTGTCTCCACATATATATACACACACACACACACACACACACACACACACACACATTAGTTACATCTTCTAAAATACAGATTTGGAATAAATATCATTAAGTCCTTCCTTCGAGAGCCAAAACTTGCCTTGTATCGCAGGGTTCCCCTTATTAAGGTATGTGCTGACTGAATCCCATAGGGCTCTGCATATTTTGTACTGTCTCTGTTTGGAAAGCCTTCTAAATTCAAGCCAGGAAACCAGTCCATGTCTGTGACAGACTCCAGTAATGAGCCCCCAGCAGCAATATTAACAACCTAAGAAAAGAGAAACACACACATCACAACATGGCAATGGGAAAAGATAGTTAAAAGGGGTATTCCCACAAAGACAAGATTCTTAAATATACTAAGGATAACAAAATAACACATTCTCTAATTCACTGTTATTAACAAAAATACAGCATTACACAGATATAATTGCAACTTGTCTCCACAGTCCTGGTGTATACAATTTTGGTTGCCGTGGGAACCATAAATCTTCAGGTTTTTATGGTCGCGCAGGATAGATTCTTTTCATGCCACTCCCCCCTTCATTACAAGATGAGCTCACGCATAGACACACACAGACATTTCCTGCCAGCAAGCAGCATGCACAGACTTACTCTACAAACTACAGATAATATAAGATCTTTATAGCAAGGGAAGGAGGCATGTAGCAGAGCTGACGGTGTGTTATAGCTGAGTTAGAGTATCATTGTCTGGTATATCCATCTCATGGATCTAATTATCTCACATCTCTCTTTTTCTATGTGTCATATACTACTAGAACATTCAGAATCGAAATGAAAGTGTAGATAAACCTGCACTCTGATAATTTAACCACACTGTCAGCACACAGCATCTCATAGCAAACAGAAATCATGAAGTATCTGTTCAGCTAGTCCCCCACACATTGTAAATTTTACCTTGACTACCACTGTGTGATAGGAGCTAAAACCTCTAAAATTGTAAGGGGGTTAAAATTATCTTTATTGTGTAAACATCACTAGGGAGAACTTTCTTTCTTAAAGAAATCCATTTAAAGCATCTGGCAAACAGCAGAAATTACTCTATAAACATTTATTTCTTTTATTCAGGTTTTCCCACTCATTCTGGTACAAATCACAGGGAAAAACAATGAAGATAACTAAATGTATCGTACGCGCTTATGCTACATGCAGCACTTCTGCATTTCGCAAATGAAGGACATTTGATAGGAGGCCAAACAATCTCCACCAAGGTCAGTAAAATGTTTTGGTCTCCACTGGTAAAAAGCCCTATATTCAGCACATTAGCATTTTGTAAAATGAAAAACATCCAAAAGAAGGGCAAGAGGAAATATGTTGCCAGCTTTTACACAGCACTGTCAGGTACGGTGTGACATTGCCATTATTTATTTTCCCCTTTTGCTAAAACTCACACATAATATTTAGAGGCAGAAAGAGGAACGTCACTTTAGATACTCTTAGGCTCTTTAGTGCCTAGAACCATGTTCTGGCATCATATTAAAAGGTACAAATCTCATTTTTTTTAAATAATATGAATAATATAGGCATTTAGGACAGTTGACACGGTTACATTTCTAAGAATAAGTTGTAAGGAATTCAATACCCAGCAGCGAGGTTAGTCCATGAAACAAGACACTACTGTGACAGTGTGAATCTGCCCTAAAAGACATAGGGGCAGATTTATAAAAAGTGTCCTCAGGTTAGACAGTGCAAAGTTAGTCTAGACAGTCTTATTCTGCACTAGATTCATAAAGTGTCTTATACTAGGACAGATTTATCATCCAGCATTAGACTGTCTAGTCATACTCTGCACCTCCTATTACTTGGCTATTAGGACAAAATTCTGTCGGGTCAGCAGCATTTCTGGCGCAGGGACCTTGTTGCCACGCCCCCTTTGTCAAGCTGGTTGTAGAAGAGCCTGAAAATGGTCTAAAACCCTTTATAAATGTGCGCAGACAGTTTTTAGTTCAAACTACGACAGAATTCTGTCGTGAACAGATTAATAAATCTCCACCAGTTGGGAATATGAGCTAAGAATTAGATCAATGAGATAAAGGATGTGTGGCAAAATGAAGATAATGGATATATTTTTATGGTATTAGGTGGCTCCTAAATGGAGAAGAACAATGGATACAAAATAATGTCTAAGACCGAGTTAACAGTACTGTAGTTTAAGTATTTTGTCAATACAAAAGACACAACTCTAAATCAGGCCCCGAAATGTTATGAACCACAAAAGTAAATCAACTAAAAAGGATCATTTTACTCATACTGTTCATAATTGACAGATTTACCACACTGGCTCATGAATGGGAAATATGGCGCTTTGGTATGGTCTCATTAGGTATAGACAGAATTTTTTTTTTTTAAATCTGTAACATGTAGGTAATGGTCAACAGAAAAAAAATATAGCATGCCTCCCATGTCACAGTAGACAGCTCAGTGTGATACAGCTCAATCCCATGTTCGTACCTACTGCCCAATATCTAGTAGTACAGGAAGAAAAGAGAGAGAAGATCTTATATATTGAGAGATTTGTCATTTCAGTAGAACACGGGCAGAACATCTCTGTGCATCAACTACTGATGTAGTAGCTATGCAATGTGAATGGTGAAGAAGGGAGGAAGATGAGAGCCGGCTTGTGTTTGTGCAATACAGACACACAGCAGATAAAATATGACTAGTGCTAGGAGCATTTCCTACAATATGGAAATAAAGTTTTATGAATGCATGACAAGAAATCTTTATTGCAGAAACAGAACTGGATCCTAGCACAATATTTGTTTATTGTTTTTTTTTTTGCCCAAAGTTAGAACATAGCTTTTAATGAGCTAAAATAAATGCGTCAAAAAATATAAAATCTGTGCATACAAACCTCTCCATTTTTTAAATAGGTGGCTGGTTGTATTGTGTTCAAGAGAACACCGAGGGGGCTCCAAGAAAACTTGTACCTCAGCGGGTTGTCAGAACATTCAGGGGCTGGAAGACCTCCACAAAAAGATATGTACGACTCCACCTGTAGAAAACAAAATATTGTTAGACACAGTACAGTCCACCCAAAGCAAAAAGGCGAAGATTCTTCATTTTTCTGAACATTTTGGGATACGATTTAACAAAATATTCCTTGTAGATTTTGCATGGGAAAAAGGTCTTACCTTTGCTCCTACGTCTTTAGCTTTATCAAAACTTTCCATGGCCAACATATGGTCAAGACCTGGATCCAAACCCATTTCACCAACAATTGTGATCCCAGCAGCTTCCGTACTACATAGAAACACAGCTGCCTTAATTTTCTGCTGAATAGTTGTATTCACCTTGTTTATCAATTCTACAGTTGTTTAAATACGCTTATATTTATTAATTGCAATATTATATACTAAAATTAAAAACATTATCCAGTTATGTTTGCATTATAGAAAACAGCAATATATAGTTTCAGGACCTCAGCTTGACAATGAAAAGCATCCAAACCAAGTTGACCAAAAGATTCTAAAGCTTTAGACTGCAACTGGCAAGCAGAACATGCTACAAAAATGCTACTGGGGATTAGGTCTGCGCCCACAAAGGGATTATTCACAGCTAGTTAGCTACACCCATTGGTGGCTAACTTACTGTGATATACTGAAGCAGCGAAGTGGATTGGACCTCCACCTATTGCAACTAAAACCCACATTACAAACTGACCTGCACGGCTTTAAAGCATCACATATTCTTTATAAATGTGGGTGCAATGCCAACACTGAAAGCTGCGGGAGACCTGCAGCAATTCCTACAAGCGAGCCGCAACACCACCATTAAATTCCCAGCCATGCATCTGTCCTGTGTGTCCCCAGCCTAGAGGAAACTTATCAATTTACCCATAAAGAGCATGACAGTGTAACAAACTAATGGTTGAGACAACATCCATGAGTAGCAGATAAGTAGGCCAGAACTGAGGCAATGAGGCAATTAGCAGTGTTCTAGGCACAAGCACTGATACTTACCTACTGACAAGGAAGGCAACACAAGGAAAACAAAACATGAGACGAGTCTTCAAATAACAAAACTAATGCGCTTTTAGCCAAGACAGGCAAATTAAGCAAAATTTCATTTTAAAAGCATGGTTTTCCACATTAGGTGGAAAAGTCATATTTGAAGAAATATCACATCTGTACTATTCCCACTATGGACCATGTGAGAAAACTCTGTTTAATAATTATACATATGAATTAACAGAATGATAAAAAAAAAAAAAAAAATCAACATCTTATACCTTTGTTGGAGTTCTCTCATGGAGGGTGTTAGGTAACTGGTAGTTAGCAGGTTCACCTTATTTTTGATGCAATGCTTTGCCACCAATGGATGCACGGCATAAGGCAGTAAACTGAATGTTGTGAAACAAACAGAAGATTAAGTGACAAAAAAAACAAAGTATATTGTATAAACTAGACGCTTTTACTCCATGATACCACCACTAAAATTCACCAAGGGAAAACATGGCAGATCATAATTTTGAAATTGATTAAAGTAATGGTCAGGGTCAGATTATGGGGTGGGAATCCCATTGCAGGGTAGGGAGTCAAACCAAGAATAAGGGGGAAGAGCCTCCACATTGCCGAGTGTGGACAAAACAAAAGCAGCAGTGTCCATAGACTCCACAAAAGGTGAGAGCGGCAGTGCTGAAACATGTATGTGTAGGACTGTAGATGCCGGTCCTGTGTGTTCTTGGGAGTGTAATGTCCTGCAAGACGGGTCATCACTAAATTCAGGACCTTTAATTACACATCAACTTTGACACTGAAGTTACATTTGATTTATACTACAGGTATCCAACATTGATCCTCTGCTGCCATTGCCCAAGAGGAGCATTTAAATTTGTATTACATCATGCCTAGCACTAATGGGTTAATGTGCTACCCAGTTATGTTATGTACATTTTTCTGAGGTAGACAAGGATGTGATTGATTGGAATGCTAAGAATATTCCAGAACTGTCTAGGAGGAGCAAGTCTATAAATCAAGCTCTGTCTGTCTAAGGCTCTGGGCAAGTCATTCTCACGGTTGAGATTCCTCCAGAGAGATAAATCCCGGCACCTAGCTTGCTGCTCTAGCAGCAGAGCCAATCTGCCTCCTATTTCAAGCCTTCTGACCACTGGATCAAGGCTGTGGTATTACTAAATTTCTAGTTCACAACGGAATCATTGCCACGGCCCACTAATCCACTATCTTGTTTGTCCCTGCAGGAAGGACCGTTTACAGCCAGTTTACCTGCTGATGATTTGAACAGAGTGCCAGTAAAGAAACTGAGTTACCACAAAGTATTCAATTGTCTCTGGCGCGGCATGCTGCTAACATTAAGGGCCTCCCCTTCACCATCTGCGGGGGGATACGTTAATATACACACACACCGGGGGGATCCCTTATCAAGTTTGCAGCCTCCCATTCTTCTTGAATCTTCCTGCTGGTCCTGATAGGCGTGGATGAGGCCTGTTCCTGTGGACCAAACCACCATGACATATCCTGGAACCGAGCCACTCTACAGCTAGTCACTCCGGTCTCAGGGAATATAGCTGCCCCCACACTGCGTTCAGTCCCTGGTGGGTAATGTTGCTTAGCGTAACGTTTATTAAGCAGACTCATCATGTTACATATATTTTAAGGGGTCTGAAAGTGGAATGCGTTTTACTTCACATGGAACTATAGATTTACAAATTAAGCCATGCATTTTACTTGCATGGTATCATCTGTGAAGATTCTCAACTCTGCCTTTAACCCAAAACACAATCCAGAAGATAGCAGCATCCACAAATGTATAAAGATGCACACTAAACCCGCATTCACATGATCGTATTGAGGGCTGTGATCTAGCTGCACAATTTGCGACCAGATCACAGCCCTCAGAAAATTGTATGGCATACGGTCACAGTGCATTGAACAGGCCACAAGGCTTTCTATGGAGAGGGATGAGGAGTTATAAAGCGGGTTCTATTCCTCCCCGATTTGTGGCATGGCCACTCCTCTCCTATGGAGATGGAGGAGGGAGCCACAAAACGAGCTGCAAACATTTCCCTGTTTGCAGTTTGTTTGCGTACATAGCCATGTGTAGATAGCCTTAGTGGAATGGCTGCAGTGGTACAGTAGTAATAGCACAGCAATTCCACAAGTGTGATATAATGTAAATGTTGTGGCTCCCAGGATGGACTTCAACCTTTGGAAGACAAAGATTGAGCTCCGTCCTCTGTCACAGCAAAACTGTAGGATAAAAATGCATCAGAATACAGTTTTCTGTTATAGTATTGCACAAAATGGAAATATAGCTATAGTCACCTGACAACAAGCTGATGTTTCCTCACTAAAGAGGACAGCTTCTCTTCACTCTTCGAGACATCCATCTCCAGTGGGGTTGTGTTGCTATACTTCTTTGCTAAATGATCCACTTGATCCTTATTATCGGACACTAAACACAGATATTAAACACAATAATTACATCTGGTAGATTAAAATATATCCTATAACATGTCCTAATAATACATTATGCTAACAATATAGTATCAAGCTGTACAACAAAATAAAAAAACCTTTATATTTACCTAGAGATGAGTCCAATGTAGCACATCGGACCCATCTCTTGTGCTCCTCACGCAATTCTTCATTGAATTTGCGGGCACTACAACCCAGCTTCATTGCGTGAGCGCCGTAACTATAGCGCATGCACAGTGAAGCCGGTATGTAGTACTTGCCTGTAAAAAGGCAAGTATAAATGTTTCTTTTATTTTAATAGCACGGTGATAGGGGTTTGCTGTAGGGTGATTTGGGACACTAAACCACTGGTCCATGAGGACCTGTGGGTGGTTTAGTGTCCAAAATAGCCCTGACAGGTACTCTTTAAAAGAACGTACACTACCGAATTTCAACAAATATGGGCTGCAATAAATATTTATAAACTTTATAAATAAGTCTTTAAACCCACAGTGGGTTTTCAGTATCATAGCACCCATAGAACAATTCAGATATACAATCCATATTTCACCTGCCATGATTACCTGCTGTAATTTCAACATTAGGATCTCTTGTAAGGTAGCTTATGACAGGCTCTGAAACATAACCGGATCCAAGTACCAGAATCCTTTTCTTTGATCCCACAGTCATTAACTGGGCATATTCTCTGGGAATTAAATAAATATACTTTCATTAAGCTTTGTAGAAAAGGTAATATTGTCCAATAAAAAGTTAGAGGTGGAGATAAAGGGAACCTGTAATTACCGTATTTACTTGAATAGAAGGTCAACCTGAGTATAAACCAAGGCCCCTAATTTAACCACAAATAACTGGGAAAACTTATTGACTCGTCTAGAAGCCTAGGGTGGGAAATGCATCAGTCACAGCCTCCCCTAGTAATGAAATGCCCCATGCAGCCTTCCCCCAGTAAAGAAATGGTCCATGCAACCCCCCATAACATGACAAACCAGGGAGACTTACCACGGTCAAGGTGCCTGGATCTATGAGTAATTCTTCTTATTTCTAGCCTCCTTCTGTTCAAAATCAACTATTCATTTTATGCTAATGAGCCTGAAGGGCTCTGTGGGCTGTTACCAGAGACCCTCAGAGCTGTAGCTTCATAGGCTGATCGATTGTGCAAGGAGCACTTCCCCCCTCCCACCATGTGCTGAAACTTTATCTGCTGTAGTGAGATTAAAGGGGTTTTCCCACAGACAAATGTTAGGCCCTATCCATGGGATAGGGCCTAACTTGCTGATCAGTGTGGGTCTCAGTGAAGAGACCTCCACAGATCACGAAAATGAGGGGTCTACCGGACCCCATCTACGCTCCGTTGGACTAATAGAGCAGATGGCCACAAATGACCGTTCTGCTCCATTACTCTCTATGGAGCTCAGCAATTTCCGTCAGCTCCATAGAGACTAAGGGAGCAGAACGATCATGGACAGCCGTCTGCTCCATCTGTCACAGAGTGACAAGGGGTCTGACCGAGGTACGTGGGACCCCATCAGACCCCCTCTTTTTTTGTTATCTGTGGGGGTCTCAGCACTGGGACCCCCACTGATCAGCAAGTTAGGCCCTATCCCGCGGATATGGGGAACTGCTTAGGTAGCAGTGGAGAGAAGGAGAAAGGGCAACAGCCTGTGAAGCTGCAGCACAAAGGGGTTCTGGTAACATCCCCACAGCCCTTCTGGCTCATTAGCATAATTTTAAAAGTTGTTTTTAGCATGGATAACAAATATAAGATTGCCACAGCCATGGTGTCTATATCTAGGAGTAAGCATCCCTGGTTTATCCTGCTTGATTTTGAGCTAAGATTTTCTTTTAACTTCAACAGAATTGTAAATAAAGCAAACCATTTGTATGTGTGCGCATATTTTCTTAAAGAGATTTTCCAGAAAATATAAAAACTTATCAATATTTTACCAACTTGTTTCCCACTTCCTGTTCCAGTTTTAAAATAATTAATCTGGTTGGCGGTACCTCAAATAGGCTGCTGCAAACTAAGCTGACTCATGTGTTGCCAAAATGGAGCAGAGAGGGACCAACAATGTAAAAAAAAAAAAAAAAAAAAAAAAAGTTATATGTTAAGGATGCAGGGATTGTGTTACACAGGTGCTTGCATTAATTCACCTTGCAGCCTCCATTTAAGTTTGAGTTCAAAATACCCACGATCTATAGTTACATGCAACTAAAATTGAATTTATGTTACCTGCTTTCCCTGAGCTTCTGTATGTATTTGTATTTAGGAGTTAGTGTACCATTGCTTGCAATAACAGCCTGGGTGTACAAAATACACAAAAAGAAAATCAATTCATACTTCTTCAAAGTGGAACATTACAGATTGCTTATAACTAAAAAGGGTTGAAAGACTTACATCTCTGACAACTGGAGAAAAATTTTCCTGATCAAGTGGTTTTGAGGCATCTGACATGAGCTAAAGAGGGGAAGACATATAGCTGGTCAGAAACATTGGGTTGAGGCAGTTTCACTGAAATATTGCATCACAAGTGAATTCTTAAATCTACAGCACTAAAATAAAAGCATTCAGACTTTAAGCTATTGCCGACTGATGAGTATCATGCAAAGTGGTATATCGCTCTACCTCCTGGCTGAACAGCAGTGGCAGCACTGTTACAACTATAAGTGTTCAGCCGACAGATATGGAATCCTTGCAGAATTTTACACTATGATGCTAAACGCTGGTCATATGCACTACGCTTGTTCTGTGGAATCTGACCAGCACACGGTCCGTTTCCACAGCCCATGCATTTTCATGGCATTTTTGAAGACAGTTGCATTGGAAAAAAAGGATACAGGGAACGGAACCCTCTGTGTGTCTGACATATTCTTCGGCTTATCATTTAAATTATACTTAAAATTTAGCATGAAGTTTACATTCTGCATTTTAAAAAGTGGAATCTGGAGGCGTTAGAGAGGGCCCCTTCTTTGGCTGAGAATCTGATGAATTCTACAGAGGTAACCGCGAGAAAGCCAGCCGCCAATTTAAGGAGAGGAATGTTCACTAAAATTACTTCTCTAGATGTATGTTCTTTAACATGATTTTCCAGTTCCTTCAGCCAGAAGAGTAGGGTTCTGGCTACGGAAGTGGCCGTAAGGTTAGTCTTAAGGTTCAGCATTGAAGAGTCCCAGGTCTTTTTGAGTAGTGCTTCCGATTTTCTATCCATAGGATCTCGAAGCTGTCCCGCATTTTCAAATGGTAGATTCATCTTTTTTGATACTTTGGACACCTGTACATCCACCTTAGGACATGGGCCCAAATTTTGGAATCGTTAGGTTCAAATAGTAACCGCTATTTGAAGTTCTTGGAGATGGTTATCTTCTTTTCGGGGTCCTGCCATTCTGTAGAAATCAATTCCTTCAGAGTGTCATTAACAGAAAAAAACCCTCTTCCGTTTGCTCCTTAGGCCCCGAAGAGATCCTCTTCTATTAATCTAGGAGGGACAACATCTTCAATATTTAGTGTGTCTCTTACAGCTTTAACCAGTTTGTCCATTTCCTCAATTGGAAATAGGTATCTAGTTTCTGAATCTTGAGAGACAACAGGAGTAGCCTTAGTGTCTTTATAGGAACAAGACGGGGAATCTGAATCCTCAGAATCGTATGCAGGTGTAGTAAGGTCTAATTCCACTCTGGCTTTTTTAGGGTAGGGACCATGAAGCACCTGTGAGATAGTGGCAAGAGATACAAACTTTTCTCCAATGAATCCCTTAAGCTCATGCATGAATGAGGTTTTTTCGTCTCTCATTATTTTATCTATGCACCATTTACAAATCGTTTTTTTGTATGTGTCAGACAGCTTATTAAAGCACATATTACATCTTCTACAGCTCTTAACGTCAGAAGATTTGGATTTAGCTTTAGCCACTTTTGCCCCTTTCTCCTGCATCTCCTCCTTGCCTTTCCCCCTTTCACCAGATTCCCCTGGAAGGGAAGGAGGAGAAGATTTTGTTGCAGGAGATATTATATAAACATATATAACACATGTCATACCATGTGAGGAACTCTCCAGCACACTTACAGGTACCAGCTGGTGGAGAGAGCCTGCATCTGCCTCTTCAGATATGTCTGAAACACACAGCACCCGACCTGCATGGCTTGGTCCAGGACCGCGCAATGGGTAATGTGTTCCGTCCCCCCATTACACCTGGACGATGCGAGGGAGAGATTCTCTCCATCCTGACCCTGTGGGAACAGGAAGAACACTGGTGGGAGGGGACTTTTAACCTCTCTCCTTCCTGTTCCCACAGAGATCAAAGGGCATCCTCCAGGTGGCCATCATGGGGGACATGGTGGAAAACAAATCTTTTAAGCTAGACGTTTTTGGAAGTTGCATTGTCTAGTCTCCTAAAATAGGGGGGGGGGGGAGATGTAAAAGAAACCCCTGGCTCTGGTGTGAACTGAGCCTAAAATGGAGGAATCTCCTGTGTACAGCATGGAATTAAGTACCATGATTAAGACGCTTGATATTTGAAGATTTCCTTAAGAACAGAGTCTGTTCCAAGATGATTTATAGAATAAAGCATGAATGATGTTGGCCTGAGAACCACTTACCTGACGCAGCAAAAAAAAAAAAAAATCTTTCCTCACACTTACCATCTCCTCAATGTATGGGAACAACAGGTCTCCAAAATACTCAGTGGCTTCAATTGGAAGTTGTGCAGGCAAATTGTCAATGGAGCACATCAAAATACCATTCCCTTCCACACTAGAACACAAAATGCAGGTTTATTCCTTAAATAATAAAATCATTCATTTCTGTTATATGTGAGAGAAAAGAATGGAGTAGCTTACCTGTCATGAATAATATGCTGGTCAGCATCATACATGCAAAATGGCATATCGATTGTTGTACATTCAGTCATGAACTCTATGGATCCCCCTGTGTCTGCAGATATGTCACCAATGGCCAAGAGTCTGGAGAAATAAAATTGATAAACATGTAGGACAATGTGATGTGTGTATGAAAAACTACAGTTCATGATGCCTTTCCCGTGGATAGAGTGTCCTGCTCGTATGTGTGGGCCCATTGGAAGGAGGCCACAAAGAGGGGAGAGTTGTGTTGGCTACCAGCAACAGAAGAGAAGCATATATACAGCAATGTGTTCACATCAACAGTACTTCTCAATTAACAGATGGTTCGCTTTAATTGTAACCAACATATACAGATATTGCTAGTGTAAAGTACTATACATGTCAAACCTATAAAAGAATTCCAAAAATAAAATACCATATACAAATAAATTTTTATTATAAATAATATTTGTCACGTATTCTTCATACTCATGCAGATGCAGAAGTGGAGCCTACTTGTGAGGTAGTTCTGGACATCCCTCTGTGACAACTGCACCAGATTTAACAGGAGCTAGTAGCCTCTGAGCATCCCGTCTGTTCAGCAAACGGGGGGTATGTGGATCCCAGTATATTCCATTAATCAAGCATGTTGTGTAAGGCGCAATCTTCAAGGAAAAAACATTAAACAAATAAGTCATGACCAAAAAAATAACAGAGCTAAATAGTAAAAGGTACAGATCAAAAAAAAAATACCCCCCTTTAAAGTTTAGGATTTAAAGTTAAGATACAAGTGCACATATTAACCCCTTCACAACTGCTATATGGCTATATACATCCTATTTGCACATATGACCATTTAAGGTTTGACACTGTCACATCTTCTGAAACACACTTTGGTTGTCCTATTAAAGAAAGTTAAATCCCCTTTAAAATAACATCAGGAGTGTGTTTCTAGATACAACAGAACTGGAGATATCCCAGGTTAAAATTAGTCAGCAATTGATATTTGCACTTAAAAATCACATTTTTATAGTTACAGTAGATATTCCTGGTTCTGTTTCACCTAAAAAACAATCCTGATTAATTTAAAGGGGGGCAATTTAAAGGAGTTTTCTAGGTGACAGGGTTCAGAAAATATGACCATTTGAAGTGAGCTTTCTTCAGACTGTCAGCTGAAGGTAGAAAACAGACAGATCTTCTCAATTTTACCGCTTAATTAGAAAAGATTAATGGGGAAATCTGTCAAAAATAGTATATTTTTCACATTTTTAGTTATTTGTCTATTCTATTAAAAATATGTTATTATTAATAAAATTATTCTATCAAGTTAAAGGGGTTTGCCCACAAAAGAAATGTCAATCCTCTAGTGATGTTTACACAATAAAGATCATTTTACTTCACAATTTTACACAGTTTTATTGATGTTTTAGCTAAGTGATGGTCAGTGTAAGATTTCAGAGTATGGGGTGGGGACTCTCTAAGCAGACACTTCATGATTCCTCTAGTGCTGTGAGATACAATGGGGGTCATTTACTAAGGGGCCGATTCGCGTTTTCCCGATGTGTTACCCGAATATTTCCGATTTGCGCCGATTTTCCCTGAATCGCACGCGATCGGATTGTGGCGCATCGGCATGCACGCGACGGAAATCAGGGGCGTGGCCGAACGAAAACCTGACGGATTCGGAAAAACCGGCGCATTTTTTTTAAAAAATGTGTCGCGAAAATTGCACTTACCTTCACTCAGCCCGGCTCGGTGTATTCCAGTGCATTCAGATGCTCTTCAGCAGCGTCGGAGGAACTACCTTAATAAATCCCGGCCGGACCCGAATCCACCGCAGAGAACGCACCGCTGGATCGCAAATGGGCTGGGTAAGTAAATCTGCCCCAATGTGCCGAAAATATGTTTAGATTATCAGGGTACAGGTCTATATACACTTTCAGCTTCTGAACAGATAAGAGATGAGTGGAGATCAATGAGATGTATATTATCTGCCTGTAGTTCTCCTCTTGCTGATGCAGTTTGCTGGCAGGAAGTTAGTGTGTGTGTATCTTGGAGAGCTTGTCCTGGAATGCAGGGGGGAGGGCCCCCTGCAAGGAGCAGAGAGCAGAGAATAGCTCAGCTCCACAAAGTGAGGCAAGATGGGCGTCGACCATAAAGTCAGAAGATCCAGGGTCGGAAACCAGGGGCAACTGAAATTGTGTACACCAGGACTAATCGAGACAAGTTGGTGTTATATCTGTGAAATGCTGTATTTTTGTTAATAACAGTGAATTAAAGAAAATGTTTTGTTATCCTGAGTATATTCAAGAAACTTGTCTTTGTGGGAATACCCCTTTAAAGTCTCTCGGGTCATTAAAAAAAAAAAAATGTTATGATATGTTAAGCAGTTCCAAATATATTATCATTTGAAGAAGAACAGAACTGCAGCCATGTACTCAGACACCTATGACCTTCGGTCATAAAAGGGGTTAATAAACTTCATCCTATATCAATGGTAAAGAGAAGCTTACATCAGTATTAAACCTTGATGTATAAAGTTCTGGATTCTTGTCATATTCTACAGGGTCATAGACTCCATCAGTTTTCCTTACAAGGTGGTGGTGACGACTTAAAACCGTTCCATATACTTTTCTGAGATCTACAGGAAAGATGAAAAATAATAACATTGTAGGTTGCAATTACGTAGCAAAACTCAGCCAATAAATGCACATTACCTCCATTCTTGGAAACTTCTTTCAGCTCATGAGGTTCAACAAACTCACAAGGCAATTCATTAAATATTTCCTGAGCACCCTATACACAAAAGAAAATCTAAGTATGAAAAAGAAAAAAGAAGCAGAAATCCACTGCTGCTAAGAGTATAACATTTAGAAAGCTTCTTGAGAATATCAGAAAATATTGTCCATTTTCCTCCACGGATTTGTATAGTCTATGAGTGATCCGTGCAAAAAATGGCTCTGACTAGGATATGCTCGACTTTATAACTCGCATGGTCCATGAAGATGACATCCATGGGCACTGACCCTTCATGACTACCATGAAGGGTCATACAACATGTATGTTTGAACATACAACATGTATAGACATCATGACAGTGACACAATTCAAACAACTTTAATCTTAACCTAGAAACACAGTTTTAGGTGTTTGTAGGTGCACGGGTCCGGTATCACCTGAAGGCCAAATGGAGAAGGAGCTTCAGGGAGACTGAGCTTACGGTTTGAAAAATAGAAAAGTACAGGCAGTCCCCGGAGGTTTGTTCTTAAGTTGAATTTGTATGTAAGTCGAAACTGTATATTTTATCATTGTAAATCCAGACAAAAAAAATTTTGGCCCCAGTGACAATTGGAGTTTAAACATTTTTTGCTGTAATGGGACCAAGGATTATCAATAAAGCTTCATTACAGACACCTTACAGCTGATTATTGCAATCTGGGACTATACTAAAGCATCCAGTGAGCTTCACCAGAGGTCAGAGGGGTCTGTCAGTAACTATGGGTTGTCTGTAAGTCAGGTGTTCTTAAGTAGGGGACCGCCTGTACATGCATCCTCTGCATCTTTAGTTGAACCCGGTGAGAGGTGATGAATTGCCACCGTACATATTTTGGGAAAGGTTACTACAGTACTTAATATTTTTGTAATTTTCCCCATTAAAGTTTTTTTTTTTTATTATTGTTTCACATTTTTAGGCATTTGTCTGCCAATTCAATTCAATTCAATGAATACAAAATATTTTATCTTAAGAAAATTATTCAAGTTAAAGTCACACATGTCACATATAATTAATAAATCTGTTCCGAGGATATCATCATTTAAAGAAGAGCAGAACAGAATTGCAAAATTTGACCTGGACATTTAGGCACACTGATGATTTTCACTTTGATGTGCTGCTGACCTCACATTTAGCAGATCCTCGTAATGAGCAGGAGACAGAGTCCTGCTTCCTGCTACTCAATCTTGAATACAACTGGATAATGTAAAAGCTAAGATTCTAAATTTAAATACACCAAAATCATATGTTCTAATTAAAGTAAGCATGTCAACTCTCTTACTTTTGAAACATTGCCTGTCCCGGAAAACACAAAGGTCAGCGGTCCAATAGATTTTGGCATCAAGCCGAGAGCTATTTCATATCCCGCATCCCTCACAGCCTGGACAGCTTGGCTGCTGTTTCGGTAGTTATGAGCCATACCTATGTGCTGCAGAACACAATTCCTTTATTATAAAACACTGAAGAATGGCCAAAAATCATATCCACACCTAATCTGGATGGCGATATAGCCTATTAATACCAAATACAACCTACCATGAAAGGCGTGTGGTGTCCAAGAGCAAGAAAACGGAGGCCCAACCCATGCAACATATTGATCATTCCTACGTAAACAGATTAAACATGTTCAAGTAAACATCTTCTTGGGACAAAAGATCCTATTGTAATGGAACTATTCATTGTATAAATACGCATACTCCCAAAACATGCCATTCACGTATGGCATGTATGGCATTAAAGCAAAAAATAAATAAATGAAAAACAGAACACATAACTGGCTATATAACTTGGAACAGCGTGACAATGCAGTTCCAGGACAAAATTTTTGTGCCATATACTTTTACTTGGAATTTAACCCCCTTCAAGGCTGCCATATGGCTATAAATGTACTAATTGCACATACACTGTGAAGCACAACTCTGGAGTCCTATTACAGAGCAGAATCTCCCCATCAGGATTGTGTTTTTATGTGCCATATAACCCAAGATCTTCACTGTTAAAAATCCCTTTTCTTCTGCAAACTTTTCTACAACTTTTAAATCGTGAATGAAACTTTAACACACATCTTCAGTTTGTGTTTCTAAGTGACCCAATCTTTATGTGATGTTAAAGGAGAGATTCTGCTTTTTAATATGATAAACACGGTGTTTCTAGGTGCCACAGTTCAAGAGATGTAACAGTATGAAGAGAGCCCCCTTCCAGCCTGTAAGGTAAAGGCAGATGCAGATGGAGCTTAGCAAAACCCTTTGCTCCTGTCTGAGCCTGAGAAATGGTGATGGATTGACACTGTGCATATTTCTAACATATTTTGCTAAAGGTTTATACAATTTACTGCTTAATTAAAAAAATGAAAATGGAAAAATTAAAACAAAATTATTTTTTCACACATTTAAACATGTGTCTTCTAATTCTTTAAAAAAAATATGTTAATGGAATTATTCTATCAAGTCTCATATGTAAAAAATCTAAGTAAAAATTGTTATTATATGATAAGCAGTTCATTGACATGGACATTCTGGAACCAATGACCCTCGGTAACAAAGAGGTTAATGATAATTTTTGAATTTAATGATAAATATTCTGCAAGAATTATAGAATAAATCTAGGTGACAACAATATACAGGCAGTCCCCGGGTTACATACAAGATAGGGTCTGTAGGTTTGTTCTTAAGTTGAATTTGTATGTAAGTCGGAACTGTATATTTTATCATTGTAACCCCAGCCAGAACTTTTTTGGTCTCTGTGACAATTGGATTTTAAAAATGTTGGGTTGTCATAAAAATCAATATTAACAATAAAGCTTCATTACAGGCACCTGTGATAACTGTTACAGCTGATTATTGTAGCCTAGGACTAAAGTACAATAAATTACCAATATGCAGAGGTCCGTTTGTAACTAGGGGTTGTATGTAAGTTGAGTGTTCTTAAGTAGGGGACCGCCTGTACTGTATCCTCTGGCAAATTAGACTATTACCTGCTACACCAGCCCACTGTCCAAAAGCCACAACTCGCATTCCCCGATGATCCACCATTTTTTCATAATCAATGAGTCGAACTTCCTTTGGGAAAAACAATGTTAAAATGTAAACCTTACAAAAAGATGCAAACCTAAAATAAAATGCCATAAAATATAATGAGGGGGAAATGGAGATGAGAGAGGCACATGACATGTGGAGGAGAAGGAGATGGGAGAGGCGCGGGGCATGAGGGGGAGAGGGAGATGAGAGAGGCGCGCAACATGTTGAGGATATAGAGATGAGAGAGGCACACGACATGAGGGGGAGATGGAGATGAGAGGCGCATGACATGTGTAGGAGATGGGGGAAGGCACAGGTTGCTTTTATCCCCTTAACGACCTGGCCTTTTTTGTTTTTTCATTTCTATTTTCCACTCCTCACCTTCAAAAATCTATAACTCACTGTGCGCCACAAATGACATGTCTACCTTATTATTTGGGTGGTTGCGATTATGGGGATACCAAATTTGTATAGATTTTATAATGTTTTCATACATTTACAAAAATTAAAAACTCCTGTACAAAAATATTTTTAGATTTCGCCATATACTGGCACCAATAACTTTTTCATACTTCGGTGTACGGAGCGCTTTGGGTGGTGTCAATTTTTTTGCGATTTGATGACGTTTTCATTGCTATCATTTTTAGGACTGTGTGACCGTTTGAAAAATATAAAAAAATCAATGAAAAGTGACCAAAATGGCAAAAAGTGCTATTTTCGACTTTGGGCTCTATTTTCCATTACAGGGTCAAAAGCAGTGAAAAACCATTATTATATTTTGATAGATCTGGCATTTTCGGATGTGGCAATACCTAATGTGTTTATGATTTTTACTGTTTAGCAATATTTCTATCAGTTCTAGGGAAAGGGGGGGGGGTTGATTTGAATTTTTAGGGTTTTATTTTTACTTTCACTATTTTTCAGACTACCTAGGGTATTTTAACCCGAGGTTGTCTGATCGATCCTATCATATATGGGGATTTTCCTCCTCATTCATTAGCATACCCTAAAAATATACATTTAATAGCAGTATGTAGCAGTAGGTGGGCTCCTAGAATCAATTTCAACGGTGGGCCATAGGCCCCCACCAGTCTGACCCTGGTTATGATGATGTTCCAAGTGATGACATGACATTTTTCTCTAGAATAAACGTGGAATGTTGTTCATGAAAAAATATATGAAACCCCCTGAAAATATGCCCTAAACCATTTTTCAGAGGCAATCCACAAGATGTGATGACATCTCCTGCACAAAGACCTTTGGCCCAATGGGAACAGAGGTAGGAGATCAACCTCTGGAAATAAGGAGGCCTTCTAGAGAGGCCTGTCCCCTCAGAAAACACATAAAAATGTAGGAGGATTCCTTATACATACAAGACTATTCTCAGTCCATAGTACAGAACATAAATTGTGTCAATACTTACCTGTTTCAAAATTTCATCTAGCAATGACATATTTGCCTCTTGAGCCTTAATAGTATGAGAAAAGAAAGCATACGTCTTTTTAGGGAGGAGTTTTTCTTCTGGGGGTCTTTTCACACCTACAATAAGGGACGCCTCAGAGATGTCTTCTTGAAGAATTCCACCAGCTTTGATATAGTCCTTAAGAAAAAAAAAAAAATAATAATAATAATAATAATTTTAATATTATTCACGTGGAACCAGTGTTTAAGAGTGGGGGCGTTAGGGTAAAGTACTTTCCTAGACTTAAAGGGGTTAGCCACTCTTTTATATAAATTGCCCATGTGCCAATACTGCCTTAATAAAAATCCATGAATGTTCAACAAGTGATTTATCATCCCTGATGCTTACATTAATGTGGTCTGTAAACTGTCCGTGGATATTTGTTACATGTCTGTGCACTGGTGAATAGAAGGGACCCACAGGAGTTGACTCATCCTGCACCCCCACCCCACTTCCTGTGTCCGTCAGTGACATACTGTGGCAAGGGAAAAAAAAAAAAAAAAAAAGGACACAGTGGAGCTCTCCATTAGGACGGACTGATGGAGTGAGACACAGGAAGTTGTGTATATATGCAGCATGGTGGGAACAGGGAAAGCCGAGGCGCTCAGAGGAGGCAAAGGTACGGGTCCATATACATATATATTGAAAAGTGGCCAACCCCTTTAGAGTATTATGTTATGCCATATTTGATTTATAAAACGTACTTATGAAGCAGATAACCTTTATTTTCTAAGTAAGAAATTGATCACTCTTTACAGCTATGGATTTTAGAAAGACATTTCAGTCTCTCCACCTAAACAAACCTTCTGTGGTTTTTAAAATCTTTAGCTTTATTTTAAGCATTTTTTTTATTATGTTGTTTAAAAAAAACAAACATTCCGAATCTCACTCTCCTCAGGAACTCTAGTACACATGGTTATTTTTATCTATAAGGCTCCCAAGTGGCTGCACATCACATAGGTTAGGTACAGGCAGACATCAACTGGAATAGATTTCATCATGGGTGCATCCCCTGCATCTTTATAAAATTTTTATTTATGTAATACAGCAAAATGTTGGGGGGAACGTTGTGCCAAAAATTACCACACATGTTATGAAAAATCAACCACTTACTTTAAGTCCAGCTAAAGTTTTATTTCACCTCACTTGAAAGTGGAAAGTAAGTGTAGAGGAAAGAATTGTCTGTCTCCTTTTCTTTTCAGGTCTTTTAAAGCGTCGCAATGAGGCAAAACTTGACGCTTTCTTTTCTATTAGTTTTTGAACTAGTAAGAGAGAAAATGTATCTTTCTGGCAACAGAAGGTGTCCTTGAATCACTGGAACAAAGCGCTGTCATTCAAAATGTTTCATGGATTGCCCATAAATGCAATAAATGTCCACATTGTTGACCCAGAGTACAAAAGTAGATGGTGAAGAAATACTGTTACATTTGAAACAAATGAATTGCTGAGCTCAGTCCATTTTATTGTCGACGTCTTTATGAATTGACACTTTATAACCCTTGAAAGTGAAAAAGTGTTCCAAATAGATCAGTGATGACACAACAGAACCTGAATAGTAGTCAAGAAATGCTAGCAGTTGGTTTTGTAATGTATTGCTTGCCTTTATATAGCAGCTCCTGTCTTTTCAATGAATACCGTCTATTATGTTCATAAACCACTCAAAGTAATAGTCTGAACATGAACTGGGACATAATATGAAGCCTTTCTGTTATGAGCAGCTCACCCCTACAGAAAATGACTGCTATTTGCTGTCAGACCCAAGTACAAGACCCACTTACATACAAGTAAAAACATTTCCATAGCAGTCTCTATATTGGAAGTATGCAAAAAATCCACAGTAGGGGCTTGCACAAAATACTTAGAGGACCCATCAGGTAAGTTTACAAAAAAACAAAACAAAATATATTTTCATAAACCGCCATTAGAAAGCATTGCCCATATCCCTTCATTGTCCCTCTACATCAGTGATTTTCAACCAGTGTGCCGTGGCACACTAGTGTGCCGCGACACATGGTCGGGTGTGCCGCAGGGAAAGTTCCCAAAACTCTGGTGCCCCTGTGTTTTGTTTCCCCGGCAATGCGCAGCTATGCGCAGTCACGGCTTCTTACAATGTAGGAGACGTGTACAATAACACATGCGCAAGCTTTGAACCCTGAGTATAGGAACTGTTGGCAGAATGCTCAGCATATGAGCTGGTACTTTTAGTACTCCAGCAGTATACTGCATATAACAATGAGAAATGTAAAATGAGAAATACTATAGTCATGAGGCTGGAGTACTACAAGTACCAGCTTATATGCCGAGTATATGATCTGACACTTGTACTCTGGCCTCATGGCCATAGTACTTCTCATTGTACCCCTTTATTTTGCAGTATGTGAGCCACATAATAATCAGCACCATATACTAAAAACAGGGAGAAACTGAGAACTGTTGAGGAAGAGCTTTGTATGTGTCTTTCCACCATTCCTGCCAGGATATCCCTTTTGTGTTTATCGAAACAGGCCCAAGTTTCACACTGAGTGAGTAAAATAAATTTAGAATCTATATTATTAACTATATGTATAATATGACTGTGTTACTGTCATTTTGTGCTATTTTGGTTGGTGGTGTTCCCCAGGATTTTCTAAGTATAAAAAGTGTGCCGCGGCTCAAAAAAGGTTGAAAAATCACTGCTCTACATGACTATAAAATCATACTATCAGGTACTAAAGTTGTATGCAAATGACCTGTGAGATTTACAATGAATCATCATATTCAGCTGTCCAGCTTATTCATGAGTGGGAGGCACAGCCACACCCACCAGTGCTTGCTTGACAGCCTGTATAATGGTGTGACTCCTGGTGCTGGCGGCCACACCCCCTGCAGCCTGTGTATGTATGAGATACTCCTGTACACATGACTGATAGCCTGTATAATGATGTGACTCCTGGTGCTGGTGGCAATGTCCCCTGCAGCCTGTGTATGTAAGAGATACTCCTGTACACATGACTGACAGCATGTATAATGATGTGCCTCCTGGTGCTGGCGGCCACGTCCCCTGCAGCCTGTGTATGTATGAGAGATACAACTGATACAGGTTGCAGTCATGTGTATAGCAGAGCATGTCAGGTGCTTGTGCAGCTGATGTCTGTGTCTCTCACATGTGTATAGGAGGAGAGAGCATGTCTGCAGTTAATGCACAGACGCTAGCATTGCTTCACTATAAATTACACACAGATATGATCAGGGGGAGGGGAGGGGTAACAGGGGTGACATCACTTTCTCTCTGTGTGCCCAGGCTCATTTACATAATAAAGAAAATTTTACAATGATTAATGTATGAATTGCCTAGATAAAGGCTGGGATGGGATCCTTGTGAGCTGCTCCAACAGGTAGTGGTGACAGGATTAGTGACTGAAACCTGATGACAGGTGTACAGAGTTTAATAACCATTTGGTTGGATGGTGGTTTAAAAAAAAACAAAAAAAAAAACAAACAAGCATGAATTTTTCAACACAACACAAAGACATTTGGGAACTGGAAAGAACGCAAGACAACCTTTAAGAAAAACAAACTTAAAGGGCAATTCCTTAGATCAGCTTTTTGTGTTCTATCCCAAAATCAATATCATTGAGAATTAACCTACTATTTTGAAAAAAAAGAAAATATTCTTTACCGACTTCTCAAGTTACTTTTACCAGTAATGTGATCTCCTCGAAGCCACAACAGCAGCATCCATGAGAGGGTATCCCCCCAGAAACATGAAATCTGAGCATAAAGAGAATGCCCCTCCAACACCCCTCAGTGGTTTACAGAGACTTGGAGAGTGTTAACGTAATGCGTTAAATAAATCTTTGAAACAAATACGTACATACAAACACAGTACAAACCAAACGTTTGCACATACCTTCTCATTAAAGTTGAAATTGTAGATTCACACTAAAGGCATCAAAACTATGAATTAACACATGTGGAATTATATACTTAACAAAAAAGTGTGAAACAACTGAAAATATGTCTTATATTCTAGGTTCTTCAAAGTAGCCACCTTTTGCTTTCATTACTGCTTTGAACTCTCTTTATGGTTACAGGTGACAGCCATTGACTTCCCTGCAGAGATGAATGCTTGGAAATATTTGCAATGGAAACGGGTTGGGGGGGGGGTCCTCCCCCTCTACATCACAAAGGCCTTCAATAGGTTAGAATGGAGGTTTCTTGGGCATACCATGGCCTGCTTGTGCATCGAGGGGGAGACGTCCCTCCCATTAAGCTTAACAAGTGAGACTAGACAGAGGTGTCCACTCTCTACTCTCCTCTTTGGTCATTGAAGTGTTGGCAGTGGGGATTCGAGCGGAGGAGAGAGTGGAAAGCTGTAGATATGGACGTCCAGAAATCAAAATATCGTAATAAGCAGACCACGTCCTATTGTATGTGGCAAACTCAGAAGTTTGATAAACACTATACAAGAGATCTTTAAAGGGGTTGGCCACTTTCAGTAAATAATCATTTGTGTAGTTAAAAGATATACAATTTTTCAGTATACTTTCTGTATCAATTCCTTATGGTTTCTAGATCTCTGCTTGCTGTCCTTCTATAGAAAGCTTCTCCATTCACTTCCATTGGATATAATGGGGGTAATTTACTAAGGGTCCGATTTGCCCATTTTCGTCGGGTTTCCTGTATTTTTCCGCTTTGCGCCGTTTTTCCCTGAATTGTCCCGGGATTTTGGCGCACGCAATCGGATTGTGGCGCATCCGCGCCGGCTTTCACACGACGGAAATCGTGGCCCCCGGAAAACCTGACGGATTCAGAAAACCCGTGGAATTTAAAAGAAAAAAAATGTGTCAATTGACCTCCGGTGAACTTCAGCGCAGCAGTGACACCTTTGTTGGACAACGGGCGCACTACCTTAGTGAATCGCCGGAAGACCTGAATCCTCGACTGAGAACGCACCGCTGGATCGCGAAAGGACCAGGTAAGTCTGCCCCAATATGTTCATGCTGATGTGATGGACATGCAGGTGCATGAGCCATTATTATCAGAGATTTATAGAGTTATAATAACAGCTGTGCACCTGCACGTCCATCACATCATCATGGACAGATTATATCCACTGGAAGTAAACTTGAAAAAATTGATACAGGAAGTATATTGGAAAATTGTATAAGTTTCCCTTACACAAACAATTATTTGCTGAAAGTGGACAATCCCTTTAAGATTTATGGAAGAATGTCAGGGCTACAGATTAATTGGTTGAAATTGGCTAATATGTAATTGGGAATAAATGAGGTGGATTTGAATCTTCCATTGGAGATTATTGATGGGGATAAATAGTTTAGATATTTAGGTATTAAATTATCAAAATCCTTGAATCACTTTGTTGAACTTAATATTCTTCCCTTGATTAAAAAAATCAAAGTTTGGGC
Source organism: Engystomops pustulosus (assembly GCA_019512145.1). NCBI lineage: Eukaryota > Metazoa > Chordata > Amphibia > Anura > Leptodactylidae > Engystomops > Engystomops pustulosus. The sequence goes on along the minus strand of CM033644.1, from coordinate 115,900,421 downwards.
TAAACTGAAGCGATCTTATGTGGCAAGAAAATCTTGATTAAGAGGGTACTTCTCCCACAAGCTCTGTATCTTTTTAGAAATTCTCCTATGAGTATACCTGAACAGACTTTTGACATAATGGATAAATTATGCATTGAATTTTTTTTGGGGGGGGGGGTTGTCCGTGTCAAGTTGGAGATACTATTTTATAGCAGCACAGGTGGCTGCCTCATGAGAAGAAACATCCAGTGAAATAGACAGCCTTTACACCAGGGGTAGGGAACCTATGGCTCGGAAGCCAGATGTGGCTCTTTTGTTGGCTGCATCTGGCTCTCAGACAGATCTCTAATAAATAGTGATGGCTGCTGTGTGTCTTTTACACTGTTCACAGGCAGCAATGTTTCTGCTGCCTACGTCCTTTGTATGACCCAGATGCCATCGCCGCCATCATCTAAGACTGGGTCAAAGAGAAAAGCGTGGGAGCGATGAGGAACTGGCTGCAGGGAGAGCTGGTATGTGAATATTCCTTTTTTTTTTTTTTTGCTGTGCCTACCTATCTACTGGGAGTATGTGCTGTGGCTACCTATCTACTGGGAGTATGTGCTGTGGCTACCTATCTACTTGGGGGCATGTGCTGTGGCTACTTATCTACTGGGAGTATAAGAAGTGGGCAGCACCAATCAGCGGCGCACTATCCCTTTAAATATGCAAGTGCCGGCACTCGCCTACTGGCCAGCCGGGATTGGAGCCCAAAAGTGGTGAGCTGAGTGAGCTCGGAAAGGGGTGCCACCACGGAGAGGGGCACGGGTGTGCCTGCGATCGAGACGTAGATCGCAGGGGCACCTGTGACGCTGGGACTACCAATCTACTGGGGGGCATATGGTACGGCTCTCTTGGAATAACATTTTAAAATGTGTGGCGTTCATGGCTCTATCAACCAAAAAGGTTCCTGACCCCTGCTTTACAACATGAGAGTTCTAAAGGATAGGTTGGATATTATATATTATTGTATGTTCAGTTTCTCTCAAAATTATATTGTTAGAATGATTAGATTAAGAGCAGTTGATGAATGTTGTAACGCTATATATATTCAAATTGTTAAGGATCAGAAAACCTGTATGCCCCGGAAAATCTTGTTGGGGGAAAGCCTCGCATGCTGATCAATTTTATTTCAGACAAGGCCATTTTAACTAAATTTGTTTGAAATTATTAAAAAACTTTATTCTACTAACAACTTCAAAATTCTATTACACTATGTTGTGATTCCTATTGCATACAGAGAAATTGTGCTTGTGACAGACGATTGACCTAGAACTTTGGAACCTGCAGCATGTGCTCGGTCAGGAATACTTATCACGGGAACCTAGGATATTTGGCAATTTTCGTGAAGAGAAACATTAAGATATTATTTTGGGATTTTTAACTTTGGTGTTTTTATTTAATTGGACTATCACCAGATTTGTATAAACAGTATCTTCATGCATGCTGTTTTAGGAAGTTTGCACATTTGGGGCTGTGTTGTGGTACCTAATAGTTACCCCTATACAGTCTTGTGAGAGTGAACTGTGAGATGAGAAGCTGCCCCCCTGCCCCCCAATGTGATGTAATTGTGTCAGTCTGTTCAAATGCTTGAATGGGTAGATGCCATTTGCAGGTTTACTAAAGGACCTCTGCTGACATCACAGTCATGAGAAATGTGGGAGGAGTATGGGCACCCGCTGTCATTGAGGTAGGAAGAGATTTCACATCTGAGGAGGTGATTTGAATGAAGACGGTCACTTGTAAACTTTTGATAAAAAAGATAAGGCAAGTCTTCTCAGAAACACAAACTCAGGGGATTTCTACAACACTGTAAAACTTTCCACAATGATGTAAACCACATGTGGCAGGGCTAGGACATGGATAGGTTGTAGTACTTTTTTTTGCTGTAGTCCTACACCTGCAGAGTGTAGCACTAGTGCCTTGACCGTCAAGAAAGTGCCACAACCTGTTCCAAACAAACCCCTGATGAGTATTACACAATGCCCTGCAAAGGTTTGTCTATGGGACAGGTACTTTCTAGAAGGTAAGGCACATGTGCAATGCTTTGCAGGGGTTTGTCTGGAAAAGAATGTGGTAATTTCTAGAAGGTTAGACACTTGTGCAATGCTCTTCAACGTTTTGTCTGCAGGGGTTTGCTTGGGAAAGGGTGTGGTACTTTCAAGAAGGCAAGACACTTAATGTGTAATGGTCTGCAGGGGTTTGTCTACGGGCCTGGGTGTGATAGGCTTGAATAGGCCTTTGACCTTTTTATGTGTCTGGACTGGCGCACGTACATGGGATGATGTCATTATGGCACCGCACAGGAAGGAGGGAAGGTGGCTCCAGCAGTGGAGTGGGTAGTATTAACTTTTTTTTTTTCTGGAATACTCGGGGGGGGGGGGGGTCTGTAATTATAAGTTCTGACTACTGGGAGTACTTATACTACTGGCTACTAGGGGCAGTGTTACTACAAGCTACTTGGAGCACTGTTACTACTGGCAAGACTGTTAATATTAGCTACTAGTGGGAACGGTTAATAATGACTACTTAGGGCATTGTTACTCCTGGCTAATTCTGAAGCATTTCCACCATGAAATCGACACAGAATGTTTGTATCTAAGGTTTGTTAAAGCGGCTGTACTGGTCTATAAATGAGTGCATATAACTACTGTACATAGTTTGCCGTTTATGCAATTATTCATAGCCATTTGTGCATTTTAAAATTTATTTTAGAAGGTTATAAAGTTGAAAAGTTTAAATGTTCTTTTAGATACAAAAATGTTAATTTACATATTAATAAAAAGATAGTAATTCTTTACACATTCTTGCTGCTGATAACAGATGTTCCTAAAAGGCTCCATTCTTACTGCTGATAACAGAGGCCGCCGGTGTTTTGCGTTAAATTTAATGCAAAACACCGGGGCTCATTCTCGATCGTAGGCGTTTGCATAGATGCGATTGGGCCGCAGCCCGCCCCGGTGGGTGCAGCTTGGTCGGCGTTTGCGTTTACAAATGCATTCAAGATGGCATGTCTGCCATCGCCCTAATGGTGAAGACACACGTGGCGTTTTAGCCCGTTTTTAGTAGAGAGTTTTCAGATCAGAAAAAAAAGCATGCGTTTTTGACCAGTTTGAATTAACATAATTGGTCAAACCTGTCAAAAACACATGCAACTAAAAACGACCCAAAAACGGCCTAAAAACGCCACATGTCTTCACCCTAAAGCAGTACCAAATGTCTTGAAATTAGAAAAAGACAGTGTTTCATCTACCACAAGATTCTGAATGCACTTAGTACAGAGAGCCTGCTTGCATGAATATTTTTTGCACACACCACAAAGTTTGAGCAGCCTGGTATAAGAAATATAAACAAAAAAGGAATCCTCAGTATCTCTCATAGCCAGAAGACTAACAAAACGTACAAGAGAAGGGGCCGTCTGCGGCAGGGACATCAAGGGTAGACATACTGGCAATAAACGATACCCAGCAATATACACAACACCGAAGAGGTCCAAAATCCCTTTCACTGGAGCTCGGGACACAACAGCTAACTGACTCAAGCAATATAGCATCACAGAAACCACCTAGCACCCAATTGGAACCAACTACTTCCTCTGATGCTGCACTCCTCCCAGTCTTCCATCCGGCTATCTATAGCATCAAGCCACGCACCCATAGAAAACTCCATCAAAGCATGTCAGGGATCTATCAATCTACCCCCATTTGGAGGACTTCTCGTCAGCAGACAGGAGGCAAAAACTCCATATATCCTGCTCCCTACTACAGCCCTCCCCCCTCGCAGGAGATCTGGCTGGGATTCTGTGTACACTACCTGCATTCAGCATCTATGCACTAACAGCCACAGGGTTTCATGATTGTCCAGGAAATATGAAAGTTTTTCCAGATTGAACAAGGAAAACAATGCCTCCTTAGCTACCTTGCAAGGCAGCCCCCTTAACAACAAGCATGACTTTCAGGAAGCCTAATGACATGATGTGGGATTAAGCCAAACCAGAACATCTATTTTGGAAGGCGTAGTATTAAAAAAAAAAAAAAAACACACTTGCACTTGTAACTATGTAAAATTTTTATGATATGTTAAAGTGGTCCCAAAAATATTGACTACAATACTTACCTAAAGTGACCGGACATCAGTCACTAAGACCATCAGTGCAAAAGGGGTTAAAAATACAGGTTTGTGGATAAAACCATGGACTAGGTGTTTAGGGATAGTTCCCTTCTAGGTTCAATTACATTCACTGTGGGGTACAGTAGGGGGTAAAATATAGTATGACAAGTAGACTAAAATAAAAAATGGTAAAGAAATAATGGGAAGAAGGGTAGTGCAGTATGCAACTAATGTGATAAAGTGATAGTGGTATTAGAGTTATACTCGAATATAAGCAGAGGTTTCATCACAAAAAACTTGTGATGAAAAAAACCTAACTCAACTTAGCTATACTCAAGTATATTAAAAAAAAATTAACAACTGAACTTACATTCCAGCAGGGCACACTAAGGGTGCACCAGATTATGAAGGCCGTGCGCCGGTCTTCATTAATCCGGAGCACTCTGCACACTAGTGAGGCAAAATGTGGGCTAATGACGTGAATATGTGTGCCATAAGAGTAAATAAATGTAATGAGGATGCCAAGAGATGGCGCTGGAGAAGGTCAAGAGGCTCAGCACCAATGTAAGGAGGGGAGGTTGATGCAGTGAGGGCCAGCAAAAGGTACTAGTGATAACACATTCTGCAGAATGTCAAAGACATATAGAAATGCAAGAGGAGACTGATGATAAGTGGGAACAGCATTCAAGGGAATAGTGTTTGAGCTCATGGGCCACTAAATTAGGCTTGACGCGCATGCCTCAAAAGAGGCTGAGGGAGAGCTGGAAGGACTTATGTATACTCGACTTACATGATGTTGATAGTATGGAAGGGATGGACCAGGAGCGTTGCTGAGGGTGGTAAAAGATCCGGGGCACGGGCCACCTAACGCATGTGTTAACACGAAGTATACACGCTCTGTACACAACTCCCCTCACATGTGGTTTTGCCAATAACAACTTTACGACAGGTGTATTACAAGCTAGAGAAACCACAGGAGAAATCCCTACGCGTTACATCCAGTGACTGCAAGTGAAGTGTCCTCTATATTCTACATTAGGCATCACCACATCTTATGTTCTTCATTGTCCCTGCATCTTGGTTCTCTCACAGCGTTATCCTGCTGCTACCTCTAACACTCTCCCGCAAATACTGTAAGGCTGCTTTCTTGCATTTAACCGGTTAAGGCCTGGGCCCTTACCTGTTTTTTCATTTCCATTTTTCACTCCCCACCTTCAAAAATCTATAACTTTTTTATTTTTACATGTAAAGTGCTGTGTGACGGCTTGTTTTCTGCGTAACAAATTGCACTTCATAGAGATGGTATTGAATATTTCATGCCGTGTACTGGGAAGCGGGGAAAAAATCATCAGTATTAAAACCTTGATGTAAAAAGTCGGATTCTTGTCATATTCTACAGGGGTAATAGATCCATCAGTTTCCATACAAGGTGGGGTGGTGACGACTTCCTTAAAACCGTCAATTACTTTTCTGAGATTACAGGAAAGATGAAAGATAATAACATTGTATGGTTGCAATTACGTAGCAAAACTCAACCAATAAATGCACCATTCCTCCATCTTGGAAACTTTCTTTCAGCTCATGAGGTCAAACAACTCAAAGGCAATTCATTAAAAATTTCTGAGCACCCATACACAAAGAAAATCTAGTATGAAAAAGAAAAGAACGCAGAAATCCACTGCTGCTAAGAGTATAAAATTCAGACAGCTTTCAGTAAGGGTTCCTGCACTCACAAAGCAAAAACCTCTTGAGGAATATCAGAAAATATTGTCAATTTTCCTCCACGGGATTTGTTATAGTCTTAGTCTATGATCGATACGTGAAAAAAAAAATGGCTCTGACTAGATATGCTGATTTATAACTCGCATGGTCCATGAAGATGACATCCATGGGCATGACCCTTCATGACTACAATACGGATATACATCCTATTTGAACATACAACATGCTAGACATCATGACAGTGACACAATTCAAACAACTTAATCTTAACCTTAGACACACAGTTTTAGGTGTTTGTAGGTGCAACGGGTCGGTATCAGCTGAAGGCAAATGGAGAAGGAGCTTACAGGAGACTTGAGGCTTACTGTTTGAAAAATAGAAAAGTACAGGCAGTCCCCGGAGGTTTGTTCTTAAGTTGAATTTGTATGTAAGTCGAAATGTCGAAAATTTATATTTTATAATTGTAAATCCAGACAAAAAAAAAATTTTGGCCCAGGACAATTGGATGTATGTTTAAACATTTTTGCTGTATGTAATGGACCAAGGTTATCAATAAGATTAATTACAGGACACCTTACAGATGATTATTGCAATGGGACTTACTAAAGCATCCAGTAGCTTCACCAGAGGTAGAGGGGTCGTCAGAGTAACTATGGGTTGTTGTAAGTCGGGAGGTCGTTCTGAAGTAGTTGAAACCAGTGAGAGGGGGATGAATTGCCACCGTAATATTTGGGAAAGGTTACTACAGTAACTTAAATTTTGTAATTTTACCATTAAGTTTTTTTTTTTTTATTATGTTTCACATTTTCGATTTGTCTGCCAATTAATCATTCAATGAATACAAAATATTTTATAAGAAAATTATTCAAAGTTAAAGTCACACATGTCACATATAAAATAAATTGTTCCGAGGAGATCATCATTTAAAGAAGAGCAGAACAGGATGCAAATTTGAACTGAACATTTAGGCACACTGATGATTTCACTTGATGTGCTGATGACCTCACATTTAGCAGATACTCGTAATGAGCAGGAGACAGAGTCCTGCTTCCGCTACTCAATCTGAATACAACTGGATAATGTAAAAGCTAAGATTCTTAAATTTAAATACACCAAATCATATTTTCTAATTAAAGTAAGCTGTAAACTCTTACTTTGAAACATTGCTGTCCCGGAAAACACAAAGGTCAGCGGTCCAATAGATTTTGGATTCAAGCCGGAGAGCTATTTCATATCCCGAATCCATCACAGCCTGGACAGCTTGGCTGTTATTTCGGTAGGTTATGAGCCATAACCTATGTGCTTGCCAGAACCAATCCTTAGATAAAACATGAAGAATGGCCAAAAATCATATCCCCACCTAATTGGATGGCGATATAGCCTATTAATACAAATACAACCTACCATGAAAGGGTGTGGTGTCCAAGAGCAAGAAAACGGAGGCCCAACCCATGCCAACATATTGATCATGCCTACGGAAAACACAGGATTTAAAAACCACCAAAACCCCCCCAATGTTCAGATAAACATCTTCTTGGGACGACAACAAAAGATCCTATTGTAATGGAACGATTCATTGTATCAATACGCAACTCCCAAAAACATGCCATTCACGTATGGCATGTATGCATTAAAGCAAAAAAAAATAAATAAATGAAAAACAGAACACATAATGCTATTTAACTTGGAACAGCGCGTGACAATGCAGATCCAGGACAAAATTTTGCCCGCCATATTTTTTACTTGGAATTTAACCCCCTTCAAGGCTGCACTATGGCTATAAATGTACTAATTGAAACCATCACGGTGAAGCACAAACTCTGGAGTCCTATTACAGAGCAGAATCTCACCATCAGGATTGTGTTTTCAGTGCCATTAACAAGATTCTTCAATTTTAAAAATCCCGTTTCTTCTGACAAACTTTTTCTCAAACTTTTTAAATCGTGAATGAAACTTTAACACCCACATCTTCAGTTTGTGTTTCTAAGTGACCCAATCTTTATGTGATGTGTTTAAAGAGGAGATTCTGCTTTTTAATATGATAAACACGGTTTGTTTCTCTACGTGCCACAGTTCAAGAGATGTAACAGTTGAAGGAGCCCCCTTCCAGCCGTAAGGTAAAGGGCAGATGCAGATGGAGCTTAGCACAACCCTTTGATCATTGTTGAGCCTGAGAAATGGTGATGGATTGCAATTGCATATTTCTAACATATTTTGCTAAAGGTTTATACCCAATTTTTATGCCTTAATTAAAAAAATGAAAATGGAAAAAATTAAAACAAAATTATTTTTCACACATTTAAACATGTGGCTTCTAATTCTTTAAAAACAAATATGTTAATGGAATTATTCTATCAAAGACATAGTAAAAAATCTAAGTAAAAATTGTTTATTATATGATAAGCAGTTCATTGACATGGACATTCTGGAACCAATGACCCTCGGTAACAAAGGGGGGAGGGGGGTTAATGATAATTTTATTAATGATAAATATTCTGCAAGAATTATAGAATATAAATCTAGGTTGACAACAATATACAGGCAGGTCCCCGGGTTACATACAGATAGGGTCGTAGGTTTGTTCTTAAGTTGAATTTGTATGTAAGTCGGAACTGTTAATTTTATCATGTAAACCCCAGCCAGAACTTTTTTGCGTCTATGTGACAGTTGGATTTTAAAAATGTGGGTGTCATAAAAATAAAATATTAACACTAAAGCCTTCATTACAGCACCTGTGATAAATGTTACGCTGATTATTGTAGGCCAGGACTAACGTACAGTAAATTACCAATATGCAGAGGTTCCGTTGTAAATTAGGGGTCGGATGTAAGTTGAGGGTTCTTAAAGTAGGGACCGCCGTACTGTATCCTCTGGCAAATTAAGACTTTTAACTGCTACACCAGCCCACTGTCCAAAAGCCACAACTCGCATTCCCCGATGTGATCCACCATTTTTAAGAATCAATGAGTGAACTTCCTTTGGGAAAAAAAAAACAACGTTAAAATGTAACCTTACAAAAAGATGCCCCCCCCCCCCCCCAAACCTAAATCAAAAGCCCATAATAAAAATATAATGAGGGGGAAATGGAGAGGAGAGAGGCCATGAACATGTGGAGGAGAAGGAGATGGGAGAGGGAGATGAGGAGAGGCCATGACATTGTGGAGGAAAGGAGATGGGAGAGGCGCGGGGCATGAGGGGGGAGGGATGAGAGGGAGATTGAGAGGGCATGGACGGTGTAGGAGATGGGGGGAGGCACCGGTTGCTTTTCATCCATTAAAGACCTGGCCTTTTTTGTTTTTTCATTTCTATTTTCCAACTCCTCACTTTCAAAAATCTAAATCACTGTGCGCCCAAAATCGACATGTCTAACTTATATTTGGAGTGGTTGCGATTCTGGGGATACCAAATTTGTTATAGATTTTATAATTGTTTTCCTACCATTTACAAAAATTAAAAAACTCCTGTACAAAAATATTTTTAGATTTCGCCATTTATACTGGCACCAATAAATTTTTCATACTTCGGTTGTACGGGCGCTTTGTGTGGTGTCAATTTTTTACGATTTGATGACGTTTTTTCATTGTGATCATTTTAGGACGTGTGGACCGTTTGGTCCTTTTTCATTGATTTTTTCTATTTCAAAAATGGCAAAAAGTGCTATTTTGACTTTGGGCTCATTTTCAATTACAGGGTCAAAAAAGCCAAAAAGTAGTGAAAAACCATTATTATATTTTGATAGACTGGCATTTTCGGATTGTGGCAATACCCGAATGTGTTTATGATTTTGACTGTTTTAGCAATATTTCTTAGTTCTAGGGGGAAAGGGGGGGGGGTTGATTTGAATTTTTGAGGGTTTTATTTGTAATTTTAACTATGTTTGTCAGCATAATAGGGGTACTTTAACCCGAGGTTGTATGACGATCCTATCATATATTGGGGATTTTTACTCCTCATTCATTAGCATACCCTAAAAATTACATTTAATAGCAGTATGTGCAGTAGGTGGGCTCCTAGAAATCATTTCAAGGCATGGCGCCAAGGCCCCACCAGTCTGACCATGGTTATGATGATGTTCCAAGTGTACATGACATTTTCTCTAGAATAAACGTGGATGTTGTTCATGGAAAAATATATGAAACCCTGAAAATATGCCATAAACCCATTTTTCAGAGCAATCCCAAGATGTGATGACACTCCTGCACAAAGACCTTGGCCCAATGGGAACAGATGGATAGGAGAGGAGATCAACCTCTGGAAAGAAGGAGGCCTCTAGAGAGGCCTGTCCCCCCCTTAGAAAACACATAAAAATGGTAGGGGATCACTATACATACAAGACTATTTCTCTCAGTCCATAGGACAGAAAACATTAAATTGTTGTTGCAAATACGACTTAACTCTGTTTCAAAATTTCAATAGCCCCAATGACATATGTGATATGGAGCCTTAATTAGATAGAAAAGAAACGCATACGTCTTTTTTAGGGAGGAGTTTTTCTTCTGGGGGGTCTGTTTCACCCACACCTAACAATAAAGGACGGGCCTCAGAGATGTCTTCTTTGATGATGTGAAGAATTCCACAAAGAGGGGACGAAGAGGCCGGAAGAGAAAAAAAAAAAAAAAAAAATAATAATTAATTAATTTTAATTATTTCACATGCGAACCAGTGTTTTTAAGAGTGGGGGCGTTAGGGTTAAAGTACTTTTCCTAGACTGAAAGGGGTTAGCCACTCGTGATATAAATTGCCCATGTGCCATAGCACCTTTAAATTAAAAATCCATGCAACGTGTTTTTCTTCAACAAGTGATTTATCATCCCTGCTGCTTACATAATGTGGTCTGTACAAATGTCCGTGGATATTTGTTACATGTCTGTTTGCACTGGTGAATGAAGGGACCCACCAGGAGTTGACTCATACTGCACCCCCACCCCAAATTCCTGTGTCCGTCAGTGACTAATTGCAAGGAACAAAACAAAAAAAAAAAACAAAAAAAAAGGGGGGGACACCGATGGAGCTCACTATTAGGACGGACTGATAGGGGCGAGTCGACAGCGAGACTGTGATATATCGCCGCATGGTGAGGGAAAAGCACGAGCGCGATCACGAGGAGGCACCACGGTACGGGCAGCCCATATACACCTATATATTGAAACGTGGCCCAACCACTTTAGAGTATTATGTCTCATGCACCATATTTCGACTTTATAAACGTACTCTATCCGAACGCAGAAGACCTAACTTTATTTTCTACAGTACAAATTCCGCCATACACTCTTTACAGCTATGGGAGTTCAGAAAAGCCATTTCAGCCTCTCCACCCTAAACAACACCTGCTGTGTTTTAAAATCTTTAGCTGTATTTTAAGCATTTTTGTATTATGTGTTTAAAAAAAAACAAACATTCCGAATCTCAACTCTCCTCATGAACTCTAGTACACATGTTATTATTTATCATAAGGCTCCCAAGTGGCTGCACATCACATTAGGTTAGGTACAGGCAGACAATCAACTGGAATAGATTTCATCACTGGGTGCATCCCCTGCATCTTTATAAATTTTATTTATTATACGCAAAAGTTGGGGGGAGAACGTTTGGCCAAAAATACCAACCACATTGATTATGAAAATAAACCACTTACTTCAGGTCCAGCTAAAGTTTATTTCACCTCACGTGAAAGTGGGAAAGTAAGGTAGAGGAAAGAATGTCTGTCTCCTTTTTTCAGGCTTTTAAAGCGTCGCAATGAGGCAAAAACTTGACGCTTCTTTTCTATTAGTTTTTGAACTGTAGAGAGAAAAATGATCTTTCTGGCAACAGAAGTGTGTCCTTGAATCACTTGGAAACAAGCGGCGTCATTACAATGGTTACATGGATTGCCCATAAATGCAATAAAAGTCACTGTTGACCCGAAGTACAAAAGTAGTATGGTATGAAGAAATACTGTTACATTTGAAACAAAGGAATTGCTGACTCCAGTCCATTTATTGTCGACGTCTTAGAATTGACACTTTATAAGCCCTTGAAAGGTGACAAAAGTGTTCCAAATAGATCGTGTGAACCACAACGAACCTGAATAGTAGTCAGAAATGCTAGCCGTGTGGTTTTGTAATGTATTGCTTGGCCTTTATATAGCAGCAGCTCTGTTTTTCATATGATACCGTCTATTATGTTAAAACCACTAAGAATAGACTGATGCACATGAACGGGAATACTATGAGCCATTCGTTATGAGCAGCTCCACCCTACAGAAACATGACTGCTATTGCTGTCAGCCCAAGTACAAGACCCACTTACATACAAGTAAAAAACATTTTCATAGCAGTCTCTATATATTGGAAGTATGCACAACAAAACCACAATATTAGAGGACCCATCAGGACAGTTTACAAAAAACAAAACAAAATATATTTTCTAAACCGCCATAGAAGCATTGCCCATACCCTTTCAGTTCCCCTTACATCAGTGATTTTCAACAGGTGCCGTGGCACACTAGTGTGCCAGCGACCATGTCGGGGTTGTGCAGCAGGGAAAGTCCAAAATCTGGTGTGCCACTTGTGTTTTGTTTCCCGGCAATGCGCTCAGCTATGCGCAGTCACGGCTCGACAATGTAGGAGACGGTACAATAACACATGCGCAAGCTTGAAGCAACTGAGTATCAGGAACGTTGGCAGAATAATAGCAATGAGCTGCCCTTCTGTTAGTACTCCGGCAGTATAATGCATAAACCTGAGAAATGCTAAATGAGAAATTACTATAGTCATGAGGCTGGAGTACTACAGTACAGCTCATATGTGAGTATACGAGCTGGCAATGTACCTCTGGCCTCATGGCCAAGAATTCTCATTGTACCTTTATTTTGCAGTATCAAGCACATAATAATCAGCACCAGATACTAAAAACAGGGAGGAGAGACTGAGAGAACGTGAGGAAGCAGCTTGGATTGTGTCTTCCACATTCCTGCATGCTGATACCCTTTTGTGTTCATCGAAACAGGCCCAGGGTTACCACTGGAGTGATAAAAGTAAAGTAAATTTAGAATTAATATTATTAACGAATGTATAATATGACTGTTGTACTGTCTCATTTTGTGCTATTTTGGTGGTGGTGTTCCAGGTTGATAATTTCTATATAAAAGTGTGCCGCGGCTCAAAAAAGGTTGAAAAATCACTGCTCTACTGACATTAAACATCAGTACTATCAGCGTACTAAAGTTGTATGCAATGACCTTGAGATTTAAAATGAATCATTATATTCCGTGTCCAGATTATTCAGGAGGGGGAGGCACACACACCCACCAGTGTTGCTTGACAGAATAGTAATGGGTTTTTGTGATCCTGTGCTGGCGGGCCACCCCCTGCAGCTCGTGTATGTATGAGATTACTTGTACACAGACTGCATAGCCGTATATGATGTGACTCCTGGTTGCTGGCGGGCACGTCCCCTGAGCACTGTGTATGGGACATATCCTATACACAATGACTGATCAAGCATGTATAATGAGTGGTCTCCTGGTTGCTGGCGGCCAGTCCCCGCAGCCGTGTATGTATGAGATTACTCCCGTCACCGACTGATAGCTGTATAATGATGGACTCCTGGATGTCGGTGCAATGTACCTGCAAGCTTGTGTATGATGAGGAGATACACTGATTAAGGTTGCAGTCATGTGTATAGCAGAGCATGTAGGTGTTGTGCAGCGAATGTCGTGTGCTCTGCACATGTGTAGGAGGCAGAGAGAGCATGTCTTGCAGTTAATGCACAGACGCTAGCATGTGCTTCACTATACTAATTAACACAGATGTCAGGGGGAGGGGGGGGGGAGGGTAACAGGGTGACTACTCACTTTCTCTCTTGTGCCAGGCCAATTTACATAATAAAGAAAATATGATTTTACAAATTGATTAATGTATGAATGGCCTAGATTAAAGCGGGGATGGGTCACTGTGAGTGCTCAACAGGTAGTGGTGACAGGATTAGTGACGAAACTGATGACAGGTGTACAGAGTTTAATAAACATTGGTTGGGATGGTGGTTTAAAAACAAAACAAAACAAAAAAACAAACAAGCATGAATTTTCACCACAACACAAAGACATTGGGAACTGGAAAGAAACGCAAGACAACATGTACAGAAAAACAAACTTAAAGGGCATTCTTAGATCAGCCTTTTGTGTTCTATCCCAACATCACCTATCATTGAGAATTACCTACTATTTTGAAAAAAAAAAGAAATATCTTACCGACTCTCAAGTTAACTTTTACCAGTAATGTTGATCTCTCGGAAAGCCACAACAGCAGCATCCAGAGAGGGTATCCCCCAGAACCATGAAATCCTGAGATAAAGAGAGAATGCCCTCCAACACACCCTCGTGGGTTACAGGACTTGGGAGAGTGTTAAAGTAATGCGTTAAAGTAAATCTTTGAAACAAAAGTACATACAACACAGTACAAACCAAACGTTTGCACATACCCTTTAAGTTCAATGGTTTTGAAAATTGTAGTTCCACTACTAAAAGGGCATCAAAACTATGAATTAACACATGTGGAATGATATACTTACACAAAAGAGTGTGAAACACTGAAAATATGTCTTATATTCTGAGGTTTTCAAAGTAGGCACCCCTTTTGCTTTCATTATGCTTGAACTCTTTATGGTACAGGTGACAGCATTGACTTCCCTGCAGAGATGCTGCTTGGAAATATTGCATGGAAAGGGTTGGGGGGGGGGGGTTCCTCCCCTCGTACACTCACAAAGGCCTTCAAGAGGTAGAATGGAGGTTTCTTGGGCAACGCCATGGCCTGCTTGTGCTCGAGGGGAGGGGAAGTCCCTCCCTATAGCTTACAAGTGAGACTAGAAGAGGGTGTCACTCTCTACTCTCCTCTTGTCATTGAGTGTTGTGCGTGGGGGATTCGAGCGGAAGTAGAGAGTGGAAAGCTGTAGATATGGACGTCAGAAACAAAATATCGTAATACGCAGACCAGTCGATGATTGTAGGTGGGCAAATCAGAAGTTCTGATATACACATACAAGAGATCTTATAAAGGGGGTGAGCCACTTCAAGTAAATAATCATTTGCTGTAGTTAAAGATATACAATTTTTCAGTATACTTTGTATCAATTCCTTATGGTTTCTAGCTCTCTGCTTGCTGTCCTTCTATAGAAAGCTCTCCATCACTTCCATTGGATATAATGGGGTATTACGTAAGGTCCGATTCGCCCATTTTTAGTCGGTTCCGGTTATTTTTCCGCTTTGCGCCGTTTTTCCCTGAAATGTCCCGGGATTTTGGCGCACGCAATCGGGTTGTGGACGCCATCGGCGCCAGCTTTCACACGACGGAATCGTTGGTGGCCCCCGGAAACACCTGACGGATCAGACAACCCGATGGAATTAAAAGAAAAAAAAATGTGTCACTTCTACGGTGAACTTCAGACGACTTCGTGACACCGCTGTGTTGGACAACGGGCGCACTACTTAGTGAATGCCGGAAGACCTGAACCTCGAATGAGAACCGCCGCTGGATCGCGACCAGGACCAGGTAAGTCTGCCCCAATATGTTCATGCTGATGTGATGGCCATGCGGTGCATGAGCCATAGTATCCGAGATTTATCAGATTTATACAAACAGCTGTCGCACCGCACGTCCATCCTCATATGGACAGATTATATCATGGAGTCAAACTTGAAAACAAATGATACAGGAAGTCTCTTGGCACTGAAACAAGTTTCCTTCACAAACAATTTTCGTGAAAGTGGACAATCCCTTTAGATTGTATGGAAGAAAGAATGCAGGGCTACAGTATAATTGGTGAAATTGCAATAGTGTAAGGGAGACAATGAGGCTGGGATGATCTTCCATTGGAGATTATTGATGGGAGTAAAGAGTTTAGATATTTATTTAGATTACAATACAAAATCCTTGAATCACTTTGTTGAATTCTATTTCTTTCCCTGATAAAAAAAAAAAAAACAATCAAAGTTTGGGCTAAACTTGAGCGATCTTAGGGGCAAGAAATCTTGATTAGAGGAGGTACTTCTCCACCAGACCTGTATCTTTTAGAATTCTCCTATGAGCTATAAACAGACTTTTTGACTAAGGATAAAGTATGCATGACTTTTTTTGGGGAGGGGGGTTGTCCGTGTAAAGTTGGAGATAGATTACTATTTATTAGCAGCAAGAGTGGCTGCCTCTGGAAGAAGAACATCCAGTGAAATTAGACAGCTTACACCAGGGGTAGGGACACCTAGGACTGGAAGCCAGTGTGGCTCTGTTGTGCTGCATCTGGCTCTCAGACAGATCTCTAAGTAACAAGTGATGGGCTGCTGTGTATCTTTTACACTGTTCAACAGGCAGCAATGTTCTGCTGCCTAGTCCTTAGGATGACCAAGGGCCATCGCCGCCATCATCAAGACTGGGTCAAAGAGAAAAAGTCTCGGGAGCGATGAGGGGGGGAACTGGCTGCAGGGAGAGTGGTATGTGGAATACTTTTGTTTTTTTTGCTGTTGTGGCCATACCTATCTATGGGAGCAGAGGTGCTGTGGTACCTATCTATGGAGGGGATGTGCCTGTGGCTACTATCTACTTGGGGGGCATGGTGCTGTGGGTACCTATCTACGTGGAGTAGTAAGAAGTGCGGCAGGCAGGCACCAATCAGCGGCGCTCTATCCCTTAAATAATGTGCAAGTGGGCACCAGGCCTACTGGCCAGCGGGAGGGGCTTGGAGCCCCAAAAGTGGTGTGAGTTGAGTGAGTGCCGGAACGGTAGGGAGGCCACCACGGGAAGGGGCACGGGTGTGCCTGCGATCGAGACAGTAGATCGCAGGGGGACCTTGACGTGGACTACCATCTACTGGGTGGCATATTGGTAGGCTCATCTTTGGAGATAACCATTGAAAAGTGTGTGGCGTTCATGCTTATAACCAAAAAGGTTCTGAACCCTGCTGTCCCCAAGAGAGTTCTAAAGGATAGGTTGGATCTTATTATTATGTGTATGTTCATTGTTCTCATCAAAATATATTGTTAGAATGATTAGATTACGAGCAGTGATGAATGTGTTTGTACGTATATATATTCACATTGATAAGGACAGAAACGCTGTTGCCCCGGAACTCTTGTAATGGGGGAAAGCTCGGTTGCTGATCAATTTTATTTAACAAGGCCCATTTAACTTAAATTTGTATGAAAGTTATTAAAAAACTTATTCTACTAACAACTTCAAATTGTATACACTTGTTGTGATTCCTATTGCATAAAGAGAAATTGTTGCTTGATGACAGAGATTGACCGAAACTTTGGTAACATGCAGCATGTGCTCTGTCAGGGGAATACTATCCGGGAACTAGAATTGGCAATTTTCGTAAGGAGTAAAGCATCAAGCCAACATTCCTGGAGATAGGCAACGTTCAAAGAAATGTTTGATGCCAGCAGAAAGCTATAAGATATTATTTTGGGATTTGTAAAATGGGTGTTTTTATTTCATTGGACTATCACCAGATTGTGTATAAACAGATCTGCTGCTGCTGTGTTTTTAGGAAGTTGCACATTGGTGGGGCTGTGTTGTTTGTGGTACCTAAATATGTACCCCTAGTACAGTTTGTGAGGTGAACTGTGAGATGAGAAGTCTGCCCCCCTGCCCCCAATGTGATGTATGTGTCAGTCGTTCAAATGCTGATGGGTTAGATGCCATTTAAGAGGTTTACTAAAGGACCTCTGCCTGACATACAGTCATGAGAACTGGTGGGAGGAGTCATGGGCACCGCGCATTGAGGCGTGTATTGGGGTATGGAAGAATTTCCATCTAGAGGAGGGCTGATGATGAAGAGGCACTTGTAACACTTTTGAAGTAAAAAAGATAGGCAAGCTCTCGGAGAAACACCAAACTTCAGAGGGGATTTCTACAAATCTAAAACTTCACAAGTTATAAACCCACCGGTGCAGGCTAGGACAGGGCGAGGTGTAGTACGTTTTTTTTGCTGTATCCTACACCTGCAGAAGTGTGCCTAGTGCCTTGACGTCAAGAAAGTGCACAACTGTTCCACAACACCCCTGAGAGAGATTAACACATTGCTGAAAAAGGTTGGTTAGGACAGGTACTTTCTAGAAGGTAAGGCACATGTGCAATGCTTTGGCAGGGGTTTGTCTGGAAAAGAATGTGGTAATTTCTAGAAGGTTAGAACTGTTTGCAATGCTCTTCAACGTTTTGTCTGCAGGGGTTTGCTTGGAAAGGGTTGTGGTACTTCAAGAAAGGCAAGGACACTTAATGTGTATGGTCTTGCAGGGTTTGTTACAGGGCCGGGTGTGATAGCTTGAATAGGCCTTTGACCTTTTTATGGTTGGGGACTGGCGCACGTACATGGGATGATGTCATTATGCACCGAACAGGAAGGAGGGAAGGTGGCTCCAGCAGTGGAGTGGGTAGTATGTACCTTTTTTTGTTTCTGGAATACTCGGGGGGGGGGGGGGGTCTGTAATTATAGTTCTGACTACTGGGAGTACTTAGACTACGGTACTCGAGGGCAGTGTTACTACAAGTACTTGGAGCACTGTACTACTGGCAAGACGTTAATATAGCTACTAGTTGGAGGAACGTTAATAATGACTAATTAGGGAAGTTACTTCTGGATAATCTGCAAGCATTTCCACCATGAATCGAACAGAATGTTTGTATCTAAGGTTTGTTAAAGCGGCTGTAATGGTCTATAAATGAGTGCATATAACTTACGGTACAATAGTTTGCCGTTTATGCAATTATTCATAGCCATTTGTGCACTTTTAAAATTGTAGGTTAGAAGGTTATAAAGTTGAAAAGTTAATGTCTTTTAGAACAAAAATGTTAATTTACATAAATAAAAAAGATAGTAATTCTTTCGACATTCTGCTGCTGAAACAGATGTCCTAAAGGCTCCATTCGTACTGCTGATAACAGAGGCCGCCGGGTTTTGCGTTAAATGTTAATGCAAAACGGGGCTCATTCTCGATCGTAGGAGTGTCTATTAAAACGCCGATTACGATGGGCCGCAGCCTGCCCGGTGGGTGCAGCTTGGTCGGCGTTTGCGTTTACAAATGCATTCAAGATGGCATGTTCTGCCATCGCCCTAATGGTGAAGACACAAGTGGCTGTTTAGCCCGTTTTTTAGTAGAGCGTTTTCAGATCAGAAAAAAACGCCAGCGTTTTTGACAGTTTGAATTAACATAATGGTCAAACCTGTCAAAAACACATGCAACTAAAAATGACCCAAAAAGCGGCCTAAAAACGCCACATTCTTCACCCTAAAGCAGTACCAAATGTCTTGAAATTAGAAAAAGACAGTGTTTATCTACCTACCACAGTTCTGAATGCATTAGTACAGAGAGCCTGCTTGCATGAATATTTTTTGCACACACACAAAGTTTGAGCAGCCGGTATAAGAAATATAAAACAAAAAAGGAATCCTCAGTACTCTCATAGCCAGAGCATAACAAAACGTACAGAGAAGGGGCCGTCTGCGGCAGGTACATAAGGTAGACATACTGGCAATAAACGATACCCACAATATACACAACACCGAAGAGGTCAAAATCCCTTCACTGGAGCTCGGGCACAACAGCTAATGACTCACAGCAATATGCATCACAGAAACACCTAGCACCCAATGGAACCAACTACTTCCTCTGAGCTGCACTCCTCCCCGTCTTCTCGGCTATTCTAATAAGCATCAAGCCAACACCCCATAGAAAACTCCATAAAGCATGTCAGGGATCTTAAATCTTGCGCCATTTGGAGGACTTCCGTCAGCAGACAGGAGGCCAAAAACCATAAACTGTCCCTACTACAGCCCCCCTCGCAGGAGATCTGGCTGGGATTCTGGTACACTACCTGCATTCAGCATCTATGCACTACAGTAACAGGGTTTCAATGATTGTCCAGGAATAGAAAGTTTTTCCAGATTGAACAAGGAAAAACAATGCCTCCTTAGCTACCTTGCAAGGCAGCCCCCTTAAACAAGATGACTTTCAGGAAGCTAATGACATGATGGGGATTAAGCCAAACAGGAACATGTCTATTTGGAAGGCGTAGTATTAAAAAAAAAAAAACACACAAACCACTTGTACTTGTAACTATGTAAATTTTATGATATGTAAAGTGGTCCCAAAAATATTGACTACATATCTTACTAAAGTGACCGGACATCAGTCAATAATGACATCAGGCAAACAAGGGGTTAAAATGACAGGTTTGTGATAAAACCATGGATAGGTGTTAGGTAGTCCCTTCTCAGGTTCATTTACATTCACTGGGGTACAGTAGTGGGGTAAAATATAGTATGACAAGTAGACTAAATAAAAAATGGTAAAGAAATATGAGAGAAGTTAGTGCAGTAATGCAATAATGTGATAAATGATAGTGGATAGAGTATACTCGGGAATATAAGCAGAGGTTTCATCACAAAAAACTTGTGATGAAAAACCACTAACTTAGCTTATACTCAAGTATATTAAAAAAATAAACTGACTTACATTCCGCAGGGCACACTAAGGGTGCACCAATATGAAGGCGTGCGCCGGTCTCATTAATCCGTGACCTCTGCACACGTAGTGAGGCAAAATGTGGGTAATGACCTGAATTGTGTGCCATAAGAGTTAAGAAATGAATGAGGATGCCAAGAGATGGACGCTGGAGCAAGGTCAAGAGGCTCAGCACAATGTAGGAGGGGAGGTTGATGCAGTGGAGGGCAGCAGGCACTAGTGATCACATTCTGCAGAATGTCAAAGACATATAGAATCAAGGGACTGAATGATAAGGGGAACAGCATTCAAGGGAATAGTGTTTGAGCTCATGGCCACTAAATTAGGCTTGACGCCATGCCTCAAAAGAGGCTGAGGGAGAGCTGGAAGGCTTATGTATACTCGATCTACATGATGTTGATAGTATTGGAAGGGACTGGACCAGGAGCGTTGCTGAGGGTGGTAAAAAGATCCGGGGCACAGGGACCCTAACGCATGTGTTGACACAAGTCTACACGCTCTGTACACAAATCCCTCACATGTGGTTTTTGCCAATAACAACTTTACGACGTGTATTACAGCTAGAGAAACACAGGAGAGAAATCCCTACGCGTTACATCAGTGACTGCAACGTGAGTGAGTTTCCTCTATATTCTACATTAGGACATCACCACATCTTATGTCTTCATTGTCCCTGGCATCTTGCGTTCTCAAAAGCGTATCCTTGCTGCTCCTCTAACCACTCTCCCGCAAATACTGAAGGCTGCTTTCTTGCATTTAACCGGTTAAGGCCTGGGCCCCTATACTGTTTTTTCATTTCCATTTTTCACTCCCCACCTTCAAAATATAAACTTTTTTATTTTTACATGTAAAGTGCTGTGTGACGGCTGTTTTCTGCGTACAAATGCACTCATAGAGATGGTATTGATATTTCATGCGTGTACTGGAAGCGGGGAAAAAAATCCAAAGGAAGGAAATGGTGAAAAAACGCATTGCGCCATTTTCTGGATATTACGGCATTCACTGAGCTCCCCAATGACATGTCTACTTTATTCTTTGGGTTGGTACAATTACGGGGATACCAAATTTGTATAGGTTTTATAATGTTTTCATACATTTACAAAAATTAAAACCTCCTGTAAAAAATAACTTTTTTATACTTTGTTGTACGGAGCTGTGGGTGGTGTCTTTTTTTGCGACATTTGATAATATTTCAAGATATCATTTTTAGGACTGTGCGACCTTTTCATCACTTTTTATAGATTTTTTTTATATTTTTCAAAATGGCAAAAAAGTGCCATTTTCGACTTTGGGCGGATTTTCCGTTATGGGTGGTAAACGCATTGAAAACATTAATATATATTGATAGATCGGGATATTTCGGACAGTCGATACCTAGTATTTTTTACTGTTATTTATATTATGTCAGTCTTTTAGGGAAGGGGGGTGATTTGAATTTTTAGAGGTTTTTTTATTATAATTTTTTTTTAACTTTTTTTAATTTTATTTTACTATTTTTAGACCTTAGGGTACTTTAACCTAGGTTGTATGATCGATCCTATCATATACTGCCATACTACGGTTTATGGAATATATGGGGATTTTCCTCCTCATTCATTACAATGTGCTGTCAGCCACATTGTAATGAAAGGGTTAAAACAAAATAGCCTCGGGTCTTCGGAAGACCCGAGGCTACCATGGAGATGGATTGCCACTCCCCGATGACGTCACGGGGAGCCACGATCCTAGGCAAAGACTTACCGGCTATGGAGAGGGCTCAGCCCGTGAGCCCTCTCCATGCAGCGGGACACGACCGCCGCCGTAAATACACGGCGGGCGGTCACTAACCAGTTAAACAAAATCAGACCTGTCCTAGTACCTTGTGTGAATGCACCCAAGAATGTCTCCAACCCCCCCCCAGACATTCCGCCCCTAGTAAGCATGTGCCCCAGCCCCCTAGTAAGCAAGTGCCCACACAGCCCCCTGCCCTAGTAAGCAATGTGCCCACACAGCCCCCCTAGTAAGCAATGTGCCCCCACACAGCCCCCTAGTAGCAATGTGCCCACACAGCCCCCCTAGTAAGCAATTGCCCCACAGCCCCCCCTGTAAGATGTGCCCACACAGCCCCCCTAGTAGCCAATGTGCCCACACAGCCCCCCCATACGTAATGTGCCCACACCGCCCCCTAGTACGTAAATGTGCCCACACCACCCCCTAGTAAGTAATGTGCCCACACAGCCCCCCTAGTAAGTAATGTTCAGCCCCTTAGCTGCTATATGTCTTTCACCTCACAGATGCAGCTCTGTGCATTACTGTGCATGTGATCATGACATCATTACAGGTCCTTCAGCCTCTGGGAGTCTTATTCTCCCAGATGATATGACCTTCAGGGGAAAGTAATGCATATGTTCTCATTACAATCGGTGTCCTGAGGACACAGATCGTGAGGAGAGAGGGGAGGATCCCCAGGCAGATGTGCTGCTAACCTGGGGAGATCTGGGGCACGAGCGAGGCCCCTGGGTGTCACTACTATACTCCAGTAAGCCCAGATGCTTACTGGATCAGCTAAAATCCCCCTCAGTACTTCCCTAACCAATGGATGTAAATATTGAACCAAATCATGTGATGTGTAAATCACATGAACACATCATGTGAGTTAGAGCACTGATGTACTGATGCACTGATGAGCCAAAGGGTAAGAAATGTATTGAACTTTTGACTTTCAGGGTCAATACATTGCCATCCACTACTGCCTCATTTTATAGAAAGTCATTTTGACTGCAAACCACTTAGTGGTGTAGATTCTAGTCATGTAACTGCATTGGAACTCTTTGCTCTTGTGGTGAACAATCTGTTTCTTTGTAAATA
Source organism: Engystomops pustulosus (assembly GCA_019512145.1). Taxonomy (NCBI): domain Eukaryota; kingdom Metazoa; phylum Chordata; class Amphibia; order Anura; family Leptodactylidae; genus Engystomops; species Engystomops pustulosus. The sequence goes on along the minus strand of CM033644.1, from coordinate 115,877,230 downwards.
ACAAATTACTATCTGTACTCATAATCCCTAACAGAGTGCTCCAAGAACCCTGAAAAATAATCGAGTATTAGAAAGGTAATGTTCTTGAAGTCTTGGTCCATCCAAATGTTGGACCAAGAATGAACCCGACTTATCACTCCAAAAACACTGTTATCACGACTCAAAGGTCAGAGACTCAACTCTTAGTATTATAGCTGTTGTATGCAACTTCTGGCCATGCTCCATACATATGTCTCCGTTGTGTACTGTGGTAAGGCCAGAGAAGACTTGGGACACGTCAGTAGCTCACGGCCATTACATATGAATAAAACGGTTTCTTGTGCAATCACTCTGGACAGTGGTGATCCTATCTAAGAACAACCAGCTAGTTTTTAATGGTCACATGCTGCTTTTATGGAAATCACACAGTATTTTATTTTATTAATAACATCCATTTTTGATGAAATGTTTATCTGTTTAACCTCGAGTATTAGCCGACCCAAGTATAATGCAAGGGTACATTACTTTACATACAAAGAAAAGGAAAACCTATTCGATAATGAGCTTACAGTGGGTAATGCATGGGTCACAGCCTCTCCCCAGTATATAGTTACCAACCCCATGCCCCCAATATATAACCGGCCCCTGCTCCAAGTCCATAGGCGGCGCCCCTGCCTCCAATCATAGGCGCCGGACCGCCTCCCAGTCCATAGGCGGCCGGCCCCTGCTCCACAGTCCATAGTGCGGCCGGCCCCCTGCTCCACAGTCCATAGCGGCCGCCCCTGTCCCTCCATAGCGGCCGGCCCCCTGCCTCCACAGTCCATAGGCGGCCGGCCCCCTGCCTCCACAGTCCATAGGCGGCCGGCCCCCTGCCTCCACAGTCCATATGGCCGGCCCCTGTCCTTCACATCCATTAGCGCGCCCCGCCTCTCCATAGCCGGGCCGGCCCCCGCCTCCATCAGCTCCATAGCCAGCCAGCCCGCTATTAAAACACCTAAAGAGTACAGGACAGGCTGCACTCCAATACATGTAAGGTATACGTGGTGAGGCAAAGGATCACCTGCTCTTGTAGTGTCAGGAAACAAACTTAATGTACCAGTCTGGTCATTGAATGTACTAGTATACCATTATAATTATTGTTCTGTTAGTATGGGGAAGAGACCTTGTAGGCACCAAAGACGCCTAGGAACATGGATGAGACTGTGGACATTCTTTCATGTGCAAACTGCTTGCATACGTACTCTGCAACACAAATGTGCACTATACCCTGCCTAGGCCATACAAAATTGTGCACTAAAAGGGCCGTTCCGATGCACAGTCGGACCATGCAACAAATCTACCATGATAAACAATAGAAAGTCCAGCTCACCTCAAACCATTAGAGGAAATCCAACGAGGCACGGACTGCCCTACTGCACGGCCGATCAATTTAGCAAGTGAGGAAAAAGATCCGGTCCAGCTTGTCCAAGATATTCCAAACTTATTTAAGATGATATTAAAAACCCAAGTTTGAAACCACCGTTTGAAACCGTTGGCTTTAAACACTTTGGGATTTTAATATCATGCCTTAAATAAAGTTTGGAATATCTTGGACGAAGCTGGACACGGAATCTTTTTTCCTCACTTGCTAAACAAATCTACCATACAGAGTCCAACAAAAGTGTGTTGCACGCCCCATGTTAAAAGTGTACTCTGTCTGAATTTGCCACCCCCTGTACACTTCACAGGCAAACTGCACATAGTGAAGTTTGCACCATTTTTGATGAATATAGGCCATTAAGTTGCACACATGCCCATCGGCTTTATACTTGTGTTAAAATATATTCACCTTAAAACCAACCATTATTTTTTTTTTATTTTAAAAAAAAAAATTAATACAAAAACATAACACAATACCTTCTCATGGATAGCTCTTCTATTTGATGGCTGCACCAGGACCTTGTAGCCGAGGTTTGTGAGCTCCTTGACATGTCTTGGAGCAAGAGGCCCTCTCCTTTCCCAGACATTGATGTCTTCTCTTCTGATAGCTAGTACAGCTTTATGGTGATTTCGTACCAACTGGTTATATATTGCATTACATCTCCGGTGTTTCAAGACTTGCCACATTTTGAGACCTAATAATAAATATAATATGAATAAGTGCAGCTAAGTTAATACTGTACAATAAGAAACAGAAATAGCCTTAATTTGCTTAAAGGGGTATCAACACATTAACTAGTAGAGGCTGAGATGGGAATGCTGGAGGGTACTGTTACAGAAACAGCTGAGGGGGCTCCACCATGCTATTTCTACAACTCCCACAGCAATGAATGTAAGCTATGAAACAGTGTAACACAGCAAGATAGGTTGTTTCAGTAACTTGGGAATCAGGATAACAGTGTTGCATACTGTGATGTTTCCATTGCCAGAATCAATTCTACAGGGTTCTAGGGGGTTATAATCATTACATTACTGTAATCCACAAGGCTGGGAAGCCAAGAGAACTGGAACCCACTAAGATAAGTGCTTCAAATATTTTTAGTAAAGGAAAATCAGCATCCATGTCTTCTTAGGCCAGTGACACACGTGGAGTTTGTTGCGTTTCTGCTGCAATTTTGAATGCAATGCTTGCTTGCGTTTGTTTTTAAAAATGCAATGCTTGATGTGCGATAATTTCGGGAAGCTGTGTCTCTTGGAATTTTTAAAAATGCAGTAACCTTCTCTCTGCGGTTTGTGCATGTCATCAAATGTGTTTCAAAATACAAACACAAGCGTTTTCAAAAAAGTTACCGCTTTGAAATACACAATGAAAACGCACCTCAAAAAATGCAGACAAAAAAAAAAGCCAGATGGGGAAATGCCAAATTAATATACTTTAACTTACAACCCATTGAAAAAGCCAACATGCAAATATGATGCGTTTTTCAAGGATGCAAAAACCCAATGAAAAAACGCAACAAAAACGCCATGTGTGTCACCGGCCTTAGAGGAAGCCTCTGGGAGATCGACCTGATGGTAGTTTATTGGCCTTGTGAATCAAAGGTCAGGCATGTTGAAATTCAGCATTTACAATTACAAGATCATAGACGAAACCATACTAATTCAGCATTTTTGGTCGACATTCATAGCTTTTGGCCAACTTCCCAATGCTATGACCTGACCTGGATTCACAAGGACTGTCCTGGATTTTGCGGTTGACCCAGCTGTCCCATGCACTTTGGCAGGATACTACAGAAGTTGGAATGGAGACAGAGTTACAAAAAAGAAGGGCATTTTAGTTGAAGAGGGCTACAGAAAAAAGAAAATGAGTGAGGAAGGGCAATAGAAAGTTGGGTAAATTACAAGAAAGTGGCTGCAAAATGCCGGGGGGCGTCAGGTGTTGGTTCACAACAGGGGGTATTATAACTCTGATCCACAAGGGGCACTATACAATGACAGGGTGACACAGGACAAGAGACCATATACAGTGGGGACCACAGGGATCAGGCATTATTCAAGGTGAGAAGTCACAGATAGAGGGTATTTATACTATTTGGAGGCTATTATAGTGTATACACTAATGGGTGCAGTTAGGGGCAGGGTGAAGGGCTTCGTTTTGGATACAAAGGGATGTCCTCCCCTTCTGTATGTGAGAAGTTGCCTGCAGGCTGCTGTAACCTGGCACAACCTGGATACATAGAGCTCCTATGTAATTACTTTCCTAGGGTTCCCTGACTGAAAGACCATAGAGAGAGCAGATATCAGCCACACAAACTCTAGATGACACTGTAAGATCCTGGGGCTCATGGCCGGCGAGCCCAGTGATTGGTTAAGAAGAAATGTCACCTCTTTTCTCGTACATAGACATTCACACTGGAGCTGGACACATGTGGAAGGTGACCCTGCTGTTACTCTGCTGGTGCTATTCATACATAAAGCATCCATTGACCTCCGATGCCAGGAGGTGCACAGCCCCGGCATGCCACCTTCCTCCAGCCCTGGCCCCTGCCAGCCATGCCACCTCTGCCACAACTCAGTACCGCGCTTAGCACAGGCCCGCGAGCCGCGCACAGGATGGGGCTACCTACCTGACAGGGACTACACTAGTGGGCGGCACGTACCACCTGCAGGACACCCCCGACAGAGAGAGACAATCACAAGCACCGGCCTGGGAGACACAACTTTAGGGGCTAGAAGGTAAATTCAGGCTCCACCAATGACTGCTCGCGGGGTAGACACAGCCTTCCTTCTCAGCCAATAGGAAGCAGCGAGATAAGCGCATCCCTGTTGTGAAGGCCGTCATTGAGGGCAATGTGATTTGCAATCCGATCACCTAAATTGTACTCTGTGTGGCCCCGCCCACCTCGTCCTTCTGCTGCTCGGGATTGGAGCAGACAGCGGCGGCCCCTCACCCTACGTTTAGGAAGGGGTCACACTGAGGAGTGAGGGTGCCAGCTGCTGGCTGTGGGGACACATGGCTCCAGCTACATTCAGGTACAACAAGGAAGTAAGAAAAGTTTAAAAACGAGCCAAACTTTTCTGGTCACGTTACTGTGCCCACAGTGACTTCATACACGGTGGTTGTTCCGTATCACACGTGTAACCGAGGAGCCGATATTATCCACCATTGCCTAAAATCTCTTGTAAAATCCCTGACAGGCGCCTGTGTTTACTCTTCTCCATGTGACCTTCACCGCTTTGCGGCAGGAGCTACTTGCAAACAATTTCGGGGGGAGAGAAAACGAGGCTGGGATCCCATGTTATTGTATGGGAGGAGGAGGCCGTGTAACCAGGGCCGTATATGGTGTTAGTGATGCCCCGGGCACTCTCAGTGCTTACGCCCCCTATTGGAGCCATCAAATCCTGCCCATAATCCCCGGCACCTTACTAGAAGAGATCAGAGCCGGACCCAGGAGGAGTCTCTCTAATGATCCACTGTTAGATTCTAAAACAGCTTCAGGCGGTGTTCACATGATGCATTTGTGTTTTGAAATGCGTTGGGAAAAATACATAATCACATGTAAATTGTGACATTGTTAGTCAGTGGAGCGCTGTGGTGGTGACATAATTGCTGTATCTCTGTATACATACAGACCAGGGGTGATGGGGGCAGCTCTACAGGTCCTGGCTGTGGTCAGTGCAACACTTACGCAGGCTGCAGGCAGAGGCTGCACAGGAACTGTGCTATGATTGTGACATCAATGCTGTATCTCTGTATACATACAGACAGGGGGTGATGGGGGCAGTGTAACACTTGCACAGGCCTCATGCAGAGGCTGCACAGGGAGCACTGTGGTGGTGACATCACTGCTGTATCTCTATATACATACAGATCGGGGGTGATGGGGGCAGTGCTGCAGGTCCTGGCTGTGGTCAGTGTAACACTTACACAGGCTGCAGGCAGAGGCTGCACAGGGACCGTGCTATGATTGTGACATCAATGCTGTATCTCTGTATACATACAGACAGGGGGTGATGGGGGCAGTGCTGCAGGTCCTGGCTCTGGTCAGTGTAACACTTACACAGGCTGCAGGCAGAGGCTGCACATGGAGCACTGTGGTGGTGACGTCACTGCTGTATCTCTGTATACATGCAGACCGAGGTGATGGGGGCAGCGCTGCAGGTCCTGGCTGTGGTCAGTGTAACATTTACACAGGCTGCACAGGGGGCTCTGTAGTGGTGATGTCACTGCTGTATCTATGTATACATACAGACCAGGGGTGATGGGGGCAGCTCTGCAGGTCCTGGCTGTGGTCAGTGTAACACTTAAACAGACTGTAGGCAGAGGCTGCACAGGGAGCACTGCGGTGGTGATGTCACTGCTGTATCTCTATATACATACAGACTGGGGGGGTGATGCGGCAGTGCTGCAGGTCCTGGCTGTAGTCAGTGCAACACTTACACAGGCTGCAGGCAGAGGCTGCACGGGGACCGTGGTATGATTGTGACATCACTGCTGTATCTCTGTATACATACAGACCGGAGGTGATGGGGGCAGTGCTGCAGGTCCTGGCTGTGATCAGTGTAAGGCTACATTCACACACATGTATGGGGGACGTATATACGGCCGATATACACTCACCGGCCACTTTATTAGGTACACCATGCTAGTAATGGGTCGGACCCCCTTTTGCCTTCAGAACTGCCTCAATTCTTCGTGGCATAGATTCAACAAGGTGCTGGAAGCATTCCTCAGAGATTTTGGTCCATATTGACATGATGGTATCACACAGTTGCCGCAGATTTGTCGGCTGCACATCCATGATGCGAATCTCCCGTTCCACCACATCCCAAAGATGCTGATCTGGTGACTGTGGAGGCCATTTGAGTACAGTGAACTCAATGTCATGTTCAAGAAACCAGTCTGAGATGATTCCAGCTTTATGACATGGCGCATTATCCTGCTAAAAGTAGCCATCAGATGTTGGGTACATTGTGGTCATAAAGGGATGGACATGGTCAGCAACAATACTCAGGTAGGCTGTGCCGTTGCAACGATGCTCAATTGGTACCAAGGGGCCCAAAGAGTGCCAAGAAAATATTCCCCACACCATGACACCACCACCACCAGCCTGAACCGTTGATACAAGGCAGGATGGATCCATGCTTTCATGTTGTTGACGCCAAATTCTGACCCTACCATCCGAATGTCGCAGCAGAAATCGAGACTCATCAGACCAGGCAACGTTTTTCCAATCTTCTACTGTCCAATTTCGATGAGCTTGTGCAAATTGTAGCCTCAGTTTCCTGTTCTTAGCTGAAAGGAGTGGCACCCGGTGTGGTCTTCTGCTGCTGTAGCCCATCTGCCTCAAAGTTCGACGTACTGTGCGTTCAGAGATGCTCTTCTGCCTACCTTGGTTGTAACGGGTGGCGATTTGAGTCACTGTTGCCTTTCTATCAGCTCAAACCAGTCTGCCCATTCTCCTCTGACCTCTGGCATCAACAAGGCATTTCCGCCCACAGAACTGCCGCTCACTGGATGTTTTTTCTTTTTCGAACCATTCTCTGTAAACCCTAGAGATGGTTGTGCGTGAATCCGGCAGTAGATCAGCAGTTTCTGAAATACTCAGACCAGCCCTTCTGGCACCAACAACCATGCCACGTTCAAAGGCACTCAAATCACCTTTCTTCCCCATACTGATGCTCGGTTTGAACTGCAGGAGATTGTCTTGACCATGTCTACATGCCTAAATGCACTGAGTTGCCGCCATGTGATTGGCTGATTAGAAATTAAGTGTTAACGAGCAGTTGGACAGGTGTACCTAATAAAGTGGCCGGTGAGTGTACATCCCCCATACACTTCTATGGGCTCACAGCCCTGTACGGGAGCGGTACGGTGCAGCACACGTGCGGCACCGTACTGCTCCGTAGCCCGGGAAAAGATAGGACATGTCCTATCTTTTCCCGTAATACGGCGCCGTGCGCTGTATCTTCCTATGGAGAGGGGCGGGGGTGAGCAGCGCTCATCCCCTGCTCCTCTCCGCAGCGCCGATGTATGCCCGCTGTACTACGGTACAGCTGGCATACATCGTGTGAATGTAGCCTAACACTTACACAGGCTGCAGACAGAGGCTGCACAGAGACCGTGCTATGATTGTGACATCACTGCTGTATCTCTGTATACATACAGACCGGGGGTGATAGGGGCACATCGCTGGACCAAAGCACCAGAGGGGGGCAAGTACAACTGCTTTACCTACCTACAAACGTTCTCCCCTCCACCCTTACTAATTCTAGGACCTCAGCGTGGTGTGCATAAGTGTGCATTTTATACCATCATACTGTACACAAGGCTATCAATCCTTTCCATTGCTCCATACTAGTACATTATACATTATGCTATCTATGCCTTGTCCTTTCTCTGTACAGTCTGAGCTCTGGCCCCTCTCTGCTTCTCCATTGCCCAACTTTCTACTTTAGGTACAGGCTTTGTATCTGGATTCATTCTCTATTTTAATAAAGTCAAGTCACGTTGTCCAAGCGCTCACATTTTATCAACTTTTCTTTTCGGTCATCTCCATTTTAAATACATCCTTCTTGAGCTCAATCCATAAACACCACAAACTTCACTTGTCTCACCAGCCACCATTACATCTCCTCCATGATCTCAATGCTACCGGCCACACTCCAGGCTCTGGGTTTTCCCAGGATCCTCAGCCCAGCTCCCCTATCCTCCACCCTGCAGGGAGCTCACACAGACACGTCTATCCTCTCCTATGTACAAGAATAGAACTACTATAATACCGCCCCCTGTGTACGAGAATATATCTACTGTAATATTGCCTCCTATGTACAAGAATATAGCTACTATAACATAGTCATAGTAGTCAACACAATTTGACTAAGAAGGAACAGATAGCAATAACTTAACTTAAATCTAATCCACATATTTGCTTTCGCCCCTCTGACAAAAGGGGATCTGTTATCATCATGGATAAGAGTCTTTACCAACGGGAAGTAAAAAATATGCTCAATAATGAAGAAGTTTACCAGAATCTTGCTGCTGATCCCACTGACACCATTGGGGACATTTTAAAATCTTTACTTAATGAAGGTATCTATCTGGGCATATTAGATAAGAAAACAGCCAATTTTCTACTTCCCAATGACCCCATTCTACCTTCATTTCATGCGCTCCCTAAATCTCACAAATGTATATTTCTGCCCCCATTAAGACCTATCGTAACATGCAACATGCGATGTAGCTGCGCTTTACACCTCGATATTGCATTATAATATCATTTATGCAAGCACAGTAATTATGTTTCTTTGCAGAATTACATGTTAACAGTGCTATCATTTTTACTTTCTAACAATTTTTTCATCTTTAATTCCAAATTTTGCATCCAAAGGTTGGATGCCCCATGGGTGCTAGTTTCTCACCATCACTAGCCAATATTTATATGGCTCTTTGGGAAGAGCAGTATTTGTTCAACCCACATAATCCCTTCATGCAGGATATATCCTGGTATGGCAGATACATAGACGTCTCCTGGTCTGGAATGCGGACCAGGAGACAGTCAGTCCGATTTATAGAATACATTAATATCAACCCATACAATTTGAAATTCACCTATGAATACCAGTCCAGACAAATTTCTTTTCTGGACATTTTACTTACAGGTGACATTACCAACAAAAAGGTTTATACTTCCCTTTATTGTAAGAAAACCTTGGGTAATATCCTGCTGCATGCCTCCCATACTATAAAAAATCTCCCTATCGGGGAATTCATCAGAGCCAAAAGGTCATGTACTACTGAGAAAGGATTTTAAACAGGAATGCCAGGTTATTACTAATAGGGGCACATTTTAATAAGAGTCTTTACCAACGGGAAGTAAAAAATATGCTCAATAATGAAGAAGTTTACCAGAATCTTGCTGCTGATCCCACTGACACCATTGGGGACATTTTAAAATCTTTACTTAATGAAGGTATCTATCTCGGCATATTAGATAAGAAAACAGCCAATTTTCTACTTCCCAATGACCCCATTCTACCTTCATTTCATGCGCTCCCTAAATCTCACAAATGTATATTTCTGCCCCCATTACGACCTATCGTAACATGCAACATGCGATGTAACTGCGCTTTACACCTCGATATTGCATGGTTTGGCCAGCACTGCATTATAATATCATTTATGCAAGCACAGTAATTATGTTTCTTTGCAGAATTACATGTTAACAGTGCTATCATTTTTACTTTCTAACAATTTTTTCATCTTTAATTCCAAATTTTACATCCAAAGGTTGGATGCCCCATGGGTGCTATTTTCTCACCATCACTAGCCAATATTTATATGGCTCTTTGGGAAGAGCAGTATTTGTTCAACCCACATAATCCCTTCATGCAGGATATATCCTGGTATGGCAGATACATAGACGTCTCCTGGTCTGGAATGCGGACCAGGAGACAGTCAGTCCGATTTATAGAATACATTAATATCAACCCATACAATTTGAAATTCACCTATGAATACCAGTCCAGACAAATTTCTTTTCTGGACATTTTACTTACAGGTGACATTACTAACAAAAAGGTTTATACTTCCCTTTATCGTAAGAAAACCTTGGGTAATATCCTGCTGCAATCTCCCCATCGGGGAATTCATCAGAGCCAAAAGGTCATGTACTACTGAGAAAGATTTTAAACAGGAATGCCAGGTTATTACTAATAGGGGCACATTTTAGCGACTAATTTTAGCGACTTTTGACGTTTTGCGCCATTTTTGCGGCTTTTAACTCTGTTCTTTTTCAAGTACGCCTTGGTCTGCACCTTGTGCAGTGTGCCTCATGTATCTTAACTTTCCAGATGTTCTGTGCGACATTCTGCCATTATTGTTACATTTTTGCGCCAATTTTGGTGCAATTCTGCACCTGTTCCAGGGCAGGTGCATAGGAATTTTTTTTTTCATGGACCCGATTGTAACATGTAAATTGGAATTATTTCACATGCTTTAACTTTTTAACATTTTGCACAGTAACCTCTTGTCAAAATTTTTAAATTTTTGCATTTTTTTTTAATTGGTTACTTCTAAGGGTGAGGTCACACGTAGCAGTTTAATTGCGTTTATAATGCATTTCGAAACTAATTACAACAGCTGAGGAGAGGTGATTTGCCTTATTTCATTACTGTTAACATTTGCATTTACAAAATGCAATATAAACGGCACATTAACGCATGTGTTAACATTACGTTTACTATGCGTTTTGTAAATTCAAATGTTAACAGTAATGTAATTAGGAAAATCCACTCTCCTCAGCTGTTGTAATAGGTTTCAAAATGCATTAAAAATGAAACATGTTAAATCCCAAATTAACAGTAGTGTCCACTCCTGTATATAACCCCATCACAAGGCTTGTGTCCTCTCCTGTATATTACCTCTCACGTGGCTTGTGTCCATGTGGATTTGAGACATTTGCAACAAAAAGTCTCAAAAAGAAGCCAAAATTTGCGCCTGCCAGGACAGGAAAACCTGAACATGTATCACAAGTAAAAAGACATGATCATATATAAGGTGCAAAAACTAGCCGCCAAAAGTCTCTATAATGCACCTCAAAGAGACCAAACTATGATACGTGTACCCCATAGACTATTATCCAGAGGGTACAGTAAAAGCTCCTGTAAAAGAGCTATTAATATTGTTAATAAGAAACCACGTTCAGTTTACCTTCAGCCTAAATTGAACCAAAAGCATGAAAGAACAGGTGTTACTTTTAGTACCCAATACAGTACCCAATTTAATTCCATTATTTCTGTAATAAAAAAACACTTACCGATTTTACAACACGAGCCCACTTTGAAAAAAATCCTTTCAGGAGGTGTGGATTTTGTGTCAACTAAAACCAAAACACTGGGACATATAGTATCCCCCAATGTATACACGGACATTAAACCCAAATATACATGGCTCCGAAATATAGGTAGTTATTGCTGTGGGGGAGCTTGCTGCAATATTTGTAAATTCATGGGCAAAAAAAACCTTTTTCTTCTGGAAGTACCAACCGGACTTTTCAGATTAAATCTTACATTAATTGTGAATCAACACATGTAGTTTATTTAGTGCAGTGTACTAAATGTTCCTTGCAATATGTCGGATGCACGGTCTGTAAGCTTAAAGGGGTATTCCCTTCTGGGCATTTACATTTAATTTAATTCATTTTCCATTTGTAAACATTTATTCAATTGGATGTTATTAAAAAAAAATGTTCTAGTGTGAAGATAATTTCTCATAAATGTAGTAGTTTTGTCCCTTAGAAACGAGATGACTTCGGATACGGCCACGTCAGATTTTGGCAGCGGTGGACAGATATGCACTATCGAGTCCTGCCTGACCTCCTGGATTTAGTAATCATTACCACAGGACGTCTGTGGGACATTTCAGTAACTCCCGGACATTTCAAATACAAAAACAATTTGTTTCTTTGTGCAATCCCTCCAGCAGAGGTGGCCGTAACCGAGGAAGCTATCTCGTTTCTAAGAGACAAAATCGCTACATTTATGAGAAATTATCTTCACTCAGGAACATTTTTTAAAATAACATCTCATTGAAGAAATGTTTATATATGGCAGATTAATGAAACTGAATGTGAATGCCCAGACAAGTATACCCTGTTAAGGACAGGATTAGTGAGCACATTACAGGTGCCAATCCTACTGTATATCAAGCACTTGTAACCTATCTGGCATATCAAAACATTTCAAGGAGGTACATTCACGCAACATGCAAGGCATGACAGCTATGGGCATAAAATCAGTGACCCACCCTATTAGGGGTTGAGATTGGAAGAAGGCTCTCCTCTCAAGAGAAGCCTTTTGGATTCTTAATTTAGATACCCGATTTCCCAGTGGGCTGAATTTCAGACAAGATTTATTATATTTCTATTAAAAATTGTGTATTTCATGCAGTTTCTTTTCCATAACTTAACCACTTTCGGTCTAACTGGCGGGCAGCTGCACATCACATGTTCATCGTTGGGCGTAACTTTCACACGCCGGAAATTCGTAACCCGACTTGAATCTATTCTACTATAAATGTGACTAGAAGCACTAGAAATGTGAACAGTCCGAAACGCGTTACCTCTGCCCCTTTTTTCCTGTTCTTTTTTGTCTCGTGCCTTTTTGTCATTTTTCAGTATCCATGTATTTGTTTTTGCAACATGTCATACATTTTTTTAACTATGAAGATTAAATTTTTCAAGATGTTTTAACAGCCGTGTTTGCACTTGTTTGGATGCTGGATCCCCGGCATTTTGTATATTTTTCTTGTTGAATAGCTACTATAATACTGCCCCTTATGTACAAGAATATAACTACTATAATACTGCCCCCTATGTACTAGAATATTACTATGTTAATACTGCCCCCTATGTACTAGAACAGTGATGGCGAACCTTTTAGAGACCGAGTGCCCAAGCTACAACCAAGACTCACTTATTTATCTCAAAGTGCCAACACAGAAATTTAATTAGTGATTTACACTCCCTGCTCTGTCACAGCTTTCATTGATACCAGCCCCTGAGGACACCAATAAAGCAGAAAATAGAAGAAATTTGGATGATCATTGTACCTTCCCTCCAGAGTCCCATAAAAAGGAAGAATTGTCAGGGCTGGAGCAGTAGCTACAATGATAATCCAGATGTGTCCACACCTTCCCACTCCTCCAGTAGTTCCAGGTAGAGCTGTCACTTTAAAATATATCTGTGCACAGCAAGTCCTGGGCTGTCTGCAGGAAGATACCTGGAGTCTTCTCTGGCCCACTGAAAGGGCTCCGAGTGCCACCTCTGGCACCAGTGCCATAGGTTAGCCACCACTGTACTAGAATATTACTACGTTAATACTGCCCCCTATGTACTGGAATATTACTACTATAATACTGCCACCAGTGTACAAGAATATAACTACTATAAAACTGCTCTCAACCCCCTAACACAGACACCTAGCCCCCCAGGTCTTCTATCTCTCCTCACTCAGACAGCCCTCTCCTGCCCCCAGTTCTAGTTCCCTCCCTCCGCTTCGTTCTATTCCACCTCCTGTCCCACGTATTTTTTTAGGTCCCCACCTGCTGCTTCCAGTTCTAGTTCCCCCACCTGCTGCCCCCAGTTCTAGTTCCCCCACTGCTGCCCCCAGTTCTAGTTCCCCCAACTGATTGCCCCCAGTTCTAGTTCCCCCCTGATGCCCCCAGTTATAGTCCCCAACTGCTGACCACAGGTCTAGTTCCTCCCCACTGTGCCACAGTTCTAGTTCCCCCACTGCTGCCCCCAGTTTTAGTTTCCCCCCCCCTGCCTCCAGTTATAGTCCCTCCTACCTCCAGTTCTCATTCATCCTCCTTACTGTGAGCAGCCCTGTTCCGCAGGAAACTGTATAGAGGAGAAGGCGGGACATGTGATGATGACATAACCACAGGTCATTGAGTTTTTCCTCTATACCGCAGGGAAGGTCGTGTAGAACCATGTGCTTATTGCACACTTGTCTTATCGGAAAAAATTTAATAAAATCGTGACCCTGCTGCTTTAGTAGAAGCTACAGACAGAAGGACGGTGTGCCTCCCGTTGTGCACCCCTGTGGTGTGGGAACAATCCTCCACATCAACATAAACCAAATATAGCTCAAATTCTTGAATTCTTACAAGAAGGCCTGACTAGGGGTTTAAGACCAAACACGTTAAAAGTACAGATCTCAGCTCTAAATATATTCTTTCATTTTTCATCAGGGGTCTACAGGACATAGGCCCACTATTAGGAGTATTGCCCCCCCCCCCCCCTGGGACCTGGCTATAGTGTTAGAATCCCTAACAAACCTTCAGTTTGAATTCATAACAGAAAGAGATATTATATGATTACCAAAAAATAAAATGACAGATGCTCCCATGGAAAAGTATATATAATAAATGCATATAATGCACAAACCAAGTTGAATGTTTGGGAGCAAGATATAACACAGTAATAAACTTACAGTAAAACAGTACATTAGACAATATGATCTAATAACAATTCATCCTATGTTACATTACTAAATAGATCTGAATGACCATCAGACTGAGATGGAGAGAAAGTTGGAAATAGATATTAGACCTTTGACTCTAAAAAGTGTCTTTCTAGTAGCCATCACAACAGCACGCTTAGGGAACTCTAGGCCATTTCGTGTAAACCTCCCTTTCAACGCATACTAGAAGATAGGATTATTCTAAAAGTCAATGATGCTTGTTTACCTAAAGTAGCCTCTAAATTCCATAAAAATCAGGAAATAGTTTTACCATCCTTTAATACAAAACCTAAAAATTCCCAGGAAAGAAAATGGAACTGTTTGGACGTCAAGAGGACAATTTCTCAATACTGAGAAATAACTCAAGTTTGGAGGAAAGATTCAAATCTCTTTGTGCAGTTCTCAGGAAAAAACAAGGAAGAAAAAGCTTCAAAACTTTGATTGCTCGTTGGCTAAAATCTACGATTAGTGAATGTTATACTTTGTCAGATATGCCCTCTCCACACCATATTAAAGCACGCTCTACCAGAGCGATTGCCCGATCCTGGGCAGAAAACAAAGGGGCATAACTAGATCAAATATGCTGTGCCGCTCCCTAGACAAATCCTTTAAAATTTGTCCACATTCGTCCTTTAACATTTGTCTTTGGTAGGAAGATTCTTCTGACGGAAGTCCCTTCCTAAAAAATGGTACCTGGTATGTTTCCAGGTGGGCTGTCATGGAGGATGCAGTGGTAAATCGGGAATTAGACCTACCGGTAATTCGGTTTCCACTAGTCAGCCATGACAGCCCTGGTTTTCCCAGCCCATAATTTGTATTCTAGTGGTGTTGGGTAAAACATCACTGGTGGCACTCTGGTAGACACTGGTGAGGGGTTGCCAGGGAGGGCTATTTAATATTTACTTCCTGTCCCGCAGAGAATAGGAGCAACCTCCAGTTGGGCTGTCATGGTAGACTAGTGGAAACCGAGGTACCAGTAAGTCTAATTCCCGATTTTTGGCAAAGAAGGGTACTGCCAGTATCACTGTGCTATTGCTGACACATATCTTCTAAAGAACCTTTAAATTTAGAGGTATTGGAGGGCAGACTAAAAACCAGAGACATATTCCAGTCCTGAACGAAGGTGTCTACATCCAAGGAGGTTTCTCTCTGATTTAGTGAATAAAATATCTTCACTTTTGCGTTTCCTCTTTAGGAAAACAGATCCATTTGATGGAGGCCCCACTTCTCCACAATACCTCGGGGTTCAGGCTCCATTTGCCTGCTTATACTATACTCTACTCAAAAAGTGGGCTGCCACAGCCTTTTAGATGGACTGATGATAAGGAGATCACATTTTCCTCTACCAAGGAGAAAATTTTTCATTATATAAAGAGGAGGGAACCCAATGTTGTGCCTTACTGATGCATCAAGTAGGCCAGGTTGTCCTAGAATGTTGTTCTTCTATGTTATTCTTTGAGAAGATATGTATATATCTTCAACGTCATCCAAACTGCCTTGATTTCCCAAACATTTCATAGCAGAGTGGAGGTTGTTTTGGACCAAAGTCCCTGAATGTACCTCCCAGGAAGAAGAGCTCCCCATCCTCTCAGGATCACCTCGGTTTGAATGGAGACCATTGGCCATTCGTTCTACAGATGATCTTAGTAAGAGGTCACTTGGAGTGTATTTTTAAAGTTTACTTTCCGCTTGGGTGGTCTCTACTTTCTGGGTTTAATGTGGTTGAGCTTCTCTGTATCCAATCTGTGGCTTCCTGGTCCAGTATCCTGACATTTGCTTGCCACAACAGATTGGACATTGCTACTTGAGGAGATTTGGCCTATGAAAGAAAAGTATTAATAATAATAATTCCTTTATTTATATAGCGCACACTGATTTGGCAAGCTCTATGCAGCGCTGCGTAATCTGTCTCTGTCCCCAACGGGGCTCCCAATCTAATCAACCTACCAGTATGTTTTTGAGTGTGAGAGGAAACCAGAGGAAACCCTCACGAACACAGAGAGAACCAACAAACTCTTTGCAGATGTTGACCCTGGGACTTGAACCCAGGTCCCCAGTGCTGCAAGACTGTAATGCTAACCACTAAGCAAAAAATCCTTCAGGTTGTATTCCCACCCTGACATACTAATAATTTTGCCTCTCTTCAGGTGGGGTCATCAAGGGGAATATAATGCAAATACTGCGTTATGAATATGACATACTAAATAAAACTTCAAGTTGCAATTCTTTCTGGTGTACTAGTAGCTGTTTTTTATCAGACATTGTTGGGAGGCTATGGGTGGGGCCTTTTAACCTCTCAACTTCCTGTTCCTACAGGAGTTATGGTGCAACCTCCAGGGGATCGTCATAGTGGACTTATAGAAAGTGGTACTAATTCTGTATTTTCTTTATACTGTAGATTATAAACCTTCCCTTATAACTGTGTTAATAGGTTGGTTCCTAAGAAAAATTTGGTTCAAAACAAAAAGCAGCCATGAGGTTCCCAAAAAAAGCGTCATTCAACTTAACAACATGTAAGTGGCAATACAGTTTGAAGAATACGAAATTAAAGGGGTTGTCCACTTTCAGCAAATATTTGAAATGGTTTGTGTAAGGAAAAGTTACACACTTTTCCAATATACTTTCTGTATCAATTCCTCACTGAAAAGCTGAGATGTGCTGGTGGAAACACCATTGCACATGTCAAAAATCCTGAGGTGAGAGTGAGATGTTCAGATTTACTGTATTTTTCACTGGTCTAAATAAGCTGAGGATAGGATATGCCAGAGGTTCCCTGTAGCTGAGCTCCAGCTCTAAAAAGATGCCTTATCATTAGTGAACTAGAAGCAAGGAGGCAGAGTTGTCAAGTAATATTGTAGTTGTCAGCTCGCCAGTCACCAAGAGGGAGTGGGTCCATAAGGCTTGAGAGAAATTGAGTTGTATGCCAGCTAGAGTGATCCACGTACTTCAGTACTTCCTACAAAAGGAGTTACATATTACACTCAGATCTATTGGTTTGAAAAGGACAGCCTACTGTTCAAGTAGGACAAGAACCTGAAGCGTACGTCAAAGATGTGTTTCATTAGAAGCTGTTGTGCACATGTTCTCTTGGTTCTCCACAGGTTACACAGGTAGTACCAAGCTTAGGTAAGAAATCCAAGTCTGTTTTCTTTTGGAAATAATTGATACTCATGGATATGTGTGGCGCAGTTTCTTGTACCAAGCAAATCTATTTAGTTCCCTGGGACACTGCCTTATAATTCTTGACGGGTCCCTGATTGCAATAGGAAAGTAACAGGAAATAGGTTACTCCTAGAAGTTCTATGGAAAGTTGTGCATCATTTTTTTTCACCATTGCTATCACGTAATATGTTTGGTTCTGTAGAGCTGCAGGGGATTGAAGTTTCTTTGTTATAATACTGACACTAAAACACAGCTGTACAACAGCTCATGCACACTGGCACATTGCGGTTCTGTACAACTTCCATTCAGTTAGTACGCGGTTTGCTGCTGGACACACTGCGCATATGTCTTTAGCATGTGCATGAGGTCTAAGTTTTACTGCATGTCTTTTTCCTTGGCAGAATGGAATAACTAAATGGAAAAACTTGATTCCCTCAATGTAGACAAAGACACACTTTGTCTTGTTTTACTCACATCAGGGGTCTACTGTCATCTTTTTAAATGTAGAGATGACAAGACTTTCTTCTTACAGTTTCTCACCAGTTACTTATTCCTTTTAGTAAGGTTTGAATTGTTTGTTTTAAACATCCTGTTCTACAGTGTCCTTAAAATGCTGTGG